>CALNVZ010003432.1:10790093-10821035 GCA_940671915.1 Paracentrotus lividus | reverse complement strand
ATAATAGAAAGCAGGGATCGAAAATCCTTAAAACGTAATAAGATCAAGCACTATGACCCAACCGGGATTTCCCGAGTTCAATCCGATAGATCACGAGGTGGAGCCGATAACCAGCCGATCAAACCCGATGACAGACGACTTCCATCGGGGACTTCAACAAGGGATGATGGGATGCGGTGAAAAAGAATCTACCAAAATCTCACTTTTCGCTCTTCAAGGGGAAAAGGGGATTTAAAGCGGATCCCTGCTCGATTCCCAAACCATATCGGCTCAATTTTTTAAGGCTGGCATTGTTCCAAAGTAAACCGGAAGTTTGCATTTCATTGAAGAAAGAAGAAAAAAATCAGTCAAACATGAACAATATATAGAAAACCACCTGCAATATTTCGTTTGAGTAAAATCATTTGTAATCCTGATTCACGATGAAGCCAATTATGCAAAGAACTGAGCTTGAATTGAACTAATTTGTTTCCTTATTATTTTAAAACTAATACATTTTCGTGAGCAAAATATGGAATTTTATACAAAGCAAAATTTTAAATGTATTTTTTAAACGTATTGAATTGATATTAGTTTTTATTAAAGGAAAATGCTTCATAATAATAATAACAATAAACAAAACTTCCCGTAGCTACTGAATGCTTTGTTTTACGACACGTTGAATTTATTGCATATATAATTTACTAAATAATGTATTTATAAATAAATTGATTAGAAAATTTAGGCCCCAAATGTATATGGTTGTTATATAAATAATATGGCTGTTATGTATACGTACTGTATGTCATGTGATAAATGACACGGCTGCATTCTCTTATCACGTGGTCATAATGGCGCCGCAACGGAGGCGCCATTTCTCAATGGTTCAGAAGCTGCATACTACACCAGAATCACTCTTTAAAAGCTAATCGCATTGCGATATAGGCATTATTTTATAGGGTATCGGGTACATTATTATAATTTTATCTTTTCAAAGCATATTAAATAACGAATCAGCAACATTAATTCATCATTATCATCAGGGCCCCGTTGCATGAACTTGACGAAGAGTTACTATAATTGTGGTAACTTTGTCATCAATGGTACAATGAAAATAATGCATTTTGATTGGCTGTTTACCATGGCAAAGTTACTATAATAAAAACGCTTTATGCAACAAGGCCCTGAATACTGAAAGCGTCGACAAAATAATTTCATACGTGACTAAGAATCAGGTTGAGTAGGATGTGAATCCAAAAGTTTTTTTGTTTTTTTTAAAGAAAATAAAAGGTGGTATGCCTGATACGCCATCTCCTGCTATCTATAGTTTGTTTCTTCAAGTTTTGACGGATCATCATTTTGATATTTCAACTGTTACCCATATATAGGGAATGGCTCTTTACCTGAGCCCTAGCAAATCTCCCTATCATCTGCCTCTTGTTTACAGCTTTTAAAGTTTTAGGGACAAAGCTTACTTTATTACCAATGGAACAAACAGCGCACCGGGGACAATATCCATGCAATTTCTTCGCTCTCTCTCTCTTCTCTTCTCCCCCCCCTCTCTCTCTCTTTCTGTACTGTCTCTCTTCTCTCACACTTTTTTTTTTGGACTTATATGAAGGTCTTGTATAATTTTTAATACAAAATGTATATAAACACCATGAATGTACATAATGTGGTTTGGCGGATCCAGGATTTGAAAATAGGTAGGGGAGCCGAAAAAAAAAAAAAAACTTATACCGTACGCCCCCAAATGAAAATTTAAAAAAATATATATATATATAATATTGAAGCATACGTCATATACCACTGAGAAAATACCTATAATGTTATAGTAACTATTCGGTCTATTTTTTTTTTTTTTACAAAAGTCATTTCGACACCGTGACTTTCTTTGTTACAGATAGTTACAATGCCTCTTACATGCTTGGCTATATCTAATATGAGAGTTTGTTTCCAAAAGGGACTAAATCCACTTTTGTAACTTCAGAGTAAATGGCTTTTCTTTGCCGGATTTTGTACAGGCCTCTATGAAAAAATTGAAATTAAAATTTGCAATTTCTGGAAGTTGCAATCAAAATTTAGGTAAATTATTTTGCTCACAGATGGGTACGTACCTGAACAATGTCCTGATATCAATAACTCAATTTTCATCAAAAGTGGATTTAGTCCCTTTTGGAAACAAGCTCTTCATATCTATAATTTATAATTTTGTAACATCTATTACTAATTAAAGTGGCTATTATCATGAATATATCTAATTAAAAATAAGTGATGAATTGATATTATATTTGTGTAGGCATGTAGTGGTTTCACAGCATCATATCCTAATAATGACATGGTAATTAGAAGACATTAATAAGGATGATGCAAGAAGGGGAGCTAGTGAATGAGAAAGTGATCTATGAAGAAATGCTGTGATTGAGTAGGTAGAAAAGGTCAATTATTTGTAATGATATGAGTGAATTGTTCGATTGAGACAGCAGTTTCTGGTCCTTGAATCTTTAGAATGCGCTATTTCCATCTTGCAGCCACCGCCTACTCTATTCTATTGGCCCTCATGTCTACTTGAATCTAAAACTCTTCTTCGTGGAGTGATTTCCAACTCAATTTGGCAGCTCCAGATTCTGTTTCGTGACTTTCCATCGAAGTTTGATAAGACCATCTCCCCCTCCATAATTAAAGCCTAACCATCAGAGTCAAATCCACCTCTAATAGTCACGCCGTCCTAAGTCCTCCCCAAATACATTCATCAATCTCCCCCATCAAGTCCCTGATTTCCCCATCAACCCTGACCCCAGGTCACGAGGTCACATGTCATCACCTTATTCACCCTCTCTCACTCACCACGTCTTTGAGCAAACTCCCCTCTCTAACCAGATTCCTATCGGCCCCCTTTTCCGCTCTCTTGTCCCTAGGGGGCGGTATAACAGCTTGGCCGCCCAATGGTTTACAGCTGAAAATACTGAGCGGGCTGTCACCACTTGGCTGGGCCCTGTGCTCTGGCGGGGCTCCTGGGAGCAAAGATGGGGTTTGTTGAGGTGATCACTGGCGATCAGCGGAGTATTACCGTCACAAATCCACGCTCCATGTAACGGCACAATCCTCGGCAAATTCAAAGATTTATTAATGACGCTAAATTTTGGGAAGATGAACGAAGATTTAGAAGTGCTTGTAAATCTTTCAGGCCAATTCGGGCCCTTTGACTATTGATACTCCCTTGAATGAATGAAGGCTTGTATTTCGAAATAGACCAACTCTTCGTTTCTTTCGACATTTATCATGTTCATGATCATGATGAGGGCAATCAAAAGGTTAAAAAGAATTTAACAAACTTTATGATTTTTTTTCCTTTTCGCCAATTTCTTTGTTGAATCATACAGTCATCAAATACACCACCAACATATTAGAGAACTTCTTGCTCAGCGCTTCAGAAATAAACATTAAGTTCTTTACGTCTCATATTTACTGGTGTGAAGGGACAGGGGTACATTACATCTCATTTTTATTGCATTTTTTCAATACTTTTATTTTAGGCAATTCGTAAACGAAAGTTATTAAACAATATATTATTTGCATTGGTTTATTAAAACCAAACCAATGTCAGATACATGTATGTTATACACAACTAAAGTTGAAAGTTAAATAATAGGTGCCAACCTTTTGAGGACATTGTTGAAGTGCATTCTAGAAATAAAAGGACTGTACAAGAACGTATGTCAATATCATTAGAGACATGTTACTGTTTAAAAAGCATTAAATCTAAAAATATTCATATATTTAATTGGTTAAGCTTACTTTTATTACTTAATATTCATTTATTTAATTATTTGAATATATTTATACAGAAATAAAAGATCAGCAAACATGCTGTTTTACATGTTTTACACCTCAAGAGGTGTTTACCCACGGACGAATTTTTCCTCTATCGTCTCCACGAAAATGCTGACGTCACGTTTTCATGTTCCAGTCTCAAGAAGAAAATTGACAAAACTAATGCATGAAAAACTATTTTTTATTTCCAACAGTTTACAACCGAGGAGCATTTTGGAGTTAGGGATGGGTGTGGCATTACCTAGCTGTCTACATTTTTACTTTACCAAACACCTATTGACTTTTAAGGACAGTTTAAAGTTTTTGGCCAATATTCATAAAAACCTACACAGTTAGGTGATAACTGGCTTTATGAATTTGGGCCCTGGTCTTGATATTCATATGCTGAAGAAAAGTACAATTCAATGTATAATAAATGTTGCTACGTTGCTGGTTATTGTTTTTGTTGGTTAATATCGTCTCAAGAACTTGTCTACCCCAATCGAATCCCCCATAGCAAACATTTCATCCCTGCTTCCTGAATCGAGATAGGAATTCCGTCACAGTTCAAGCACTGGAACACCTCTCGATTAGATCAAAAGTACTCTTAACTCCAAACCAGCTAAGCCAATCGAGCTGGGCTCTTCCGTGTACTTTTTAGGTGGCCTGTCATCATGCTGCAAAGCCGCAGTTTATACAAGACATCTCTCTCTCACATGTCGCTAGTAGGTGCACGGCCTGTCGATCAAGCCCACTTGAAGAAACTTGAAGGTATAGAGATGAAAGGGAATAAGTGGCATCCCCCTTTGAACCGATCCAATCCTACCCACAAATCCCAGCTCATGTGCTCCACATTAGAATCACCTCTATGCTTTGTAGTCGAGCGACGGGGCTCTTCCCCCGTAATCTCTGTCGAGGACCCCGTGTGCTGGAATTGTCGTCAAAGGCTTTGATTCGGGATCTAGCCTCTATCCCCCGTTCCCCGCTAGAGATGTCTCTGTTTCCTCATACTATTTCTTTTCTTGATCTTTGAAAGTGTATCTAACACTATATAAAAAGCTCAGGAAAGATGCATATCTGTTATCTATATGCAGTGTTGGAGAATTTCATTCACTTTTAACTGTTCAATGAAAGGGACATGCCTCAGAATCCCGTTTTTTTGTTTGTTTGTTTGTTGTTTTTTTTTTGTCGACCATATTTTACCAGGGGCGTCAAATTACCCACAGGGGCGCCAAATTGAACCTATAGGTAAAAAAAAAAGGTTAAAAAAAGTTTTAAAAATTAACACCCAATTGACCAATTGAAGCCTACACCTATGGGTGATATCCTTCTTTACGGCCAATGACATAATTTTTTTAACACCTCCTCCCCCCACCCCCTCCCCAGGAATGGCGTTTGGACCCAAGGACCCAGAAAAGAGTTATTTTGAAACTTTAAAAAAAAAGTCCCATTCCCTTGTTAATCTCAATTTATGACTAGTTGCAATGATATGATCATATTTTCTCGCAGTGTTTATATGTAAGTAACATATAGGCCTATATTGTTTAAGTGCATATATGGTATATAAAAAAATTAGCTCATCTCACAATCGCTCCCTAAGAATCTTTGGAGACACATAGCTTTACAGCAATTTATTCCAATCTACATCGCTATTTCCCTTTCCCTTCCTCTTTTCTGACGATAAATTGATGCAAAATATCCAACATTAAACTTGAAACATATTGAAGTAATTCCCTTCGTAGAGAGTCGTCACTGCACGAATTGAATAATCTGTCTGTATGCAGTGCAGGAGAGGTGCTGACAAGCTGCTTACAAAGAACACAGTTCGCCTGTCTACTTCATCCTAAATCAATTTCGTTTGTGGGAGGACAAAGATGTCAAACAGAGAAAGAGAGTAGCTTCTTCCAAAGAACAAAAGCTTTTCAGGGCATATTTAGGTCCACAGACATAAACCTGCTTACTATCCAACCAATAGTCATGTTAGTGATGGTTACCTGGCAAGTTTTGCTCCGTAAATGTCTACCCGGCATTATTTGCGTCCCCCCCCCCCCAAGGAAAAAAAATGGTTTACCCCTTCAAAAAAAGGTGATTTTGTTTTTGTTTTTGTTTGACTCAAAACAATGTGTGACTTACATTGGTGAATCTTCTACCCCTGCCCCCCTCCTGATTAAAAAAAAAAGAACAAGAAAAAAAAATAGACACGCCCTTGTCAAGGAGGAATATGTGACGTCATTTGTCTGAAACCACGTATGCTCCAAGTATAACACTTGAAGACAAAATTAATGTGATTTGGCGAAGGTTTTAACAATGTATGGTTAAACGCAACAAAGCTTTCTGGTGACTTCAAAGGATATGGTCTATTCTTTGATTGCGTCAATAATGGGTAAACATCCCTTTTATTCGTTAATTGATTATCAATGATAAAAGTGTCAACAATATTTGATTTAAAGAGAAACTCCTATCATGGAAAAGTTCAGTGAACAAGGTTATTGTGAGTAAAGTAGAACGATCAACAGGAGAGGGTTTTTCTTCAAATTCCCAGATATTTATGAAATGAAAAAACACATTTTGTGTTCAGTCCCACACATGCAGTTTTATGTGCAGTGCATATGACTCTCATCAGAATTGAGTTTATTTCTTGACTTTAAATACCATACAGCAAACTGATGTATTCAACATTTCCAATCACTCTGCGACAGCTCCTTCCACAATTCAGTGTAATGATCAGAATTTCAATTAACCTTTCATTTTTTAATTTTATTATGTGAACCAAAATGAATCGAGTCAAATCATTGGAAACAATACATTTACAAACACTTGCTGCAAAGAATGCAATATACCAAGAGTACTGACATTTCATTGAGTCGTTGTCACATTAAGGTTAAGAATATGAATATCATCATGAAGCACAATCTCTACCCCGACACTCATTTTTAGTCACACCGCAAAACCAAATTCATAGCGGTTGGAACCTAACTTAAACTTGGCCATTCGGGTAATGTATCTTTCGGTCAGTATGTTGTTAACTCGGTGCCAGTCTCATTGTTGTAACCGGGTCTAAGTTTCTCGTTCTTCGTGTCTGGATCAATCCGTTGTTATACTTCTCTAGTAAAAGTGTGGTCATGTTTGTTAAAACTTGGCCGAATGTCAGTTTATGAGCAAATGTTCAATGGAATCTTAACAAGAGGAGACATGAACGATATGATGTCTGGATGGAATGAGTGTTTGTGAGGTTTCGGAGAGGTATTAGATAGACGAAGGTAGGTGACTAATAGTTGTAGGCCTATATAGAAATATATGAATTCTACAATCAGTATAGCCATATAATAAACGAAATGATATAACTGGCATATTTGTTACAACATAACGAAGATTATGCTTTGTTTTTAAAAGTGTAGAAATATGTCGTAGCTCCAAACACGATCATAATAACATTAAGAGATGCCTCAATAAATAGCCATAGCCTACAGGAGAACGAGTTAGAAATATTAATGTGAGATAGAAACATATTGACTTGAATTGACCGAGAACGCTCAACAATTTTTGTTTAATTAAAAAATAATAATAGTAGACTTTTTTTTAACTCCACACTCTTCCCTTTATTCATGAAGGGTGATTTTACTATAGCTAAAATCATGTAAAAAGCTAATAAAGAATGAAATTATTTTCCCACCCTCTTCCCTCCATTAGTGAAGGGGTCTTGTACTATAGAAAGAAATTATGAAAATGAATGAGGCAAAATAAAGTTTAATCTTACAGACTCTTCCCTTTAAAAAGTGTTATGACACAACAGAAAGAAAAAAAAATGAAAAACGAAAATTGTTCCCTCCAGCCGCGTCCCGCCATAAGTGAAGGGTTATAACAGAAGAGAAAGAGATTATTAACAAAGACCCAACACAAACCCAAACTTTGTTCTTCAACATTAAGTGGTCTCTTAATGAAGGATTATGACACAAGATAAATCATTGAAAATGATAAATTAATTTCTCCACGCGAATCGCTCCATAATGATACAATACAAAGAAATAAGGACAAAATAGATACTGGAATATATCTCGACTCGAAGAAAATAAGAAATGTATAAATATAAAGACTCGAAATTTAGCTCTTCCACACTCATCATTTCATTAGTGAAGGGAAATAAAGCAAGAAAGAATATAAGAAAGAAAGAAATAAATAGACTTTTATGTTTTTGTTCCTCCACATCCGTCCCTCCATTAGTGGAGGGTTATGCTGCAAAAGAGGAAATAAAAGAGAAAGAAAAAAAAAAATCAATTTTGTTCCTCCATACTTCTTTCTCCATTAGAAGAGGCTTATTATGCAGCAGAGGAAATAGGAAAGAAAGAAAGGGGAAAACTTAGTTTTGTTCCTCCACATCCGTTCCTCCATTAGTGGGAGGGTTATGATGCAAAAGAGGAAATAGGAAAGAACCAAAAAAAAAAAATCGACTTTGTTCCTCTACACTTGTTTCCCCATCAGAGGAGGGTTATGATGCATCAGAGGAAATAAGAAAGAAGGAAATAAATAGACGTAAAGTTTTATTCCTCCACATCCGTTCCCCCATTAGTGGAGGGTTATGATGCAAAAGAGAAAATAAGAAAGAAAGACAGAAAACTTAGTTTTCTCGTTCCTCCACAAGTTGATCACCGTTAGTGGAGGGTTAGGATGCAACAGAGGAAATAGGAAAGAAAGAAAAGAGAAAATAAAGCAACATAGAAAATAAGAAAGAAGAATTTTTTTAAAGAGTTATTATGCAACAGAGGGAATAGGAAAAAAAGAAGAAAGAATCAAAGAAAAAACTCTAAACTTGATTTTCCATAAGTGGAGGGTTATGATGCAAGAGAGGAAATAAGAAAGAAGGAAATAGATAGACTTAAAGTTTTGTTCCTCACATCCGTTCCCCCATTAGTGGAGGGTTATGATGCAACAGAGGAAATAAGAAAGAAAACAAGAATTCACTTGGTTCCCCCCATACTCCATTAGTGGAGGGTTCTGATGCAACATAGGAAATAGGAGAGAAATAATAAAAAACTTATAGTTTTGCTCCTCCATATCCGTCCCTCCATTAGTGGAGGGTTATGATGCAAGAGAGAGAATAAGAAGGAAAAAAAAGAATAATGAAAAAAAAAAAAAATCAAATTGGTTCCTCTCATTCAACCTGCAATTAGCGAAGGGTTGTGGTACAAGAGAGATAATAAGAAAACAGAAATAACAAAATTAGTTACTCCCCACCCATAAAAAATTAAATTTATTCCACTCCACCAATTCTTCTATTAGTGAATGTGTTATGATGCATTACAGAAAATAAGATGGAAAAGGAAACGAAAGGAAAAGAAACTTTGTTCCTCCACACTTTTTCTCCATTAATGGAGGGTAATGATCCAAGAGAGGAAAAAGGAAAGAAAGAAAGAAAAAGGAACAACTAAGGTTTTGTTCCTCCACATTTGAATCTCCATTAGTGGAGGGTTATGATACAAAAGAGGAAAAGGGGGGAAAAACAACTAGGTTTTGTTCCTCCACATGTGTATCTCCATACAAGAGAGGAAAAGCAAAAAGTGAAAGAAAGAAAAACACCTTTTGTTCCTCCACATTTGTATCTCCATTTATAGAGGGTTATGATGGAACAGATGAAATTGGAAAGGCAGAAAAAAACTTAGTTCCAATCCACCAATTCTTTTATTTGTGAATGTGTTAATGTGATGGAAAAGGAAATGAACGGAAAATAAACTTTGTTCCTCCACACTTGTTTCTCCGTTATTGGAGGGTAATAATCCAAGAGAGGAAAAGGGAAAGAAAGAGAGAGAGAGAAACAACTAGGGTTTTGTTCCTCCACATTTGTATCTCCATTAGTGGAGGGTTATGATACAAGAGAGGAAAAATAAAAGAAAGAAAGAAAGAAAAACAACATTAAGGTTTGTTCCTCCACATTTGTATCTCCATACAAGAGAGGAAATTGGAAAGACAGAAAAAAAAAGGTTTTGTTCATTCACACTTGTATCTCCATTAGAGGAGAGTTATGATGCACGAAAAAATACGAACGAAAGAAAGTAAAATTAATTTTGTTCCTCCACACTTACCCTTCTTTAGTAAAGGGTACACTGTAAAAAAATATTTGTATTTTTACAGCAAATCTGCTGTCAGCAGAGTCGCCATAAAAAAATGTAATTTAAAAAACAGTTTTGTTGTAAATTTCTCCTGCAAATAATTACGTGAGAAATACAAAATATACATCAGGAGTAACACGTTTGTTCTGTTTTAACCAAATATGTCAGCTATAGAACTCTAATGATTTCTTTTCTTCTCTTTCATTAATTATTAGAGAAGAGATTTACAGCAAAACTGTTATTTCAAATTACATTTTTGTATGGCGACTCTGCTGACATCACTTTGCTGTATTATTTTTTTACAGTGTAATGATACAGGAAAAGGAAGGCTAAGATTTTGTCCCTCCACAGTTCTATATTAGTGAAGGGTTATTATTCGAGAAAAGAAATTAAAAAAGAAAGAGAGGGATAAACTTAAAGTTTTATTTTTCCACATCCATCCTTCATTAGTGAAGGATTATAATGCAAGTGAGAGAACAAGGAAAGAAAAAAAAACTCCTCTATCTTTTTTCGTCTTTATTGAAGGATTTCGTCAGTGACCGTGGCAGTTATTTATAACGTCACCAAACTTGACCTAGCTGGATAACAAGGAAGTACGCAATACTAATGACTGACCGGGTCTTTTTTCTTCTTCTTTCTAATGAAATATGATAGATTCAACGAAGAGTGAAAGGGAATCTCAACGATAAGTCCAGACGAGTAACACCATAACACCAATAAGACGAGTCATAACGTTAACAAGTAACTATGAAGAAACGAATAAGGCGGTTGAAGGATTGGTGTCTTTGCACTTTTGGGCGAAGGTGACTGATCGATATGGTATATCCTTCATTAGCACTCCCACTCAGAGAGCAGTTAAAAAGAAATTTAAACATGCTTTCCAGTTACAGAGTTAGTTTCTTAAGAGACCTTGTCATATATCGGATGACGAGTAATTGGGTTGCTTCTCTCGCTCTGGATGTCTCTGCGATCTGAAGTGACAGTTTCACGCAATGAACGAATGCTCGCCTGCTTCATGAAGAAAGTTCTTCTTAACTCTGAGGCATTTAACGTGGGTGATTGGGGAAAGTGGGTGTTGTACGGAAAATATCGCTTAGCCTATTTCTAATGTTGCAATGAAGATGGTTGGTCTGCCAGCATTATTCTCTTATCCTATTTTCTCCTCGATTGCTATTACTCTGGGATTGCATCACTAGGAGCAGTTGGTAGCCTCTGGTATCCAATCCTATCTGCTTGTCCTCCCTGCAACATCAAAGCTGTACCTCTTATCCCTACGTCATCTCTCATCAAACATAAATTGGGTTGATATAATTTGACCATGATCGGAATTCTTGTATTACCACCATACGCTCCTATACTGAACCATCTCAATACATTTTATCACCTGTCTGTAATGACTCGACGGCTTTATAATCATGCCGACTTAGTGTGGGGATTGCGATAAGACCATTAAACTTCCACCTTACAACTGTCGTTTCAATGTCTCTTTTAAGGTTCGGAAATATGAATGTCATTTCTAATCAGAAAATAATATTTCCCATTAGCCTAGATTATTGTAATTTCCAAAAGGCGATGCTCTAGAGATCTAGGCAAGGAGCCAGACAAAAAGTATGTGGGGACAAGTGCAAGCAGAGGCGGCGGAACGAATTTGAAAGTGGGGGGTCACGACGGAAAAGGGGCACTTTTTCTAAAAAGGGGGGCACCTGAGACCAAAGGCTCAAAGAGAAAAGTATTCAGAAAAGTAGGGGTGTGCAGAAAATTTGCCTTTAAATTTGTGCATCAAAATTTTAATGGATTTATATTTAATTAATGGTAAACTAAAACAATGCGAGCGCGAAGCCCCTATTTTTATAGACCCTATTTAGTATCCGCAAGGGCAAAGCGCGAGCTGAAATTTTTTATCTGAAAATTTTGAGTTAATTGTGCATTATATAACTTATTTGGTATCCGCGAGCGCGAAGCGCGAGCCGAAAATTTTGGGCTCAAAATTGAAGTTAATTGTGCATCATTATACCCTATTAAATATCCGCGATCGCAAAGCTCGAAGTGAAAATTATGAGCTTAAAAATGGAGGTTATTGTGCATTATAGGGTACATGCAGGTAATATGGACCCCCTAAGCTCATTTGCCTAATTTGCATAAAATTACGAAATGACACACAGTCTAATCTTTGTTTATATGAATCAATAACTACTGCTCTAACTTTTATTGTGAAGAAAAACAATTATCACCAACCCCCCTGTCTGCAATATTCAAATGTTGACGTCATTACCAAAGTGCCCATATTACCTGCATGTGCAGGTAATATGGGACATGTATTTAATGTACGTTTTAAAAACTACAATTACTCTACCATGTCTGGAATTTGCTTAAAATGTTGAAAATCATTAACTTTAAGATATAATTTGAAATTATAAGACCCTTCAGTAAAACCTTTGACTATATATTTCATTGTTATGTATTTTGTATATTATTTCTTTTTTTAAATATTATTTTAATATTATTTTCATTATACAAGTCAATATAGGCCTACAATAAATTATTTATATTAATTATATACTGTGAATATACCCTAAAAAATCGTAGCAAAGAGATTGATGCCTCACCCCAATACTAAGTACCAGAATCATTTCCGCCATTTTGGATGTCCCATATTACCTGCACTAATGTTGCTGTGTCAGGCAAGCATTTAATGCAACATTGCACCCCTTCACTAAAACAAATTGACCTTTACACGCTAGTATGATCAAAATGAAACTTAAGCTTACTAAATATACAAAACAATTGAGGTTACCCCCTCAAACACTCTTTCACCATCACATTCTGTGAAATATCAAATTTTACATCAGGGTAAAAAAATGCCGTAAGTTTTACCTACCTTTTTGGTTTTCAGCAATTTTCTCAGAGAAATTTCGGCATTAGATGCTCTCACGACGATATATTTACGTATACAGTTCATATGAACAACATTATGGTGCTCACACCGGTCATCGGTCACCGGTCGACGGTCACGACATGATTTGCTTCAGGTGTCCCATATTACCTGCTGTCCCATATTACCTGCATGTACCCTAGACCCTATTAAGTATCCGCAAGGGCGAAGCGCAAGTTGAAAATTATGAGCTTAAAATGTTAGTTTATTGTGCACTATACACCCTCTTTAGTATCCGAGAGCGCGAAGCGCGAGCCGAAAATTTTGGTTTTAAAATACATATGGAGTAACAAGGGGCACTTTTTTGTATTAAAAGTGCCCCTTTTTAGTAATAAAGTGCCCCTTTTTAGTATATTGATTTGTTATTAGCTAAGAAAAGGGGCACTTTTTAGTCATGAAAAGGGGCACTTTGAGGGTGGATGAAAAAGTGGGGGGGGGGGGGGGGGGGGGTGGTGGGGTCACAGTGCCCCCCTGCCCCCTGGTTCCGCCGCCTCTGAGTACAAGCGTCCCCGTTATTGAGACAAGTTCCGCTTGAGTGAACAAATCTAACTGTTCAACCAAACTGTTCACCATTTGCCTAGAAAAAATAATGACATTCGCTCGTGTGTTTTTGACACAGTATTTGGGGGAAAATTACGTAAAATATTACAAGTGTAACCCCCTAAGTGTGTGCATTCATGTTCTATGAATCGATAAGTAGATCATCAACGATTGATTACGTAATGTTGTTTACATCAGGTGTACTTTAGCTGTCATCATACCTCATTAAAACTTCTTTCAGAATTATACCACATGTCTAATCTTTGTGTTGTCGAATTCTTCTTCCTGCTCCTGGCAAAATAATTTCCCCAAAGGCTAAACATGACGGATTAAACATAAGTCATTGCTTCTTCTTCTTCTCTGACCTAAAGGCTAGAATATAATGAGATTAAGAGGTAGAACTTGGGGTGTTTTTGTTATGTAATCGTGGTATGTTCGTTAGAGAGGCACCCCTGTTGATTGATGCATATGTAACATGAGTTCCTTAATGTTCTTTAATAAGACAAGTCCAACAGTAATTATTAATATCAGAGTGGATTAAACTAATCAAGTCAGCTGCTTTGTTATTTCCATGTTCTTACAACTAATGTCTGTAAATGGGGCAAGGTATAGAAAGTACTATGCACTATATTCCACGAATTTGCACTCTTTAATTTTCTCTTGTTTATTAATTGATATGTTGAAAACAAGTGATATAATATCTTTATAAAGTTTTCTAAGAACGATAGATGATGAGTAAATAAACAATTTCAAAATTAAGCTTTCATTTTATTTAATAATTTAATTGACCTTTGAATTCAAATGACTGGTGGATTCCGTTATGCGTTACCGTGGATATCATCCTTGTGGTTTTCTGTTGTTTCAGGGGGTGTTTTCTATCATATTGTCATATCTAGAGCAGAAAAGAGGTAGCTATTCATTACTCAGAACCATGAATGGATGAGAAGGCAACCATGGTTAAATTGTGTCATATCCAGGGGCAACTGCTCTCTGACTATCTCTCTGCTCGTCCACGCAATGCTCGAAAACAGGGGAATTTTGTCATCAAGTCTCATAGGTTAAACAAAAGAGCTTGCTTTAGTAATGAGTATGCAGGAATTTATGCAAAATATAAATTAAAACTGATTTCAAGTTCTGCAAAAAAAGAAATGCGTTTCATTATGATCTTTGGCGCAATTGGGCTTGAGATTCAACCGGGTAATACCAAAATAACTGCATTTACCTATCAATGAATTTGGTGATTTGTTGTTTTATTCTAGATTTTGAAATCTGTATCCACCCCACCCCTTAAAGAAGGAGAAGAAGAATATAAATACCATGGTACATCTGAGCAATAATAATAACACGCCATTCTACTTGAATAAACACCGTGCTTTCTACATAAGATGTTGACATAGTGTTTTTTGGTAGAAGAATGGAGGCAAATTGCTTTTAATATAATCCGGTTTATTGGGCCTTTTGAAAGGTTGGTTAGAGAACAAATTTAATTTATTCGTACCAAACATAATGATAAGAGCTTCTTTTGTAAAAGAAAATTTTATAAAAGGCCCTCTTATCAATTTTATGTGCTTTGTTATGGTTGTGAGGTGTTACTACCGGTAACATATATTTCATAAAAAATCCGTCAAATAATGATAAGCAATCGGGAATTTAAAGAAAACATTTAGTAGTTCCCTCTGTTTGTTTGTGTTGAAGTATAACAGTGTCCTGTAAATGCATTTCGTGCAATTTTTCCTACAAGTACAAGCCCCAGTCTTATTTTTTTTAATAACCAAAGAAAATGAACTATTAGGGCAACCTGTAAAAGAGAATTCCAGGGTAGAAAAATCGATTCTAGTTTTTTACACATTTTTGTCTTTCTCATCTCTGCTTTGAAACGACGCGCTCCTGTTCAGCATTTGCCTCTGTAAGTTGTTAGGCATCATCCATTTAATAGATGCGACAATGAAGTCCTGCCCAACGCATCGAGTCAAGCTGATGGCTGACGGGAGTAGACAGGACACCTGTTAGCATGACGTGCCCTATCTAATCCCCCACGTCCTTCTCTATCCTACCCCTCTTCCGTGTCATTGACTCGCAGTAGTTACGCGGGAAGAAAAGAAACAGAACAATACTTAAAAGAAGATCTTGGACCTACACTTGACTCAGGTTCTGAAATGGAACGAGGGTAATGCCACCGAAGTAGCAATAGCTGCTGTTTTGGCGAGGTAATCCCCCTGTGTATTCAACAGTTTGGATAGAAGTGGAACAGCTACGCTGTGGTTGTTTTCTTTCTTTTGTAAACACGTATTTAGAAGCCTTGACTCACTGTGTGTGATATGCTTCAGAGTTTGATATTTTCTTTTATTTCACTAAAAGATGTGCCCTCAGAATGCACTTTTAACAAGCGAATACCACTGGATGTGTGGTAGCATTCTGATCATGACTTAGCAGAAAGTATGCATCACAAAGCTAACAGGAAAATAATCATATTATAAAAGCGTTCAGGGTTCATTGTTAGAGCGACATGGAAAAGGAAACATTTACTTAATATTATAAAGATCAACCATATCATGCACATATAGGCCTACAAATCACCGATGCGCATCTAAAATTGTATCACAGAACTTCCATATGAATACCCCAAAATCTGTATGGTAATACGATACTTGTGCGAAAATCTTAATAATTATTTTTTTCATCTCTACCCCGTTTAAATATATCCTTAAATCAAGAGGCTTGTACTTAGTCAGACGTGCTTGCATAAATATGGCCTTCGAAAAGATTTAAATGATTCTTGGCAGGAGAGGATTTACTTTGAATTCCAAAAAGTAATGCTTTTTAGGGCGTGGCACAAAATTGTACGCCAATTAAAACTACACTGATACTGAGATGGGGTATAGGGTAAATTTGGGTAAGTGGGACACTGGGGTAAGTGGGACACTTTGATGGAATTTCATTTATGCATATGATTAAGACATGCCTTTAGTGGGGGAACTATCTTAGCGAGAAGAAACATGCATCTAGCAACAAATTACATACCTGTTTGGGAAAAAATGACAGTTATCGGAAAAATAATCGTTAAAAATCTGTAACATCTCACGCCTTGACATAAAACGATTGCCACCTAGCTAATTTTGAAAATGCTCAAGTATGCAAACTTGTCTTTGTGTTTTCCAGATCCCTTTTGTTTTAGGGGTAACGTGGCATAGAAATTGTTCACAAAATAAATTTAAAACTAGAAAATAATCTAAAATGAAATTTGATGTAAACAAAAGACTTAAAGCAATTGTTTTAATTAACTGTTCCATTTACCCCCACATGATTGGGGTAAGTGGGACGCACCAATTTCAATAGTATTTCAATGTATAAACAAAGTTTGCGAAGAGAGATCTTCATTCCGCACTTTGATATCACAGTTCCTCTATGCACCCACTTACCCCAATTAGACAGGGTAAGTGGAACAATGGAGTAGTAATGATTATTATTGTCACTTTGACCTTCATTTGGAGGCCCCTTCCATCTTCCTGTTTTAACCAAAACATTTCTAAAACGTTTATATCTAAATAAACTTCAAAATGAGATATATGATTGCTTTAAAAAATATTTTAAAATGTAATGCTTAGGTAAAGTATGACACGGATATTATTGCTGTCTTAAAGGGGGCACTGATATTGTTGAATTATGCAGACTTAAAAACTTTAGTTTTCGTAAAGTTTGGATTTGATAATGACGAAAGTTGTAATACGGGAAAGAAATAAGTTCTATTCTTTTTTTAAGTACAGTATCTTTTGTTTACCTTCATACAGAAAAAAGGGGTGAAGGACGATGGAGATGCTTGCTTTGTTTACAGAATCACGCATCTAAAAAGTGCTACTGATTTTTGATTTGTTTTTTAAAAAAAATCACATTTTTCATCACTTGAAATGTGTACAGGAAAAATAGTAATAATGAGTCGTGATAATGTTTGAAAAAATAGTTTGGTTATCAGTTTTTATGATATCTTAGAAATGATATTCCAGATGTATAAACAGTGTTTATGAAGACAGAGATCTTTGATTCTCACTTTTAAACCACATTTTATTCCATGTATTATGCTGTCCCACTTACCCCAACTTGACGGGGTTAGTAGGGGCAATGGAGTAGTAATGATTAACTGTCCCCGTAACCTTCATTTGGTGGAAATTTTAAACAAAACATTTATACAATGTTTATTTCTAAATAAACTTCAAAATGAGGTATATGATTGCTTTATTGAGTATTTTTTGTTGTTGTAATGTTTACGTAAATGCTTAAGTGTCCCACTTACCCTAATTTACCCTAAAGACTATTTAAATTAGCGAATTGGATGCTGGACTGGTTGCTTATGTATATTAAATGATGTAGCTGATAATATCATTGTATCCTAAACAAGGTTTTTCAGCAGTGCATTAAAATTAGATTTGAAAATAATCATGAAAAAAGTGTTTATAATAAAAAAAATTCAAACTTTGGGCTTTACTTGGTCATATAGTTTTCTCAATCTTGTGAAAATATAAATGAAGGTTTTTCTACTCTTTTTTGTGTTGAAGGGGCTGTAGTAAGATAATACACAAAATTTGCTTAAACCGGCAACACTTTGGGAGTATACCTTAAGTAACTAATAAAGTTCTGCCAAAATCCCATTGGGACCATTTTATAATCTTTAAATGGACTCATTTGGACCATTGATGATCCCTTTCAATGTACAATTGAAAAAAATGTATAAATACCCGTCATTGATTTTATGTGATTTCTTTTAAAAAAAAACAACAATGAAGTCATCTTTTATCGACTACATCTAATTACAGGTGTGCGGCCTTCAGCTAATACTGATTCAGCACTACAGTTTGCAACGTAAAGAACGCTATTGAATTTCTGTTTACTTCCCCTACATTTATATTTATTCATTACACAATCACTTTTTAAAATCATTTTGAGGGGCTTCAGTTTATTGACGTCCAAAGGCAACGGAATATACCCAGTCTTTTCTAGCCCATAAGTCACATACGTTCGCAAACGGAGAGAACGAACATACGGTAATTCTATATACGTCGCAAACTGTCCGATCCCGTACCTTGTTTTTCAGATCACATCCTGCAAAAGCACGAAACTTTTGCTAAATACATGTAAATAAACGTTTCAAAATGTTGTTGACTGCTGTCCCATATTTAATGACAGATGTACCCATTGTGCAATTTCGATAATAATCATATTGTACTTCGTTTATATATTTTTTCCCTATATGTTAGTTACATTTTCAATTCAGTCAACATCAATTATCCTCATATCTGTCATACACTATTTCGTTTATAGACACTTTATATATCATATTTTCGTCTGTTTAATACATTTTTCATTAGTACAAGCAAGATTAAAGAGAAGGAGAAATATTGAGTGAAAGTTTCAAAGTTTATAAATGTAAAAGGAATCGATAATATTCGAAACAGTTGGCAAATATAAAGTCTCATTTTCGATGAAATTGTAAGACAAATTAAAAATAAACATTTAATCTCGAATCGTAAATGATATAGAATAAATGGATATACAAACGACACAAAAATATATGAAAATGTATTATAAATTCGTATTAATGATGTAATGTTGTTCTCTATGTTGCAATTACGCAGTGCCAAACCAAATTTGCATTGGTCACATACAGCAGATGATTAGATAAATGGAGGAATGATTAACCTCTGCTTTGTTTTCTTCTGAGAAATAATTGCAAAATTTTAACCTTTAAAAATCTTAAACATCATGAAAATATTACATTTTATAATTAACTTTCTGTAAAAGATAAACAAACAAGAACTCATTCTTATCAATAAAAAAAACATTAGATAAGACTAGTATTAGCCCTTCCCGGCATGTTGTTAAAATTACCAATGTCACACCGATGCCTTTAATATTTTGGTCCAGAAAGAAAGGCCCTTCGTTTACTAAAAATCTATATTTCTGTCATTTTTGTGCCTCAGGAATGAGCATATCGCGTGAATATTTACACATGATTAAGTAATTATTGAAGTCCCAAAGAGCACGGTGACATATGTTGAACTTGGCAAGTCTAGCTCCAGCTCCAGTTGTTCTTACCACCCCAGTCGATAGAGGTCAAAGGTCGTGATGACATTGACCTCTCAATCCGGGTCCCCCACTAGCTCTGCTTCCTTTTCGTCCAATTTAAAGGTTTTATCCACTATTTTGATGTAACCATCTACTTTCGAGGATTGTAAACATGTCTAAATATAAAGTTGTGGTTTTATGAAAAATCATGTAAATGGAATGCAAATCGAATTCTTGCATATTTGAAAAACTTTGTATTAAGACATGCTATGATTTTCGCATTTGAACCCCATTCTCATTTTGTACCTGGTTAAACTCGGAAATTGTACACATGCCAGAAAAGATATTTGTGGTTTTACATGTTTATGAATCACGTCATTGCGATATTTTGAAATATATTGCATATAGACATTTTTGAAAAATACAACTACGATTTTAACAGGAAACTTTACGGAAATTATAGAATGCACACTAGGAGTTCTACACAATTTTTGGTAAATATTCTTTTTCTGGTTTTATAAGAATGTATGCATATATTTTGCTTAATCAATACAAACAATTTGCAAATTCAGTTGCAAGCTGAAATATCTGAACTATAAAAATAAAAAATTAAAAAAACATATTAAAAAAACAAATTAAAAAAATCTGCTGCTTTATTCCATGTCCGAATATAAGTTTGTTGGTTCCGTTATAAAAGTTTAATTCCATTTCAAACTCGAATTACGTTCAGTAAATGGGCTGTGGTAATTGAAAGTAAACTCAAAAGGCTTCAGGCGTATCAAATATTGTTTTCTTCGATTCGGGCTGTATGTTTAAGTTTGTATTCTGTAGTTGTAAAATCCGTATTTCGAAATTTAATATTGACATTACAATACAGACCTACATAGTTCATTTAGGAATGAGCTTAGTGGAATGTATTATACCTTTAAAACTGGTAACGCTGATTTTTGACACATTTCGGGGACCCTTGGGCCTATTTTAAGGCGGGTGATTGGTGGTATTGTTATCACAGGTGGGTCTCTTTGCACGATACCCTACTTCCGGTTGGAAATTTAAAAAAAAAAAGTTAACGAAGAGAAAACTTGGTCCGCGCATGCGCATGTCAGTAAGAGGTTAAAATGGAGAAATTGCACCCCAAAAAAGGATAGGAAACATATACACGTGCTAAAAGAGAGAAGACCAAAGATGGAGAGTGTGGAAATGAAAAGGCATGCATGGAAGGAGAGAGAGAGAGAGGGGGGGGGGAGAAGAGATGGAGGGGGGGGGGACAAGGGAATATGGTATCGTCAACGTAGATTATATCTTTGAAATAAATCCGTTCCTTTGATGATACCTCATCAAATCAGAAAAAAAACACAATTACAAAAAAAAAAAAAAAAATGAAAAGAAAAGAAAAACAAAATAAACAGACATGACAGAACAGTATAATACAGTATACGAAAACAACCTCATGTATTCTAATTACGTTGCCCTGACATAGCAACAACAATGTATGCAAACTGGATTCTTTGTGTTGTAGTTCATTCTTTTATTATAGGTTGTTTGAATACCTTGTTACTACTAGGGATAGCCACACAAAAGCAAAAAGCCACTAGAACGGTTTCCACTTCACTGTATGGATGTAGTCACCCATGCATTTACAATGCAAACAATAACCCATGCACTGCCTACTCAATAATACACAGGAAAAGAAACAGCAAAATTTTCAATAAAAAACAGCTTTCGAAATTGTCTTTTGGCCAGTGGTAAATATCAATCATTTTTATTCCTAATTGGTCAGTTTCTTCCTTAGAAAATTCCTCAGCAGGTGATCAACTTCTGCTGTTGAAAAACTTGATATAAAAAAAAAACTACAGCGTGTTCAAAGTGATGCTTCTGTGTGATGTGTTTTATGACTAGAATTTGTCATTATTGGAATAGATTCAGATAAGGAGCAGTAGATATTTATAAAATTAAACTATTTTTGAACAAAAAATGTATCGGGGTGAAAAACAAAGAACAATGTTTACCACTGGCCATTTTAGTTTTAAAATTACTCTACCCTCTTCAACACTTAGCTCTGACATGTCTGAGCCACACCACCATGAAATAGCCTATTGTCTAGGGTGTTCCTATTGAAACATGCCCTATGGAGTATTTTTCCACGGTGGTCATATTGGATCACCTACGGTAACATACATGTCAAACCATCAGTTTTGTACTGCCATAACTTTTTGTATAATATACACATACGCCTCAATTGTGTTGCTATAATCTCATTTCATGTTGATGCACACATAGAAAATGTTTGGTATGATTTGGTTTAATAAATCAAAGACAAAAGAACCATAAACTTGAGCTTTTATTGCGTTTTCTGGCTTTGTCTGAAACTTGTAAAAGTGTTCTAGCAGCTCATTGTTAACCGTGACACTCTTTGGGTCATATCTTTGAAACGGAACATCCAATTGTGATAACTCAAGTACCAAAATGTTTCTTTTAAAATGCTCTATCAAATAAGCCTAGCAAAAATAACTTTAAAATAACTTACAATTTTAGTGGACATCCCTATTACTACGTCGCTAGGAAAGAAACATGGATAAATTATAATAACTTATTAAACTAGTCTATTACACCAAGCTCTTGTACTCCAAAGTCTGATCTTATGCTACAGTCACACAGACACTTACGTTGAGTTACGTCCGGTTGCGTCCAAAAATTATTTTCTTTTCTGCGGATCCCCAAGGATGCCTTCCCGTCATAGTCAGCAGTAATAATAGAGATAATTTTGTTAACCCAATAAAACAAAGAAATACATAAGAAATGATAGAATAGAAGATGAAATAAGATTAAAACAACTAAAACGTAACTATACGTAATTGTCTGTGTGACTGCAGCATAAGAGTTCATCGGTGTATATCGCTTGTGCTGATCTGTGAACATGGCACGACTTCGAACAAAGTATAATAATAAAACCTTATGAACAAAACACAATCATGAAGAGTTGAATGTTGCTGGAATGAAGTCACCAATTAACCCTTCTGCTCAGGGCAGTTTCACGTGGTTTAAAAGAACTTTTTAAACCAGCTAGCTTTGGGCAAGTACTTCCGTGAAATGTGACAGTATTCATGGTGACAATAATCAGATACGATGAAGTAAAACAGACATTCATCTATCATCAGTGTTACATAATACTATTTTGATTTTCTGTACACTGAACATAATATCCGTGTGTAGTCGGAAATAGCCATTTTAACAAGAAATCTAATTTAAACACAGTTCTAATTAGCGTCATGATTTAAGTTGCCATTGCATACTAAGTGATGAAGTGAATGCTTGTTTTGTTTTGTTTTGTTTTGTTTTGTTTTTTGTTTTGTTTTTTTTTGTTTTGTTAATAGGCTAATAAAATAATGATGCAGGATTGGTGATAATGATCACATCATTTTCACAAATAAAGGAGCCTATAAACTCCTTCATATTTCTTTTTTTTTTCTTATGCTACTGATGTCATTCGTTTTATGATTGATTAAATAATGTATTGTATTGAAATGACATATAATTTTTGTTTTTATTATTGTTTGATTAGAATATGTAAATAAAATTGAACTGAACTGAATGATTCGCATATATTGTGTTCAAATTTGACTGGCATTGAAAACAACATCAGGAAGGCATTTCATGAAAGAACTTGTCGGACGTTTTATCCGACAAACTGTTATAAGCTACTGAAATGCTTGCATCTGATTGGCTGAGAGCAAATTTGTCGGATAAAATGTCCGACAAGTCCTTTGATGAAATTCCCCCCAGAAATAAGGTAGCAAATGTTATTTTCGAAATTTATTATTATTTATTATTATCATTTATCTTGGGACAAAGATTCCAATGGACATTGAATAGGGAAATTTTTTTTTAATAATATGTAACAATAAAAAACATCCGAACCATTTAATAGAAATGCTTAGAAAATATAAACTATCTAATATCCGTTGACTGTAAATCTCTATAAATTGACCATGGGAATCTATTAGGACATTTAAGAAAAATGTTTGAGTCAAAGTTGATGATTAGAAAATGGCCTTCTGACATGATGTAAACACATTATTTTAACGCCTTTTACGAGGTACTTGACACATGTAACATGCCTATTACAATTGATGTATACCCTACATGTGTTACGGAGGTCAGGCTACTAAATTCTCGAGTATTTTTCATGGCGCCTATATCATAATGTTTTAATCATGCTTCGAGGTGTATGATGAGTGAATCAAAGGGTCTGTTCCAATCACCTTTCGCTGGCTCATTATAATCTATCTACGAAAGACCGGCGCATTGACATTAACTTTTAAAAAGAATGGAAATAAGATCACATAATCACGCATAGAGCATATTATACAGGCTGTGTCAAAAACAATGGTACAAGTGGAAAACATTTTTTTTTAAGTATAAAAATTAATCACATTCTAAAAGTGTTTGATATTTCCATAAAGAAGGAAAATCAGGCTTTCTTCTGCATTTTTTTCCCATCCCATTTGGTGCTGTAGATCTTGAGATATGACCAGTTTTCTATAATGAAGAAAAAATGTACTTTGCGCATGCTTTTCTATGGGTTTCGCACATTATAGAAATGAATTCAGCGGACCGAAACAATAGATGTGTGCAATTTCGATTAGCTAATCGAAGCACAAAATTTAGCATAACTTTTGTTTTACAAAAGCAAATTATTCAAAACAAAGTGCATCAGCAAGAAGAATCCTTTGGCTTCAAGTCGGTACCACATTCACACATCATTTGAGAAAATTTCATACCTAAATAATTTTTTCCCGACTTTACCATTTTTTAAAACACAGACTGTACAGAGTGAGTAAAAAAAAAAAATGTCCGATCATTTTGAAGTTGTCTTGATTGAAGCATGAATTTCTAATCATGTTTTTCATGATATGTCTTGATAGAGTCATCCTCCAAGCCTCTATTGGTACCCTTTTCATTTGGATCTTTGCACGCATGACTGAGTAACAGACAATCTTCAGAAGATAGCAGAATCTCAATTATGCCAAATAGAAGGGATGAGTTTTGTTTAATGTTGACAGAATAATTATGTGCACACACAACCTCCGTCACCACACACACACACCACCACCACACACACACACACCACACACACACACACAAAATTCGCACTCTTCCTTACGCATGCACATACAAAAACACACACACACACACACACACACAGATCCATCCTCCCTCAAACATTCGACATATTCACCACACGACCCACACACAGAAAACAATTCACAATAATATTTCCCCTTTGAGTTTTTGTTTATACCATCACTGGATCTTTGGGACGTAGTAATTCTATAACAACTATTCGTGAGGGTGAATGTGTGTGGGTGTGTTTTTTGATGGTGTCGGTGTGCATGTGTGTGTGTGTGTTTGTGTGCGTGTGTATGTGTGTGTGTGTGTGTGTGTGTGTGTGTGTGTGTGTGTGTGTGTGTGCTGGTGTGGATGAGATAGGGTATGTATGTGTGTGTTTGGGGGTGTATGTACGTGTGTGTGGTGAGGGTGTGGGTGTGCATGTAGTGTATCTATGTGTAAATGAGGGTACGTGTGGGTGTGTGTCTTTGTGCGTACACATAAGTAATAAATTCTTAATTTGTTTATTCTTCACCCAAGTGAAATTTGGCCGTCTTCTGAAGATTGTCTATTATTCAGTCATTTAAGATCCAAATGAAAAGGGTACCAACATAATTATGTTAGGAGGATGACTCTACCAAGACATATCATGAAACCCATGATTTAATGTTCATATTTTTCACAAGACAACATTAAAATGATAGGACATTAAGACGAGCTTGAATTAAGAAGTAATGGATCCATTTTAAAAATGAAAATTAACGTATTGATATCACACCATAATTCAAATTTTGTCTTTAAACAAAAAGTTTTAACCTCAATTTTGACAGCAACCTTTAGAGAATTTACCTGTTAGTATTGCTTTTCTCAAAGTGCCGAGTTTTTTATTTGTGTCAAAAGATAACTTTTTAATGAAAAAGGTAAAAACAAATCAAGTTTCACCTGTATAGAAGATCGATATCTGACACTTTTTCTATGATTTACCAATTTAAAATATTTGTCCGTTTCTTTTCTCTTAATATTTCCACATCTGTGGCCTTCAAACATCATTATTTCATTCATTGTATCTAAATTGCGATCAGAATTGGTTTCATTACTTGCAGTAGAGGTTTTTTTGTTTTAATGGAGCCATCATATTACAATACTTCAGATGGTGCTAGAGATAGAGGGAAGTTATTCCAAGTATATTAGCTCCATCAGCACCCCCTCGCCCCCTTCTGCATCCCTCTTGCCCCTTTGGTTAGTGGGTCGATGTGTTTTGGGTTCCCCGAGGAATCACCAGCATCTTGTGTTGAAATGAGCGAAACTCGAGGGTTTAGCGTGCCCGGCCGTGCGGCCAGACCGTATTATGAAAAACCGATGATAGAGATACCAAGCTTGCACATAAAATAATTTGGAGTTTAGATGTTGGGTATACGGACATCTTTCTGTTTCTAATGCGGCGGTCACAACTCGTCGTAGGCTACGGGGCATGTGCCATCAACGTAGCCTGCGTCGCATGTACAATGCATGCACAGGTCGTTGGTCAATTTCTGCGATTCCTGCGTTTCTGTAGTAAGGGTATTGGAAAAACTTCCTGCACGTCGTGCATGCAACGTGCCTCCGAGGTACCTGCGCTGCACGATTTTCTACGAAATCCATCGTAGGGAGTTGCACGTCAAAGGTACGGCGAGTTGTGACCGCCGCATAAAACAGGAAGATTGTGCCAGATGATGTTGTACTATCAGTTAGAATGTTAAAGTTATAGGAAATCAGTAATATGTAGCTCCAATTCTGAGAGGGTGACTAAATAAAGGGATTAAACAAATAAGGAAAAGAAGAAAAGAAATGGAAAATAGTTACAACTGCATACGACCGCATCCATACCGTCCTCTTATGCGACGGTCACAACTCGTCGTAGGCAAAGGGGCACGTGCAATCAACGTAGCCTGCGTTGCATGCACAATGCACGCACAGGTCTTCGGTCAATTTCTGCGATTCCTGCGTTTCTGTAGTAAGGGTATTGGAAAAACTTCCTGCACGTCGTACAGGCAACGTGCCTGCATGGTACACGCTGCACAAATTTTCTACAGAATCCATCGTAGGGAGTTGCACGTCGAAGGTACGGCGAGTTGTGACCGCCGCATAATACTGGTCGATTTGCTCCTTAGAATGGAAAGCACAATACCCCTTGCTTGCCCCCCCCCCTGTTTTGACTAATTATTTCACAAGCTCTTGACTACTGCTATCACCTAACATTCTGTTTTCAGTGGCGGATCACGGAGGGGCAAAAGGCGTACACCCCCATTTTTTTCGGGGGGGGGGGGCTCATTGAACGTACAGAGAATTTTTGTCTGCGCCTCCTAATTTTAAATCCTTGATGCGCCACTTCTGTTTTTAAACCATAATAATTCCCACTTAAGTATCGCTCATTGTGTACCGGTAACGGTTTTGAACACACTCATAAGAAATGCATAGATATCTAACATGACTGTCTGAGATCCACATAATGGCCCCATTTAACGCGACGCCATTTTGCTGCTGATAACTGTATAAGAATGTTGTATCCCATGCAAACAAATTTTGTCGGATCAGTACGCGTGAATATTTTATTGTCATTATGGAATGATTTAGGCGTACCCATTTCATGCATGTGCTATGTGTACCTTACATCGAATGGAGCACCAAAATGAAATAAACACAATGATACAGAGTTATCATCAGAAGATAGTCGACATTATATTACCCTGATATACTCTCTTAATGTATATCGTATGTTAAAAACCAGAAGGGCATTCACATTTAGTTAATGCTCTTTAATATGGCTTTCAACAGACGAATTAAATATATGGGACTGTCATTGGTGTCATCTACGACAGACTAATTGACTTCAAGACGGCTATACTTTATCTTCAATTCATCTATCTCAAATAAAAGTGTGCCCCTCTGCCTATGTCTTCCACAATGGGGTCAGTTTCACCAAGTCGTTCTTGAAGCTACGAATGACTTTGCGAACGACCTGAACATGTTCTTGGGTGCTCTATTAATCACCATGCTTTATTATTTAGCACAACAACTTATCAAGAGTCGTTCGTAAAGTCATTCGTAACGTCTTACGAAGGACTTGGTGAAACACAGCCAAGAGGTCGTTACAAAGTGATGGAAGGGGTGGAAGAGGGTATGTTCCAAGCTCTTTATGAACTTAACACCAAGATTAATGATGCTGGCGGGAGATTTACCAAAATGAATTAATCAATGTTCAGCAGCTGCAAGCCATATAGCTTGGGTTGACACGTCTCACCCCTGCCAACAGCTACGGGGTGGAATGACCTTCCGTCCTAATATACCTTGACAGCAATCAACAATGTCTCTATTATTCATATCCATAACCACAAGCTTATTAACATCTATCTTGAATTATTCCTTCACATAATTACTCGCTTAATAAGTGATCCCGATTCTTTATATTAAACTATTTTTGTTCATTTACAGACATAACAGGAACAAAGTCTAGAGTACCAAAACTGGCAACATCACAATTCTAAAGACAGATGATGCAGTTGGGGCATTTTGATGAATTGTATATTAAGTCATTATACAATTTGCTTTTCATCAGAAAATATTTGTTACAATAAATAACAAGCGATTAAGTAAATAGGCGGAGTGTCAAACCCCGACGCCGAATACACTTGCTGAAAAGAAGTCAGTGTCCCACACCGTGTTCACAGTGTCCGACAGTCTGTTAACAGTGTGTTCAAATAGTCCACTATGTGAAATGCTTAAATTTTACAGTGTAACTATTATTTCACATCGTGGTGTGGGTTTCCCAGGGTGTTCACATATTGATGTTCGGTTTCACACTGTGAATTTACTTCCTCACAATGTGAACACAGTAATTCACACTGTGTTCGAACCGTGGCACACTGTATTCTTTTTCAGCAGATATACTTCACTCATGCCCTGAATGCATGCCGAATGACGGCCGTGCATGTTCAAGTCACACCATTAAGTAAGAGATTGATACCAAAACAAGGGATCAGTAAAACTAGCACAAAAAAGGGTAATGACCAATCAAAAGTATTTTTGTATGCGCTTTTTGTCCAAACGACTGACCAGTAACCAATTAGAATCGTTTTTTAAAAAGGTAACATTAATGGCAAGTTAATTGCTTGTTTGATGTCGGCCTGGCGATGTGACTGGGTACGAGGGATACAGTTTATAATTATTTTGAAACATGAAGATGATCGAGAGTTCATCTCTCTGCATGGAAGTAGCACTCTGGTGGTAAAGGCAACATAATTATGCAAGGATACACGTAGACAACGCGGAACCGGGGAAATTTCCTCCAACTCCGTCGTCCGATTTGGACGGCAACGCAACGAAAGGTGAAGACTTTGGGCATGCGCAGTGGCAATGTATGACGTCACTCATCGTAGCTTGACGTTCGGTGCCACGATCAAAAGCTGGTTTAAAGAAAGAAGTGTCACGACGTCAAAGTATAATAGACCTATAGTAAATAAATAATGAATTTTTGAAAAACATTTTGTAAATCACAGTTTTGTGAATGTACATTGGTATCTTAGAGATATGGTATTTTTTATTTATTTTTTATTTATTTATTTATTTTTTTATTTATTTATTTATTTTTTTTTTGGGGGGGGTATCCACAATTAAACAAATAATGTATTGAGGCTGCAAAAAAAAAACCAACAACAACAACAACTAAAAACAAAAACAAAAGACCTGAAATAAAATACCCTTCTTTTGCTAAACTGCTTTACCAACTGTTTACCATTCAAACTAATCAATTTTATTATCTCAATTAAAAATTTAGCTTCTTTTTACTGCTTTACTACTTACTGGTATTAAATTATGGACATAATCATCTTACGTTAAGAATAAAAACATCTACAACTTGAAGGACGACGACTAATAATAATATTAATTCTCTTCCTGATAAACAATTTCTGAAAACAATTCTGTCAGTAGAATTCAAAAGTCAAAAGCATTCATGAGAGTTATATCTAGATTATCACTTGGTTACTCGACCATGATAAATCATTAATCATTCCTATTTATAATAACTATTTATAATAACTGCATCAATATCGTAATAACAATTCCTATTTAATATTGGTATTAAATGGTATAACTAAACAAGGTAACTCCGCGGTAAACGTCCCGTCGGGTAGTAAACAAAATCGGCGATTATTTCCGATCTAGGCCGGTCGTTTGGGCCTGTCACTCACCCAGCAAATCAACGGGGTTTCGGAGGGGAACCAATACTGAAGAGGAAGTCGAAATGGCAGGAATGAAATTATATGGATTCATAATACAGCCAAGAAATCATATTTATATTGGTGATGATGATTGGGGTGGGGGTGGAAGTTGCGGGAGAAGAGTGAGAGAGTTATGAGTTCGGGTCGACATTGTCAAATTTGGAATAGGTCCCATTTTAGCGCGATTTGATTTATGCTTGCGACTGGTGCCCCTTGAGCGTACACAGACCATGAAATAAATGGCAAACACGTTTAGATGTCTCATATAAAAATTATTTATACCTACTTCAGACGACCACTTCAATTACTTATGTAGAACTTGGCTTCTTCGGGTTATGACCTCGGAAGTAATTTCCGACATATTTGAGTTGATACGCTTATAAAAAAGTGTAGGTTTGTCGAATGATGAAGGATGAGGCGAAGCAGAGCTGGACAAAGTGTAAATTGCCAAGACGACATACTGACGGTGTATTCAAGTCAGCAAATTTACAAGGAATTATATCATTAACATGAATTTAAGTTGACAAACATCTTTCTGTGAAATCAAAATGGTAATGTTCATTTTCACACATGATATATCCCCGAGAGTAATAAGAATGAATAACAAACATGACAAAGGGTGGAAAAGGAAATTGGGACTCAAGGTATTTGGATTTCTTGTTTACGCCGATTGAAATACTCGTAAATAACAAATCACAAAACCCTTGCAAAAACAGATCTTATTTCTTTCATCTTCCTTACATGATTTCCGGATGTTATTTCTTGGTATCATTATCATAGAATTGTGATAACATCTCTTTCATTGATAATCTATTACTTCGTATGGAAGTTTTTCTTCGGTTTCCAGTGTTCATAAAACCTGCACAAATTAACCAAAAACAACGAACCGGAAAATTCTATATTACAATTGAATAATATTTATCTGGTAAATCATTAATGATACTTCAATAGCAGGAATGAGAAAGAATTTATCAAAACATGAAGTGCATGACAACAGTATGAAAATCATTTAAATTCTATTGGTCGTGTCATTTTGTCCCTTTTAATCTAAAATATGTGTTAATGTCATTATGTTGATTGTTACTGTATTTCTTGAAAATATTCCAAATCAAAGTATGTAATGCGAAAGAAACAGATAACATAAAACGTA
>CALNVZ010003432.1:10763457-10789399 GCA_940671915.1 Paracentrotus lividus | reverse complement strand
ACTCGGAGGTGAACAATCCTTGGGATAAATACACACATAGGTTCACACCCTGCGCAGGCTTGGTGTCCAATGACACATTGAATTCAGCGCGCTGCGATCCGAGATTTTTTCACGAAACCAACAAATCCGTCACCCCACCGACAAACCCCAAGTCATAATCAATTTCATAATTAGCGGATGCTCTTAAAATCTCTATATAAATATGCCGTTGACGTATGATATCGCTCAAACTGGGTCGTGTTTGTGTGAAGGCATGTTCCCCGCAGGTACAATTAGATGGGTTGTTTGATTGGAGGAAGGGGCGTGGAGGGGCGGCCCGGAGGAGTCCGGTTCAAAGAGGCCAGGTGAGCTAAGGTGAGAGCCCCATGGCTCAGCCTTGGCGCTTGACAAACTTGGATTTAATTGTCGGGATCGTTGTTACACATCACACTCTACAGTATCCGTATAATGTGAATAATCTATTTGTTTTGCGCGGCCTTGTGACTTGAAATTAGCGGGGTTACTGATAGCCCACCGGCAGATTGATAGCACGGCTTGTTGAAGTAGAACCTGGCTTAATTATCCAGAGAAGATTAAAGCAGGAGGTGCTACCACAAACTGAAGTCTAAAGAAAACAATTTAAAGAGATTACTCTTTGATAGACGTAGGGAGATTCTCTTTTTTCGAATTTTCGGCAACCTTCATGCATCGGCACTTTGATCACCTTGATGTGATAAATACCCCCCCCCCTTTAACTTTGATATTTTGTTGTTTCATATCCACGCCTTATAGTTAATGAAAGTAACTTTTTTTTTTTTTTACGCAAACCACTGACAACCTACTTTCTTAATTGGTCAAGTTGCTATGACAACTCAACAGTTTACCGCAAATCCTTTCAACTTCGAGGAAAAAACTTACAAACAACATGCGTCATAGAAAAGAGGGATAATGATTCCAACCGCCCCCCCCCCAAAAAAAAAAAAAAAAAAAAAAAAAATGAGAGAGGAATGAGAAAATAAACGTGGTAAATAGTTGTTGTCAAAGGAACCCTTTCAATATAACTTTGTTTTCTTCTCCTGGGAAAGATAATTCAATATTTTGTGTTCTGCATTCTTATGACCAATTACGAAGTGCTTATAGAAGGGATGGGTCATGATTTCATTTAAGGGAAATAAATGTGTACTTTCAGTTTCATTTTTGGTATCTTAAAACAATTCCCTCTCCATCGCCCAGCCCACCCCCCCCCCCCCCTCATCGTCGTACCTGACTCCCTCTTGGTCTCTGTGAACAAAAAAAAGCAAAACAAAGGTTTGGCGGCTCCTTATTGGCCAGTCCAGCGATAATTCCTATTGTAAAAACAAGAAAGAAAGTAGCTTTAGAAAATATATTACAAGAGCAAATGTGAAAATGATGGCCTGCATTCGTGTTTCGAAATGTAATTATGAGCGCTGGATAGACATAGAACCTTACAGGCTTCGAAAATTAGAAGAATATATAACTCCAGGAAATGTCAGAACAAAAGAAATTTTCACACACTGATTCATACTGGGTTAAGATTTATTAAGGGAAATGGCAACATATGGCAAGCATTATCTTTTGGAGGGGGGGTGGGTTGGCTTTTCAAGATTTGCGGAATAAGGTTCGATAATCATAATGACATGCAAAGAAGCAAAAGATTCGTTCGACAGTATATATTTTTATTCATATTAATTGCGACAATGAAAATCAAGAATAATTATCAATCGTCCGTTCCATTTTTTTAAGAGGGTCCGCCCCTCCCACCCCTCCAGACAGGGGCTACGGCCATATCGCTATGGTTTCACCCCATTGCGATTCAGTGAACGATAAGACTACGACACTCGAAGGCTAATGCACTGTAATGAGCGTGATAAATGAGCACGTCTCGGGTCGTTTGCACCGGGAGATGTCGCACTATTAATGGAGCAGGCCGTGTACCGACGGCCCCCTTGTCATTAAAACGGGTGATGTGACAGTTTACACATAGACAACCTCGAAGACGTGATGGTATTAATATATGCCCCCCACACCGATAACACTACATTATTTATATTAACACTTCGCGAGAGTAGAAATTTTTCGCTTAACTTTCTTGCTAACGTTTGCGCTCAACAGGAAGAGTGAAAAATAAAAAACCATAACAATTTCACCAACGATATAACCATGTTTACAACATGGACAGCTTTTTCTTCGTGTATTTTGAAAATGCGATTTTTCTACCACTCAGTGCGAATTGTAACCGCGCGAATTATTCAGTTTAACAGTAGGCTACTACATAGACAAAAAAAAATTGATGTCCATAAATTATTCCAGGAGGCTCAACTATTTCCCACCTCTAATCTCAATCAATATGATGCATAAAACTAGCAATGACGTTCACAATGGCTTGTTAGCAATTAATAATTAAATTTTCATTTTATCACTTTATCTAATCCAATTATAAGATCAATTTATTATTCCATTTGCTCAAGGTTCAAATTTCGAATCGTTGTAGAGATTGCTCCCGGACGCGGACCGTCAAAATTTCCTAAAACATTATTCCCATTCTTTAGAGGTGTATTTTAAATTAGGGGCGCACACCTCTGGCGCCCCGTCTGGATACACACTCAATATATTCTCCTTGGTATGCTACTAGGGTCCCTCTCTTCTAACCTAATATTCATTATATTCCCGGTTAATTCGAAAGTATGAAATTATTTGACAATAGGGTTGTCTGTTAAATGCGAGACCTGGGCTGAGGTAAGCCTCTCGTTCAAATCAAATCTTTAAAGCCCCCTGCATTTTGTTTTTTGTTCATTTTTTTTTTATAAAAAAAAAAAAATAAAAAAAATAAAAAAAAAATGAACAAAAAAAAATGCAGGGGGCTTAAAGATTTGATTTGAACGAGAGGTTACCCTCACCATGTCTCCGATTTAACGACACCCCTACTTGTCAAATAATTTATACTTTCGAATTAACCGGGAATATATATGAATATCTAGGTTAGGAAGAGAGGGACCCTAGTAGTATACCAAGTGAGAATATATTGAGTGGTGTATCCAGACGGGGCGCCAGAGGTGTGCGCCCCTATTTTAAAATACACCTCTAAAGAAGGGAATAATGTTTTAGGAAATTTTTGACGGTCGCGTCCGGGGAGCAACCTTACAACGATTCGAAATATTGACTTGAGCCAAATGGAATAATTAAATGATCTTTAATTGGATTAGATAAAGTTGATAAATGAAGATATTAACTTATTATTGCTAACAAGCATTGTGAACGTCATTGCTAGTTTTAGCATCAATTTGATTGAGATTAAGGTGGGAAAAGTTGAGCCTCTGGAATAATTTTGGACATCAATTTTTTTTTTTACTTTGTAGTAGGCCTACTGTTAAACTGAATAATTTCGCGCGGTTCCAATTCGCACTGAGTGGTAGAAAAACAAGTTCCTGCATTTTCAAATACACGAAGAAAAGCTGTCCATTTGTAAACATTGGTTTATATCGGTTGGTGAAATTGTTATGTTTTTTTATTTTTGCACTCTTCCTGTTGAGCGCAAAGTTAGCAAGAAAGTTAGCGAAAATTTCTACTTCGCGAATGTTTGAATAAAAATGTTATTGACGGGGGGGGGGGCATTCATGATGATCCATCACTCTTTCGAGGTTGTCTATGTGTAACTGTCACTCACCCGTTTAATGACAAGGGGGTCCGTCTGTTACACGGCTTGCTCCATTAATTAGTGCCGACATCTCCCGGTGCAAACGACCCGAGACGTGTCCATTTATCACGCTCATATCAGTGCATTAGCCTTCGAGTGTCGTAGTTTATCGTCACTGATCGCAATGGGGTGAAACCAATAGCGATATGGGCGTAGCCCCCCTGTCTGAGGGGTGGGAGGGGCGGACCCCTTAAAAAAATGGAACGACGATTGATAATTATTCTTGATTTTCATTGTCGCAATTAATATGATAAAATATATACTGTTCGAACGATCTTTTGTCTTTGATGTCTAAATCGAACCCCTTTCCGCAAATCTGAAAAGCCAACCCCCCCCCCCCCAAAGGAAATGCTTGCATAGTTTTGCTTTTCATTTCCCTTAATAAATCTTTAACCAGTATGAATCAGGTGTTGAAAATTTCTTTTGTCTGACATTTTCCTGGAGTTATAAATTCTTCTATTTCGAAGCTGTAGGTCTATGTCTATCCAGCGCTCATAATACATTTCGACACAATGCAGGCATCATTTTCAACATTTTGCTCTTGTAATATTATTTTCTTAAAGCTACTTTCTTTTCTTGTTTTTACAAAATCAGTGGATTATCGCGGATCTGGCCAATAAGGCGCACTTGTGTTTTGTTCACAGAGACAAGAGGGAGTCAGGTACGACGACTGAGGGGGGGGGGTGGCTGGGCGATGGAGAGGGAATTGTTTTAAGTACCAGAAAAATGAAACTGAAAGTACACATTTATTTCCCTTTAAATGAAATCATGACCCATCCCTTCTATAAGCATTCGTAGTTGGTCATAAGAATGCCAAACACAGAATATGAATTATCTTCCCAGGGAAAAGAAAACAAAAGTTATATTGAAAGGGTTCTTTGACAACAACTATTTACCACGTTTTTTTCCTCATTCTCTCTCATTTTTTTTTTTTTTTTTTTTTTTTTTGGGGGGGGGGGTTGGAATCATTATCCTCTTTTCTATGACGCATGTTGTGTTGTAAGTTTTTCTCGAAGGTTGAAAGGTATTTGCGGTAAACTGGTTGAGTTGTCATAGCACTTGACCAATAAAGAAAGTAGGTTGTCAGTGGTTTGCCGTAATAAAAAAAAAAAAGTATCATTCAGTTAACATAAGGCGTGATATGAAACAACCAAAATATCAAAGTTAAAGGGGGGGGATTATCACATCAGGTGATCAAAGTGCCGATGCATGAAGGTGCGAAAAGTCGAAAAAAGAATCTCCCTACCTGTCTATCAGAGGTAATCTCTTTAAATTGTTTTCTTAGACCTTCAGTTTGTGGAGCACCTCCTGCTTTAATCTTCTCTGGATAATAAGCAGGTTCTACTTCAACAAGCCGTGCTATCAATCTGCCGTGGGGCTATCAGTAACCCCAGCTAATTTCAAGTCACAAGGCCGCGCAAAACAAATTAATTATATCACATTAACGGATACTGTAGAGTGTGATGTGTAACACGATCCCGACAATTAAATCCAAGTTGTCAAGCCCAAGGCTGAGCCCATGGGCTCTCACCTTAGCTCACCTGGCCTCTTTGACCGGACTCCTACCGGGCCGCCCCTCCACGCCCCCTTACTCCATCAAACAACCCATCTATTGTACCTGCGGGAATGCCTTCACACACACCGACCAGGTTTGAGCGATATCATACGTCACGGCATATTTTATATAGAGATTTTAAGAGCATCCGCTAAATTATGAATTGATTATGACTTGGGGTTTTGTCGGTGGGGTGACGATTTGTTGGTTCGTGAAAAATCTCGGATCGCAGCGGCTGAAATTCAATGTGTCATTGTGACACCAGCCCTGCCGCAGGGTGTGAACCTATGTGTGTATTTATCCCAAGGAGTTGTTCACCTCCGAGTCTAGCCGGCTGGCCCCGCCTAGAACCAGTAATCGACGCGTCCAGGAATAGCTCGTCGCTGATTGGCTAGAGTAACTTGGAAAAAGTAGTGCTTAATTGGATTTTGGACCAATGGGGACGGCGATTGGCCAATTAGCATGACAAACGACAGTGCTGACAGGTAATTCGACAAGTAGTGGCACGCGGTGAGATCCTAGGGGGGCTAAACCTTCTGATTAGCTCGTTAGATGCCTGTCTTATGACTGGCCCAAACTATTTCCACACTTCCATATACATTTGATTCGGGAAATATTACCATATGACGACCATATTTCACTTTCTTCGTGACTGGTAGAGTTGAGAGCGTCTTGGCACCTATATTGATAAACAGAAACCACTTCCTCAGATGAAGTACTTCGGTGTACCAAACTGGCACGACCATTAGACCCAAATCAGACTTCTCTTTGAAAACAAGTCAACAAACTTGCTCCGAGATAGTTACATCGTTTGAATACTTTTCAATCGAAACCAAAAGAAGTGCGGCTTTTCCAAAGATGACTTCGACCATGAATGATCTCTACACCCCTCTACAGCGGTTGTCGACCGCGCCGCTCCGGCAGCCTCGAAGTCAGACAACACGGCCCTACACATCGTTTTACATCAAAGACATCCTGGGTTCTCAGATCAGTACCAATGACAACAACACCGATAGCTCATCTCCGACCCATTTCAGGAGGAGGGAGTCGTGGTCAGGCCCGCCGTCAGTGCCGAGACCGAGGCTCGGACATCAGAGATCGACTGAGGAAGTAAAAACAGTAAAACAAACCCGAGAAAACGGAGATTCGCCACTCAGTGCTCTTGAGGAACTTGCTAACAAGACATTCACGGGTCCCGATACCAGTATACTGCGAGCCGCAGAAGGTAAGAGAAAATAAAACTTTCAAAGTTTCGTGTTTCATGCTATGTTTCTAGAAATACTACGTTCTAAAATTGAAGCCAAACTAAGGTATCCTAGTAGGTAAATCACACCTTTTTGAACAGGATAACAATATTATTGCAGTTTTACCTAACTAAGTAGAATTCAAGAGAACTAATGCTACCATGACTTGTGATTGCCATTTTTACATCAAATAATTGTGTACAGTTTTAAACAAACAATTACAAGCAATCGACAATTAAAGTTTTATATACCATGTTATTGTATTATACTAACATTTCCTAAATATGAAGTCTCTATTGTCTTAGGAAGGTGGACGGACTATTGACTAAATCTATTAAATAAAGATCTAAATACCTTTTCACAAAAGGCTTAACGTTACTTGACAATTTCATCATTTAGATATATTTTCAAATAGGGGTAGATGAATGGTATCTGTATGAAAGAATGGTGTACTTAATGCTCACTATGTATACTTCACGAGACAGTAATGCTTTATTATTTTATTTTTTTATTGAAAGAAAAGTCTAAATGTTATTTCTTGAAATGTTATAATACCAGGAATGCCAAAAATCCAATCAGTTCCTGAAGCAAATCAAATAATATTTCAAATAATTTAAACTTCATTACTGCTTTATCACCGGATATAATCGGCAAATTTTATTTTATCAGATGATATCACGGTTGACGATAGTGAGTTTCAAACAAATAAAATGAAAGAAACTATTATTCCATGCAGAAATTAAATGATACACATACCTGTTACAGAATTTACCATAATCTCCAATACTGAGTTGAATAACTGACTTCGTTATCTAATTCATTGATATAATCTATCAAATTGTACTTTTTTAAATGCATAATGTAAAACTAATTTGAACATTAGCCACTTTTCTGGTAATTTTCTTTTCAAGTATTTATATAACTATTTAAACTGAAAATAGGGATTTCGGCTACTTCTTATATTTGAAAAGTGCAACAAACAAAAAAATGACACCAAGTCGGTATAGGAAAAAAAGTAATATGCTGGTGCCTCTCAGTTTAACTTACATGTCGGTTTTATCATTAAAAAAAACGGGGGGGAAAAAATGAATATAGAAAGTGAAATGATCGGGTTATTAGAAAAATTGATCAGAGTAAAGCATCACCCAAACGGCCTTCGAACGACCCCGAGCTCCCAGCCCGGTGGTTCGCTCCTGCAACCGCCTATAATTAATAGAGCTGCGCAGGAAATTGTCCTAATATTCCGTGTGTAAATAGTCGAAAAGGAGGCGCTAAATTCTGCTAGTCCACGGGGAGATGTTGAACAAATTAGATAATTTGGAACAATTAGGATTGTCTTGTTCAGGGCAGGGAAAAAGGCATGACTGTGAGTAAGCAATGTTCATGCTTTCGGCCATGCATTTAATTTGGGAAATAGAATTACAATTTACAAGTGACCAATACATGTTCAAATTAAAATTAAAAAAAAAAAAAAATTGCCCCCCAAATGATGTATCGAGTCGTATTTTAATAATTGATTATTCAACTAAAAAGAGCAAGGGGCGAACAAAATGTATTTATATTACCTTATTGAGTTTCACTCCGGCATGTCCGGAGTGGTATTTATTATACAATATAAATATGGAAAATGTGTTATTGTGCTTATCGCTAAGGGTTTTTCTGTTATGTAATTATGAAATATGAAACTATTGTTTATTTATGTGAAATATTTGATATAGGATATATATGACAATATGTAATTTAGCTTCGTCGATATAATTCTATTTTTCATCGTTTTGTTTCATTTCCAGCAGCTACTACGACGAATAAGCGGGAAGCTCTCACCCTTCTGAACCGACAGCAGCCGCGTAAAAAGAGGAAGTCTCGCACCGCCTTCTCCAATCATCAGATCTTCGAGCTCGAACGCCGATTCCTCTACCAGAAATACTTGACACCTGCTGATCGCGACGAGCTCGCCTCGACACTCGGTCTTACCAACGCCCAGGTCATCACTTGGTTCCAGAACAGGAGGGCCAAGCTCAAACGCGACATCGATGAGTTGAAAAACGACGTCCGCGCGACGACGGTTCCTTCGCATAAAGACGATAAAGAATACATGACCACGGAGTCGTCGTTGTACGATCACGAAGAAGAAGAACTTTACACGGAGGACTCGTCATCGGAGCTTATGTCACCTATCGACTCTAGACAGGTTGGTGGAGGTTGCGATGGTAACGTGAGTGATAGCGGGGATGAACACGATAAGATGAGCGTTCATTACATCGATTCAGATGTCGAAGAAGACACGAGCATGTCGATCTCCAAATCATCTCCTTCTCCCGGCGACATCGATGATTGTGACAGGGACATTGATCACGATAAGAATAGAGGACAAAGAACGGATTAATACACGACCACGACACATAGAGACTAAGGTACTAAAGCCAAATGAAGACATTACGTCGTCCTGTCGTCTTGTAAAAAATGGAGAAAAAAAATCGGCTGGTTCGATTTATAATCAATAATTTGAGATGAGATAATTATGCTTTAATTGAACAGCGTCTGTTTGTCGTAAACAACTTATAATACTGCTGATGTACAGCATGGCCTGGCTGCTATTATAATGAATTAAAATTGAACCCTTTAAAGATGCCGGAAGAGCAACTGTCTCAGTCGAATCATCTTCACAATTCATTCATCGAGAACATTATATTCTATCTCGCTGTGCTCGCTGACGATGAGGGGTCAGCTGCCCTTCTCCCACGCCTGCCAGCCCGCCACCCCGGTAAGATAAGTTCCGGCAGGAGTGGGGAAAATCTCGGAAGTGTTATTTTCAGACGGACAACTGTCTGGGGCACACCGTTATTTCATAAATCAGCACATATTTATCAGGTTTTATTTTTTATTTTTTGTCTAAAGACAGGTCTACTCATGTGTCTGGAATGTCTGTTTTCTTTTTGGCATGAGGTGAATTTTGATTCACTGTCATCTTAATATTATTCCTTCTTTAGATCGGTATAACTATACATAATGTGCAAGGTATTAAATCAAATTTGCATTGTGACAAATACCAAATCTGTTATGATATTTACAACGTTTGTGTTATTAACATTAGATTGATATCAGGATAAATTTTCCGTTTTATTTACATAATTATATATTTTTTAAAAGACAACATTATTCTACCAAAGACAGTTAATATCTTTAGAAAAACAGGCGCGTACACCAAATTATTAAAACATGATAAATCAAGGGCATTTCTCCTCATTCTATGGCCTTGCAAAAAATTGGTCTTACATTTTGAACATTGTTGATATAAGATTGGAATGGTTGACCACAGTTCACGTATGATTTCGAAATTTTAGAATGAAATGTGACAGGGAAAAGAAATATACTCATTGGGTTGCCATGGTAATAAATTTGTATATATTCATGATATTGTTGCAAATATTTTTGCATGAAAAATCCCATTCCCACCATTTTATCATGTTTATGGTCCGACAGAACAACAAGTATTACGCTGGTCCAAATAAAGTTATTTACTGTATTTCTTACATGGTATATCGATTAAACTTCATAATTCTTACGTGGTATATCGATTGAAATTCATAATTCTTATGTAGTACATCGATTAAAATTCGTAATTATGATTTTACCAAATCACCATTAAAAGAAGGGTATTGTCATAAAGCTAATATATATTGACGTTCATTGCTTGAATCTGTTTATTTGGGTTTCATTCAGGAACAAATACTTTTTAAAATACAATTTTCAGTAAATATTTGAGAAAACCAAATCAGATCAATAACAACAAAACTTTGGAACTGTTTGATCTTGCAATGTTTAACATATTGTAGAGATGTATAAAAAGGTCGGAAACATAATTCATCTCGAGTAATTTGTGTTAAATTTTTTGCTTGTTTTATACCACTGTGTGGATAAGTTGATTTGAAATAATTTTGAATTTTCATATAACTTACATACTTAATTAATGCTCTTTTCGTTCAAATAATTGCTACAAACTTTGAAATTATTACAATCCCATGAATATATAGTTTGTAAGTATTACTCAACTTTAATTACTTTATGTTGAACACCTTGAATCAAAAGGAGGGAAAATATCACCATGAAGTATTGAAAATTGCTCACCGCCATGTATGATGTACTTTTACTCTTAGAGATGTTAGACGGATGGCTATGAAAAACATGTGTTTAAATTGTAATTATATTTATCAAATTTACTTCGGAAAGAAATCAATCGTGATTCATATTTGATGTTGAAAATAAATATATATATATGTAAAAAACAGCTAATTTTTTGTATGATTACTTTGTTAGTGATGTCTAAAATGACTTTTTATCTTCGGAAGATGGCAAAATATGCGGAGAGGCAACAAAACATTAACAAAAAATGAAATGGGTGAAAATGTAAAGGAACTTTGAAATATATCGAGAATCAAGAGTGTGATACAGGAAGGGAGAGAGAGAGAGAATGAAGAGAGGAGAAGAGAGGAGAGAGAGGGAGGGGAGAGGGGCTAGAGAGAGAGAGGGGGATAGAGAGAGAAAGAGAGAGAGAGAGAGAAGGGGGGGAAAGAGAGATAAAGAGAGAGAGAGAGAGAGAGATAGAGAGAGAGGGGGGAGGGGGAAAGAGACAGAGAAAAAAAGGAGAAAAATATAAAGATACACACATAAAAACGAAGGTATAGAAATGAATTGTGAAAAGAAAATACCTTTATCATTTTATTCCCCTAAATAATCGCATAACAGTGATTATATGCAGTAAGGGCTAAATGGACAAGGGAAAATAGCATGTCGATCAGAGTAATACAAGAAAGAGACATAATATAAGAATAGAGAGAGGGTGGGGGAAATATTAAATTTCTTACTTTATCGTATAAAACACAAAGCAATTATTGAATCATAATTTTTTTTTTTTTTTTTTTTTTTGGGGGGCAATATACGGATGAAGTTTTGCTCTATTTTTTCTTAATGTGAGTCATAAATTTAATATTTTGCCCCTCTCTCTATCTCTATTTGCTTTGTTGTTGTCTATGGTCTGTCTTTGTCCTCTGTTGTCTGTCCTCCATATAGTAACGGCATTCTTCTCTCTCTCTCTCTTTTCTCTCTCTCTCTCTCTCTCTCTCTCTCTCTCTCTCTTTATTTATAAAATATCTCCCTTTTCCTTTGTCCCTCTTTCTCTCTCCATCTATAGATCACTCTCTATCTACCCCCTCTCTCTATCTTCCTTTCTTTCTCATTCGTGGGTATGTCTGTCTGCCTGTCTAAACGGCTCAACTCTTCATTTCAAAATTTGTTTCGCGGTGTTGCGATTTTAGGGGTTCATGGTAGGGGCGGGGGCACTGATGTTATCTCCAGGGTTAATATTTTGTCATTTTTCGTGCAACATGCAGACAGACTGGGTGAGAAATAAATGATTTCCTGATGGTAAACTTTAAAGTAACGTATTATACTGTAGCAAAATGCATGCATTTTAAATTTCATTTTTAAAAGCCTTATTGTTATACATCCACCTTCATTTCTCATATTTCTGATTTTCTCCTTGTGACCTTGAATTATGGGATCTGGAATATATTATCCCATTATGATGAGCTCAAAACGGGGTATAATGCACTTTAAAAGTAATAATAAAAGAATCTAAAAATTTGTGTACAAAACAAAATGAGATTAATTTGTCCACAAGATCATCAATTTTGAAGCAATTTTCCCGATTTAAGGATCCCATAGAAAGTACAAGGAGACTTTTCAAACTTCCAGAACTCTCTTTTTCTTGAACCGATGTTGACGATTTTTTTTTTTTATTGCTCCTCTCATTTTCCTTTTTTCTTATAAGATTGATTCTCTCATTGGGTAGGATATCCCCTTATCTATCATGTTCATAAGAGATTTTCATGGAGGAGAGGGTTATGAATGAACCTTTTTTTTCTAAACTGTCCCTTTTGAAATAATCCAAGTTTTGCGTCCCCTCCCACTCTATCATCATTTTAATTCTTTTGTACTGTCTGACGAAGTTTCTTTAAATATCATAAACTGGCGTTCTGCCTTCTTTGTTGTGTCAACCATTGTTACAGCTAATACCGTCGTCGCATCTGCACCGCAAGTGCTTTTCGCGTGCTATTTTTAAAGCACGACACAACGATATAACCATCATTTTCACAGTTTTTATTTTCTACATTTAGCAAGCATTTTTTTCTTCTTCATAATATGATGATGGTCGAGCATTTGTGTTTGAGTCACGTAGGGCGTTGTAGTTTAAGACTATGTCAGCGCTCGTTTATATTCTAAACTTTGAGAGTGTTCATCACTTTACAAACGAGCTTGCAGACTCCATGTAGTCGGTGGGATGATACCGCTGTTAATTACATCACACATGCAGTAATAAGTAAGACAAAAAGTGGGCGGGGAGGGACCTGACGATATCCTATTAGCGGTGCAGAGTAGCTGCTGTGTTACGCTAAATGGCTGTGACGTGATACTCAATGACATGTCACAGGGAAGACCCTGACGAATAGAAGCCGAACTCGTTATTATTTTTTACCTCATTATCATTAAATTAATAGGGCGACGCCTATAGACCATGTGCGAACAGTCACCGAAGTTTGGACAGCGCGTTGCATGGAAGGATTTGGCCTCTCTTATTATCAAAGAGGCCGCTTTAATTATTTTATTAGGGTTAGTAGTATCATCTCGTAAAAATGAGCTTTAAACGTACATGATACGTTTCATCTTGAGAGTTTTATTGCTACGAGATAAATTTAAGATAAGCATGATAACCTTAAGATGTATAACCATGGATTATAGTAGAATCCATGGTATAACCACGCCCCTTAATTTTACGATTTAAGATAAGAGCGGAGCTACATTCCTAAGGTGACGAATATTGAAAGATCAAATAAGCAAAAAAAAAAAAAAAAAAAAAAAAAAAAAAAAAAAAAAAAAAAAAATCAAAATTGTGCCTTTACCATGTGCATGTGAACCTTATTGATATGTGCCATCATTTCATGTTGTCTTGTTACAGGCAAACGTTCATTGGTGGATCCAAGCAGGGAGCAAGAAGCATGCATTCGGCCCCTTTTGGAGGGGGGGGGGGGTAAGGTCACATTGAACGTGCATTACATGTAAAAAATACATGTGTAGTCATATCGTATTGCCTTCATGTTTTCCTTCGTTTAACCCTCTTAGTTACGCTGGCGTCACACTGTCCCGAAGTTGAACAACGATGGACACACGAATAGTGAAATATTAGGGCTCGTGCGAAGTCAGCCGATGTCTACAGAGGGTAACACACGATTGCACTCGAACAACCACTGCTCGTGCTTTCTATTATTTAGGGGGAATGACGCTTTACGGATTTACGCCAGTGCGAAGAACACATGCACGATGGGTACACGAATGGCCCGCTGCTTTCGTGCTCAGAGCAATTAAATTTAAAAACTTCTATGACCGTTGGTCAATCCTTCAGAGATACCAACCCTACGGAATAATTATAACATTAGCAATTAGAACGCGAATAACCAAAATATTTGAAACAGCTGAACCAAATGACTTCTCACATGAGAAAGTTTGAATAATTAACTTTTGCTCCGTCATTCAATTTTGGGAATGCATTCAAATCAAAAGATTTCTTTCTCTTCTGACCAAGACATTTTGTTTCAGCTGTTTCAACTATTTAGGTTATTTGCTTTCGAATTTCTAATGTTATAATTATTCCGTAGGGTTGGCATCTGTGAATCCCTGATGCGGGCTTGACAATAATATACGATGGCTACACGATGGCATTGAGAGGGCGTCAAGAAATCGTGTTGCCTTCCACAGATCATCGGGGGGTTCTTGTTTCCTGCGCATTGCCTTCGTAGGGCAAAAATGCCCGATGCTGCGATGCGTAAAGTCCATCGGGATTTTAATTTTTTTTTTTTTGGCAGCCAAGATTTTGCCGATGCATAGGAAGTTGCTGCCGAAGCCTGAAAAAAACTCCCCCGATGGTCATGTTTTTTTTTTTAAATAAAATTTGCTGAGAATGTAGTCTAAACAATACTAAAATGGCCCAATGCATTCGTGATCAGAGCAAAATTAGAAATTTTCCATGTTCGTGTGTCCATCGTTGCTCAACTTCGGGACTGTGTGACGCGGGCTTTAGAATTCATCTTTTCGTGTACCCTTCATGTATGGTTCGGGTGCCATCATATGACCTTCTGTAAACATCGTACTCGTTTGATTGGATGTTGACGAAGTTCGGGGCCAACTTCTCGCGAAATTTCCTTATTCGTGTGTTCATCTTTGCTCATCTTCTGGACATTGCAACACCAGCATAACCATGCATCTTACACGAAATAAAGCCTCGAGCAAATGTAGTGTCACCATCTTAAGAGATGGCGATAGCCTGAGAAAAGAACATTCGTAATTTTACTCCTCTTTCATTTAATTATACAGCGATGTAATCCACGCTGGAAAGCAACAACCCTTACTGATGATAAGAGTAGCATTAGTCATGCTTACACACAAAAAACAAGAACTAGTTTCCAGGAGTAAAACCCGTTTGCTACTCATGGAGGCGAGTGCTTTTATTCGTATATCACGTATTTTTACTTCAGAATATGTGTTTCTGTTAAAAGTACACACCCGCTCTTCCAGAACATGTAAAGTTAATAAGGGATACTCAAGAAAAAAAATTATTGAGTATAATAATTTTTTTTCTTGAGTATCCCTTAGTAACTTTACATGTTCAATTGCGTAAAACAATTGTGCAAGTGAGTTTCTCTTCAACTTGGTACGGCTTGGTGGATGATCGGGTGAAAACACTAACAATCGAGTAAAGTGAGAATTGCTGAGAAATTCTATATAGCCTGTAATTCACTAGATGAGTAAACTACGACACGTCTTCGTATACGTCTAAAGTCTCGTGAAAGTCTTTGAGAGTAATTTTACTGGCTATGCGGTACTTTTACATGTTGCGCCCGGTACGCCTACTCGGATCACGAGTACGGACATCAACACTGCACACGAGGTATGTTCTACGCGTACGTACGTAATGTGTAGCGGAACGGAGATCGAGAGTGGAGAGGTCTGCATGCTCTTATTGTCTTTGGGTGAGTCCTATTCCTTTTTGTTTGTTTGTTTGCCTGTTTTTATAATGATATTTGGAATGTTCCGATGATATACATCGTCTGATAACACTAACAGCTAGATTACCATGCATGGATTTCCCATTACTTTGTCAGTCATGTACACAGTTTTAGTAATTTGATGCATTGATGATTGTGAGTAATGCAATGTATTGGTTTGTGTGAATTGATGCACTGAAGTGAGTAATGCAATGTATTGGTTTGTGTGAATTGATGCACTGAAGTGAGTAATGCAGTGTATTGGTTTGAGTGAATTGATGCACTGATGTGTATATCATCGGAACATTCCAAATATCATTATAAAAACAGGCAAACAAACAAACAAAAAGGAATATGACTCACCTAGTGAGTAACGCTTTACATATATACTCAGAGAGTCAGTAAGTAAAGGTTGCACAAACTCATCACAAGCAAGTCGATGAGTTTGTGCAACCTTTACTTACTGACTCTCTGAGTATGTAAAGCGTTACTCACTAGATTAGTTTGTGCAATGTACTCAAAACAATTAGTTATGTTACTCAATAAAATGAGTTAATTAAATAAACTCATTTTGGTGTGTCACTATATTGTCAAATTAAAAATACTCGATTAGGTGCGTTTTCAAAGTAGCGTTATTGAGTGAAAGCACTCATGGATGTGTGTCACTATATTGTCAAAAATACTTGGATATTTGAGTGTGATCACTCATATATGCAAGTTCTCATTTTTTGTGTGTAGCCGTTATATCATGTCGTACATGGATGACGGACCGTGTCAAATGTTCTAATTAACATCAACTATGTGAGATTGAGAAGGAGAGGAGGGGTGCCCCTATATTCTTCGACCGTAGAAAGGCTGGGGGTCACAAGCGTTGAGGCAAGGCAAGTTATACGATATAAAAATTACTATTAGTTTTTTCTAAAATTTAAGATTGTTCGATAAAGATTTTTTTTTCCATTTTTGTTTCTTCATCCTATCTGCCTCTCTTTCTTAGTCTTTCTCCTTCTCTCACACTCCGAATTTCCTCCTCCCTTTATACTCATCCCCTCCTCCTTCATCTCCTCCCCTTCTCTCGCTCTCTTTCTTTCTCTCTCTCTCTCTCTCTCTCTCTCTCTCTCTCTTTCTCTCTTTCTCTCTCTCCCCCTCTCCACCCCCTCTCTCTCTCACGCTATAGTTCAATCTCTGACATGTCTGTTGATAGAAAAATCTTCGAAACAACTTATGTTTTAATTTCTAAAATTCTGATCATGGAGTGCTATCTACTTAAAATATTTTACATGTAAATACATCTTTTTATGTGTGTTATTTTACGTCACATATCAATTGTTTAGTGTATTGAAGAAGAAGAAAAACAAAATAGAAAATTTGAAAAAGGGGGAAAATTTTAAGATGATTCGCGCGAATGAATATCATCACTTTTAATTACAGAGTCAAACATGGTGTCACATTGTAACAAAAGAGACAAGGCCTTAATTGTGGCAATATTTCCCCAATGTAAAGTATTTTCTCCAGGCCAACGGCCTCCTAGTATGATCTTAAGAAACAATAATTAAATGAATTATGATGTTTCGTTTAAAAACGCTCATTCATACATAAGACATGAAGGGTGTTTAAGGCATTACCAAGAAAATTATATAGCGAGTGTTAAACATGCCCAGTGGATTATCCCTTGTGTTCGTATGTTAGGGGTGAATGTTCGCTCCCCTTACACCCCCGTGGGAGACCACAGACAGTATTGGTTAAAAGTGACGGAAACCTAGATTGAAGAATTATCATAATTCGAGTCTTTTGAAGACAAAATGTGAAATTCCATGTCAGTATGTCTAACCATTGTATATATACCAATGATTATCCGTCAGACTTTGTTGTATTAAGATTAAGACGTTTTGTAAAGTAATTCTTCATCGAGAACGCAAATCTAATGACCTTAAGTTTGAACAGATCCCAAAGATTATAAAAAATTGCATAAATTTCGTCTAATGCCCACTTGGTCTAACACTATTTAGTCAGGTCCTGCAACAGAGTGGTAATAGACCAAAATTTAATATTTGTTTGGAAATAAGACGCATTGGCAAATTAGACCACGTGATCATGAGACCAATGAGCATTAGACCAAGTATGTATTACACCAAGTTGAAATTAGACCAAATTGGTTTAGACCATCAGAAAATTGGACCAACTGCTGTTAGACCAATCGGTTATAAATCAAGAAAATTCCTAATCTAGGTCTTTCATCTCTATCAAACTTATTTAGAAGGTGTGACTACACTTGTTGAACAGATTAATTACCATAATGATAATTTTATTTATATTTAGAGCTCATATCTGTCTCATATTGACACCCAAGCGAAAGTATATAATTATCATCGTCTACACCCGATACCAAAAAAGACTTATCCAGGGTACTTAAATCTACCCCCTCTTCTGAAACAATATTACCCCACGGCTTAACAGACTCTCTAAATACACTCCAATTGGGCGGGCGTAGCCCATTTAGCTGTTCAGTGATAATTAGAGGCTGGTATGATATTAATTTACAGATTTAGCCTTCTTCGGATATTTTAGACGATTCGCGACACTGCTGTTGATCATTTAAATCTTTAGTGATAATATCCTGCTATACCAATTATTTTTGACCCACTTTGTTAGTAATTATGGAAAATGAATTTTGGCCTACTTTTGACACATTATTAATGTCTTAAAGGACTCCTCCGGGCTGGAGTTTGCATTATTAGAAAAATAAAGTAAAATCTAAAAAGCACAACACTGAAAATTTCATCAAAATTGGATCAGAAATAGCAAAGTTATGAATTTTCTTAGGTTTTGAATTTTTTTAGGAAACAGTTTTTGCCATCTTCAAATTGGCAAACTGATGATGTCTCAGTCCCCCTACTTTCTTTGTATTTTATTGTATGAAATACCAATTATCAAGATTTTCTGCCCCAAGGACATAAAAACAGGGATTAATCCTTGTGGAATGTTCAAGGTCACTAGTGCTTTTACCTATTTCAGTATGAGGGATAGATTTTCTGTATACGCAATATCTGAAAAAATGAGAAAAATAGGGTTTCATATAATAAAATACACAAGAAGTAGGGGGACTGTGACATCATCATTTTGCTCATTTGAATATTCAAATATTCAAATGAGACAATGAGACAATGCAAGAACTGTTTTACGAAAAAAAATCAATACCTAAAAAAATGCATAACTTTGTTATTTTTCATCCGATTTTGATGAAATTTTCTGTGTTGTGCTTGTTAAATTTTTAGTTTACTTTACAAAACTTTTTAATTTCAGCCCGGACTCCTCCTTTAAGAATCTTGAAAACCTTTTATGAATAGCTTGCTGCAATCGACATGCATATGAAAGGTTTTTAATGCAAAAATTCTTTTAAACTATGAGAACAACTTTTCTAAAATTTGATAGGTACCTTTCTCTATTTATTAAGAGATTATTTTTATTCATCAATATATAGTTCAAATGCATCATAAAATTATTTCGATTAAGAATCAAATTACCTACCTATACCAGGTAAACTGTCGAGACCTAGTTCGAATCCTCCAGTTATTCCTGCCGTGAATGCAGTTTTCACCTCACCTAAGCCAACTGCTCCAGAATTAGATTTTAAATTAAGAGCATTTTTAAATTGAATGATAATGACAATATGAATTATCCTAAAAAGAATAATTTTGGTCGTATACGACACAGAACGGGTTCTTGAATAAAAATTACTGAAATCCTTTCTTTTAGAAATTAAAAGATTACTTTTCATCGCGTCAATGGGACCTCGTTCAGGCGAGAGATTGTGAGGAGCCGTATAAGTTTGGCGGTAATTGCAATCTTTTGGAAGGGAAATTTCTCGTTTCCCTTCCCGAGGGTACCGCCTATGTAACATGGCTTGGTCATTAAGTTACTCCAAAATTGTGTCGCTTAACATGATTAATTAGTCTGTAATTATCCTATATAAACTAGCCTTCCATGTATATCCACCGCGTGTATGGGTTGTCCTCTGAAGTGTTTATTTTTTTATTTTTATTTTTTTTACATGGAAGCAGTTAGAATACCTAGAAAGTAATAAGTTTGTGGGATATTATTATAATCATAACATAGCCTTTGCTCTAATTTCCTATAGAGCAATCCATTATTCAAATACATAGGCCTATCATTCATAACAATAAAAATTTTCACTATTATTTTAACGTACGGATATGTGCAGCTTGAACAAAAAAAAGTTCTACTGACAACCTGTTATGATAGATGATTTGTATACAGTATAGTCCAATACTTCAGGAGTCATCAATGCTCTGTAAGCCTTAAACGGTGATAATAATAATAATAATAATAATTATGTGATTTGTATTGCGCACGTATCCACTCTGTAGAGTGCTCAAGGCGCATTGATCATATCTATGTATTACCCGGCTTAGTAGCTTACCCCCGAAAGGCGCACACACATGTGGCTTGTATTACAGCATAGGAATTTTTACCTACCGGTACCTCATTCACCTCACTGGGTAAGGTACTAGGGCAAATTTGGCAGGTTGAACCTATGCCGAAGATGTTTAGTGTATGAGGATCGGTTAACCGCGTACTCAATAGCTGTGTGTATAAGGTCCCGCTGACTTATCCACTCGACCACACCCCTAAATTTATATAGTTATTTTCAGCAAGCAGAGAAATCTTCATACTTCATAAGGCATCGCAATACATGATCTAGTATGATTAATCGGTTCAGTAGGCTTTAAATAGGCATCAATAAATCATATGGGAGCACGAAAGTTTAATAACCTTGAACTTGCATTCAACTGTACGTGATAAAGGGTCAAATTTCGAACCAATTCACAGAGAAGAAAAACCATGTCAATGATAGAACATTTCGGAATTGAAAAGTGGTGTCTTGTTCAGAAGTGGAGGTATCTCTAACGTACCGCACTGTCGTACATCTGCGAATTTACCCACCTCATATCCAGTATTATGATTTTGAAGACTATTTAAAAGTGGAATCTCGCTTACTCAACGACCCTACGCATTGAGGCATCAGTCGGATCAATCTTGTGTGTAAAAAAAAATTAAAAATTACAAAAAAAAAAATTTAAAAAAGAATGGGGCTAGTATGCAAGCGATAATATTTCAAATCAACTCTAATTATGAGTAAATAAGAATACCCATTAGTACAACTTAATCAGAGTTACAATATATCAATTGAATGAACGACAAAAGTCGTAGAATAATACAGAATCTCTAGCACGTTTTACTGTCTTGATGGGAGCAAACAGTCACCCTTATTCCTTCCACAAATCTGCCCAAATTCGAAATCGCAATACTTAATATATATTATATATATATTTATTATAATATACTTGTATATATACATTAATTATGACTGTTATCATTTTTTATGTAGGCCTGTTGATATTTTTTTCTTTTTTCTTCTCTATTAAGAGGTATTTATTGCCATCAAATAAAATCTTATCGTAGAAGACCATTGATATGATGGCATGATGAACTAAGGAAGTAGTTCAAATGAAATTAGTTAATATAATTTGTATGTTTATTATTTTTTTTAAAGAATAAGTTTTACAAAAATTGCACTTCGTATTCTTTTTTCACTCATTTGAGTTTGGTATACGTTAATTTGATTAATATGTAATGCTAGTGGTCTTTTTAAGTTTATAAAATAAAAATAAACTTAATTGGAAGCCGGATCGTTTGTATTCTGTTTCTGTTTTCTATTTTGCATGAAGACTTTCTGAAGAGATCTCTCTGTGATTTTCTTTCTAAAAAACTTCCAGATTTTAGTATCTAAATATTACACCCACATTCTCTTAGGAGGCTTTATGAATCGAGAGAGAGAAAGAGAGAGAGCAGAGAAGGAGAGAGAAGAGAGGAGAGAAGATGGAGATGACAGGAGAGACAGAAAGGAGGTTGATTTGGAGAGGAGTAATAAATTTCAATGATCTGTATTGCACGTGCTGTTTGCTTGTATGATGTGGATACAAAACTTAATGACAGCTAAATTACAGACCGCTCATTGAGTTATTTTCATTGGATTGATTACTTTAGATCACTGATCCCTTTGTTACTTTTTTGTTATCTGATTTACGAATACTTATCCATCCTTCACACGTCCATTCATTAGCTTTGGAAATAGTCCAATTTATATCTTATAAGATTCCAAATTAAAATGATGCAGGCATAAGTCATATGCCCCTTCAACACAGGGCCGTTTGTCGCAGAAGAGTTGGCGGATGAAGTAATTAAGAGACATGTTTCAACATGGCAGAAGTGGTCCGACTACATGGTAGAGTCATCACTACGGCGAGACCGACCTTCAAACCGATCACCCAAAAACAGATCTGTGTTGTGCAATCGGGCAATGAATTTCGGTGCCAGCCATCAGGATGTTATGGCGGGGTTCGGTCTGTTGTCAAGTTTACGTCGGTTCTATGAGGTCGGTAATTTATCGGTTTTTAATCGAGTCTGGTACATGGTTGAAGAAAGGGTCGGATCAGGATGGATCCTTTCAAGCATGCTCGAAAGATTCTCTCCCGCTCATGTTGTCAGGGAGCATGTCGGCAGACGGAGTGGGTCGGTCAGTTTCGAAAAGAAGGGGGACCAATTCGCGTCTTGGGTTCGATCTCGGTTCGGAATAAAAGGGATCGGAAAATGTGGTCGGTTTTCAATTACCGAGTTCAGTGCAAATTGCTATCGGCACGAACTAATCCCGATTCAACATCGATGACGCGTATATGAATAGAGACTTTTTCTTCCCGACTCAATACCGAACGAAGCCGTATCCATCTGCCGATACCAAACCGCAGAGGGGCTGTATTGAGACCGACAAAGAAAACGATGTCAAACCAAAGATGTTAAATTAGATTCGGGGCGCAATAGCGATTATCATTTTAACATTTAAAAATTGCTTCCAGATTAGCTCCATGGTTTTCTGTTAGATGTGCAATACAAATCAGTATGGCCTAATGAACATACTTTGGGGGAAGGTGGCCGGGGCATGGAGCCAAACGGCAACATGGGCGTGAAAGGGGGCATTGAAAAAATGGGAAGAAAAAGGGGAAAGAAGGAAATGAAAGACGAGAACGAAATTAATAAAATAAAAGCACAGGTAAATGAGAAAGAAGGAAACAGCGAAAAGGATGAAGAGAGGGGAGACGAGAAGGGAAAGGAAAGAGGAGCGGGGAAAATAAAATAGAAAGTGAGGGGGAGGGAAGAAAAGGGAAAATTATATTATAGGCTAGAGAAGAGATGACGACGAAGGGAGAAAAAAAGAGGGAAATAAATAAATAAATAAAAACTAGTGGAAGTGGTTCTAAAATTGATCTCTACTTAGGACACCATAATGGATCTTGAATGAGGGGCTGTTGGCGAAATTGATTCTCAAACTTAGGTGGTCCCAAGTGATTCTATAGCTGAGGTGGAGCCAATTCCATCGTTAAACTTTAGGGGGGCCTTTCAAATCGATAACATAAACTTAATGGGTGCCAAAAATATATCTCAAAAACTTATGGAGAGCCAAATTTACGTGACATTGAGAGGGTGCCTTGATCTTAAAACTTTAGGGGCGCCAAATTTATTTTAAAATCAAAGAGGGGGGCCCAAATCGCTTCAACTTAAAGGGGGCCAACAAAATTGATCTTAACTTAAGGGCGCCAACCTTGATCTTAAAAAATTTAGGGGTCGTCAAAAATGATCTTGATACTCATAGGCGCCAAAGTACTTTTGAAAATTAAGGGAGCGCCAAATTTACTTGAAACTACGGGGCGCTAAATCATTGATCAAGAAAATTGATCTTTCACTGGAGTGGCACCTCCAGTCTGAAAGATCAATTCATGATATCTCGTTCATCTTCATGAATATAAAAATCATTTTTTGCAATTAAAATTGCAAAAGAATCTACAGTGTGTTCTAAAAAAAGGGTAATCGAAGTTTAAAAGGGTCAGGTCATTCAAAAGTAAAATTGTTTTTTTTTGATTTTGTTTACTTAAACTATAAGTAACTCAGCAGCTTGTAATTTGAGACATTGCCTTATCGTACTAAAACTGTAATGGGTCACAGAGTTAGCGGTCATTTGAAGGTAGATAGGTTACAAACCTCATTTTTCCAAGTTTTTCGTTTTTTAGGGTTTGTAAAAACCAACTTTTTTATAAAATTTTGGCTTTCATAGTTTTGGGGAGTTTTGTCACACAAAGTTTCAATGAAAATGCAATCTTCATTTGTCAAAAGACCTATCTCAATGGCGAATGAGATGTGTTTCGCAATTAGGTAGTCTCTTGAGTCTGAGAGACGGTCGTGAGTGACGTTCTCCTGGACTCAGGGACCAACCCGTCGAGGGAAAATGGAACAAAAGTCAAACATTTCATCTTTTAGTAGACTTCTTTTAACGCCAGCAAGTCAAAATTATTTAAACGTTCGATTTTCTTTTAATCGCTAGCACAGTTCCGACAAACGTCTCTGCGACGTTCGTGGATTCTTAAAGGACGTCGCGGCACCCCGCAAAGACGTCAACAGAGACTTCTCGCGCTCAGCGTATTAAAGAATTCTGCTAACAGAATTTGACATTATGTTTGATTTTTCTCGTGACTTCCTAGCAGAAATCAGGAGACCTTCGCGGATCAACACATCGTCTCCGAGACTCCAGAATTCTCATGCATAATCGAAACCTATGTCCATTGCCGCGAGATATAGGTCCTTTTACAAATGAGATTGTCATTTCATTTGAAACTTTGCTGTTGAATGTACAATAAACCCCCCAAAACTATGAAACAAAATTTTTATAAAAAGTTGGTTTCAGTACCCTAAAACGAAAAACTTGGAAAAAATGTTTTGGTACCTATCACCTTCAAATGACCCTAACTCTTGGACCCATTACAGTTTAGACATAAGCAATGTCTTCAAATTAAAGCTGATATTACTTAGTAGTTTAGTAAACAAATCACAAAAATAACCATAGGCCCTATACTTTTGAAATGACTGACCTTTGAACTTCGATTACCTTTTTTTAGGAACACACTGTATATTCATGAAAAGATTGAAACCCAAAAGAGCTTGAATTTCCATGCTTTCTGGTCATAGCAAATAATTTGCTTGCGCTTCGCGCTTGCATCATTTTTCTTAAGGGAAATTACATTCTGTTCCTGAGAATTTCAGCTCCTGCTCACATGATACTCTTGAAAAGATAACAAAATTGAACCCCAAAGAGTTTTAGTATTCTTTGCCTTCGGGTCATTATGTAGATACAATTTGTTTCTTACCCTTCACGCTCACATTTTGTCTTCTCAAAGGGGGTAATTCATTAATTTTTTTTCTTCATGAAAACGCTATTTAGAAAATAAACAAATGTGAAATTAATGTGCAGTGTTTTGTTGTGATTATATAAACAAAACAAATTAACATAAAAAATACAATAAAAACCCAGATAATTTACTTTGAAAGAGGAGCTTTATATACCATCTCATTGTATATTTTAGCTGTAGACTTAAGTTTTATTGTTAAAGAGGGGGTTATCCTTTGGAATTTACTTGGGGCGTCAAAATCAGTTCCTGCCCTGTTGTGAAATCCTGGATAAGCGCATAATAACATGAAAATAATATATATAATATTGATTAAGAACCCACCAACGTCTATCCAAATTTAATTCATTGGATGAATACAAATCAAAACAAAACGAAACAAAGAGAATTCAGTGTGCAATCGGGGAGGGGTCCAGAAAGAATCGGAAAGGGTTCCAGGGAGAATCGGGTTTGTCGGTTTTAGTGCCGGGCTTGCATCGGTTCCCGATTTTGAAATTTTCATTCAAATTTAGTCGGTTTGAGGTCGGTCTGGCCGGTCTGACTGCACTATAAATGAATAACAACCGACGAATTAGCGTCGCGGCGCTCAGCAAATCAACCTTGTTAAAAGAATATTGCCTTCTGTGACTTTGATTACAAAGGAACTGGATCTTAGGTGCTTTACGGCTTGACCGTCGATGAACCATATTTCCACTTTAAATCTTGAAACACCTGACCGTTATAATGAGGATGCAGTTGTCTGTCAGGTCGAGATAACCCGTACTTAGAACAAGAGAGAATTTTGTCTCCGCGACCAGATAAAAGTATTAGGAACGTCTCCGATATGCGCGAGACGTCTCGGACGTTCCCGGAGACGGATTTGGGACGTACTTCAGACCTTTTATTTTCAATAAAATGTTCGCGGGAGTACGTCTCGGAGACGTCTTCGCAATATCGGAGACGTCTCTAATACTTTTATCCGGTCGCGGAGACGAAATTTTGCTATTCTGTCGCGGAGACGTCTCCGCGAAGTGAGATACCACCCTTAGAATACCATGTCA
>CALNVZ010003432.1:10726661-10762417 GCA_940671915.1 Paracentrotus lividus | reverse complement strand
TGCATGACAATAATTTCATTTAAATGGAAATTTGATATCTGTAAACGTGGACTATTCTTGTGATATTCCTCTTAAATGATAACCTGTATAATTTCAACCGAATTACTGATGTCACACATAACTTTAGTATCTAAATGTAAAAGGTTACCGAGATATGCAAGCTTACTAAATTTTATTTTTTAATTATTTTAAGCATGATTCAAGAGATTCAAGATTCAAATTATTTCTGTTTATAAACATAATTTAAAAAATTCAATATGAAAAAACATATCCTATAATAATACAGTCAATAATAATATAATCAAGCTTTTTTGGTATGAAATAAAACGCATTATATCAAACAATACAAGCAAGAACTGAACGATTAAAAAATGGCATTTGTTGAATATATTTTTAAACGGAGGGACTTGCAAGAAAGCAGAGCTTGTAAGGTGCAAGCCCCTATGTATGTTATGATTCTGCAACCTTCTAACTAGTTATTTACCGCTATTTGTAATAGGTAGTCAAACATTTTAAGTATTTTTTGTATTCAAAATTTTACTGGAAGACTAATTTCACATCTAATCATGATCTTTATGAACGTTCCAGAAAAAAAAATGAAAACACATATGTTGTCTTCTGATTTATGGAATTCCATTTTAGTTTGGCACAGACAATGCTGTCTTTGTCGTTTCTCTTTTGTTAGGAAAGATTAAGATTGATTTTGTCGTAAAAATGGCAACATTTTCATAAATGTAAGATCTCTTGAAATGCATTTGCTCGATTTATGATTTTTATACTCTGCTTTTTTAACGATAAGCAAAAATAAGGTAAGCTAATACAATATAAAAGAAATGAACAAGAGGATTTTGAAATTTGAATGTAAAAATAAAATTGCGCAGATCAAAGCGTTGGTAATCGCAGCAAAGAAAAGGGCTCTTTTTATTCATGTTCATTGAGAGATTTGATGAAAGAAACGCTGTGGCATCCCGACCACATATTCTGCGCAATTTCATTTTTACAAAAAAAAAACAACAACATTCGTGCTCATCTAGGCGTGGCTCTTTTGAATTATAGGTGTCAAATGAAAGAAGAATGTCTGAACTTTAATAGAATGTACTTAATACTTCATTAATTACTTGCTTTCACTGAGAAAAATGCCTAACCACGCTTTATTTTTCTGGGACGTACTGTTTATAAAGTTGTATGCTGGCGGAAGTATTTTTTTTATTATAATCATATTTCTTTTTTGACTAGGTCCTTGAAATGTTCTACTCGTTACACCAAAACCACCACAACAAACACGATTGTTCAAGTACGGTATATCGAGTAGGCCAATAATAATAGGATATAACCTCTCTTATACTCGCACTGCCAATCATGGGGTAATTGAAATCTCAGCGGGGTTCAACAAACACGTAACGGAACTCTTCTCTCAATTAGCAATACATCATCACGACTGCATAAGATGTGCTCTCTACACATAAGCTACATATCCTGGTCGCTACAAAAGATTATAACTGTTATCATATCCAGTCAATGGAAATGTAACGAGCTTAGCAGAAGCATGAAAGTCAGGTCCATAACCTCAGATTTGGGTGTAATGGATAAAAGAGTGATGTAGGAATCGTTTTGAATCACTATTAGCGAAGAGTGTGGATGGTGCGCAGACAGATTTAGGGAGACCTTGAACTGTGTATTGTTCGTTGACAGATCTAGACTCCGGTTACGTCGTACCAAATCTGTCACGTGATCATCAGAGGCGCCATTTGCGGAAGCCTATGTGTACAATGGGCTAAGGCTAATGCACTTACAAGTTTATGTTGTGTGTGTGTGTGTGTGTGTTTGTGTGTGTTTGTGTGTGTGTATTTCATGTTCTTTATTACCAGGACCAATTACAAAACAACTCTTTACATTGGTGAATCTGATCTTGTTATTCTGTTGTAATATGTTTGAATAAGTGAATGAATAAATGAATACTACAAATACGTTTCCCGACCGCACTATCATCACGTTTGTCAATATCATTTCCGTTATTTTGGAATAAGTAGTGTTTAATCATATATTTTAAACAGAGCTAGGACACACTTGGATCACATGATATATGACATCATCATAATAAACATAATTATATCAGTTTGTATTGATTAAAATAATATATAAATAAGATATAGAATGGTTTCCCTTGTGGTGTGCTACGGTAACTTATCATCATCATGTTCAACAGAAGAAGTAATTGTAAGCAAGATGGGGATGCTGAAATTCAAAACATCAAATAATACAAATTAAAATTAAAAAACTGCCGAAGATCGCAGAGAACACACTTTGGGATACTTTAAATTTAGGTTCTCTGCATGATTTTAACCAGATGGATCTCAAAGAAACAAGACAGCATCATGAAGGAAAACGGTTGGCATTAATCTGGAATCAACTAAGCTGAGAAAAAACCCTCTCCCTCTCCACAACTCTCCATATGACTCCCAGGTCCTTAAAGTGTCACAAGTAGGAAAAGAAACATATTAAAGTTTTTAAAACAAATTAATTGTAGCTTGGGCTGTCAAGAAAACGGACTGTTGGTTGGTGATTGGTTGGGAAAAGGCCGAATTCTCACGATTATTTTGTGGCCGTTAGGGTTTCACGCCACGGGTGAGCTAGCAATGGTCCTCTTCAACGCCTAGTGGTGGTACACCATGTGCTGAACGTAGCTGCACAATTAAAGACTACTGACAGACCTGGCGAGAAATGGATACGGTGGCTTTCAGGTCACTAATTAGAATTTAATTCTACGCAGACAAACTGGGCCTGATCATGTCTTCTCCTATGGTCGTAGCTGTTGAAGTGTAGCCATATGTCAACCAGTCCAAATCTACAGGAAATCTTGAGGGGTGAGGAAAGATGAGATTTAGAGAAAATGCAAAAAGGCTTCATTTTGAAACATTATACACTATTAGATCATTATACGTATACCGCTTGTTCAGGATTTAAAGATTCGTTGTAAGTCAAATTCATTTATAGAAGTTGCTTTTTACAATATGAATATAGATAAATATTTATATATATATTAATTATCATTGTAGTTCCCTCAGTCTTAATGATAAAAAAAGACAAGAATAAAAACGAAATTGACAACCCTTCAAGTATTGTGTAAGACCCCATGTTGACCTGGAATTATCTCTCCCCACTCCCCTGATATTGGCAACACAACATTGAACTATTAAAAAAAAAAAACACATTAAGCTGGATTCACCATGGTCCTATACCCTGCACATTTAAGCGAAAAATTTGATACTTTTCACTTTTAACATTTGGCACGTGCCGGTGCTTTTTTTTACAATTTTTTTTTTCACTTTTTGTTTAGCAATCCTAGTATTTTACGCACTACGTTGTTACATTAATGATTATGTCTTGATTTTTATCCATTACCTAATAAATGTAAATCTGGATCTGAATCTGAATCTATTGATATAGTTTAGGCCTATTATTATAATAGATAAACATTTCAACAGATAAATAATTGTAATACATAAGTTTATGAATATTATGTGCCAAATGAAAATAACTGAATAGAAGTGATTTTAAAGAACTGAAACAGATTTCGTTTCGGCAATAATATTCACAAACTTTACACCATTATCTCATCTTTCCTCTGAAGAACAGGGAAATAATCGCTCATGGATTCATGTGAAGGAGAAAAGAGAAACCTACACCATTGCGCATCATTAGTGCACCAAACGAATCCCCTGATCACGAGAGAATCGACACCATTCCCACCCCCCCCCCTTCACATCTGGACTCATTGGCCGACCCATTTTACCAGCATCTGTGCTGCCATATGAGGAGGGGAATAGAAAGGTAAGAAAGAACAAGGGCTGAACTTGTCCAGGTGAATTAGCCTCACCACGCCTCCTACTAGGTTTGGGAGGCATCGAAGGACTCAAACCCGGGTGAATTGCGGGCTAAATATAGCCAGACCATAGGTGTTCTCCGCCCTTCGCACGGTACCGCATCTAGAAGACCGTGCACAGGCGCGGATCCAGGACGGGGGCAAGACGCCCCCCCCCCCCCCGAGTAAAAAAAAGGGGGAGGGGTAATCATTGATACGTAATTGACCGACCTAACCCTAAAATAAAATTAAACCGTTTTTTGCTCGCCCGGGGTGACGGGGAAAAAATGGATGCACCAAAATCTCAAATTCCAATTTTGCCCCCCCCCTCATGAAATCCTGGATCCGCCACTGGCGACTGGTGCAGGTAAACGCACATCACCCACCGCAACTGTTAAACAATCGCGGGACGGCTAAATTTAGACCTCAAGTCTGCTTGCCGAGCAGCCTGCCTGCCTGGACAGACAGACCGACCCCCAAATTCAAGTTCAAACTGGAAAAAAAAAGTAAACGCATCCGCTCCAAATCATCCCTACCGCGCAGCTATCATATTTAATTGCGAAGCACCGGTGATTTAATTCTTGGGAATGGGGGAAATAATATTGGACAATGAGGACAGTTGTTTCGAGCGTTTTCGTGGAGGCGGAGCGCGAGTGCGTAGTTGCCTGGTTAGTCACTGTATTGGTGTGATGTGGGTAGGCACAACAGCGGGATACACTACGCAACAAGGACTCGATCAAAGCGTGATTTGATGAACTGTAATGACCTTCGCGCATCCCAACATGGGCCAATATTAATTTTGACGTAAACTAGAGGAAAACTGAGATTTTTTTTCCTGATAAATCTTGGCGATGAAAGTAAATGAAAAGAAAACAGGTGAGTCATGGTAATTAATTTGACCATCGCTTTTTTTTCTGGTTGATTAATTCAAACTTTTGGGGATGAAAAGAAAGAAAAGGTGATTTCACCGGAGCTACCCCATTGTGTGACCATGTAATCCGGAAATGACTCTTGTTTAAATGAGCCATTTTTTAAAAATCAATACACCTATAGTGTAGTAAACATATTCTTGCAAATACGATATATTTTCTAAACATAACCAAAAAAAAAAAAAAAATGATTGCAAACATGTGCGCCGTTCAAAGTTTTTTAAAAATCTTTTTAGATAGGCTAATTAGTTAGTTATAATTATTCAGGCTAAATTAGTAATTATGATATAGATAGGCTAACTTGATAATATTTAAGCTAATTTTTCACCGATGTGACAAAATAATGAATGCAGATTTAAAAAAAGATGTATTGAATATATAAATAGATCATATAAGATCATACAGACCCAATAGTTTGACCGAAAAATAATATAATAACTATAACAAAAACTAAGTTTAAATCATCCAGAAAATATGAATTTGTCCTAGCAAATTGCAATAAAAAATGGAAAAACATGTAAATTATTAATATTGATATATTTATATTAATCCAAATTAAAATTTTATATGTATTATCTCATTGGACTTTATGGATGTAACTGTGACTCACTTTATCTAATTAAAAAGTCTGTGTGGAACAAACAAACTTTCTTTTCCGACATTTCAGTTCTAATCTGTAATTTGATTAGTAAACTTTTAAGTAAACTGCATTTTTATCTAATTTTTGTCAAAATATTGTATTTAAGCCTACCCAATAACGTCCCTCACTTGACATGCTTAAACTGAATAATTGTAATACTTTTTGTTTAAAGTCTTTGATATGTAGCTATTGTATGCATTTTATCTTATTTTAGATTGAAAAACTATTTGAAATCCAACACCTCCCCGATTTTACACATGGCACATTTTAGAGTGCTGTATTATTATAACTTCCAAGAATGAACACTGGTTAATTTGTTGTGTTCAAACCACAGATTATTATTTTTGTTTGATGTTACATTTAAATGATATACATGTATTTTTAAAAAAGAGAGAGAAAAAAAGAAGTCAACTACAGACGGTCATTTTGAAGTGAATGGAATCTTTACTCCAAGTTTTCACTGCCACCCGGAAATTCTAATGGCAATCGAAATATGACAGACTGCAGTGTCACTGCGTCAGTTCTATTTGAACGGAATACAAGCAATTTCATGTCAGACAAGTTCAAATTTCATTCATTTTATGATTCCGTTCTTCCGAGTGCGATAACGTCGCGATTGCTCTCGAGAAAGTAGTTCCGGTTTTTGATTTGGAGACTGATGCAATTATCATATAAGTGTCTTCCTTTTGGCAAGGGGGCCGATTTAAAGCTGAGATATGATGTTCTAAAATACCTTTATTTTCATTACATATTGTAGGCTTTGTACTTCTGTTTTTTTGTATCCCGAGTGTTGAATAAGAAACGACATACTTTAAAATGGCATCCAAATAAAGTGTTCGGCCGAATGTCAGGGCCATTTCTATGTAAGGTTTTTTTTTTCAACCATAATAGCACAAAAAAAGTCCCAAACTTCCGTATGCTTTAGTGGACACTGTCCACATTTTGCGCAGGATTTTTCTTTCCACTTATCTATATTTTAGAAATTGTCTGATGATTTCATAATGAATCATTAACTTTATTTAATATGTAGGCTAATGCATGTACAATTTCTTTATTTCGCCTAAATATCATATAGCTGAAATTTGTATTTTAAATACAAATTTTGTATTGCACAATGTCTTTACATTTACACTCAACTGCGCATCTGATGGTACAGTAAATAAAAAACTTTTATTTCATATCTTAAAAAGACAGGTCAGGAAAAGATCGTCCGATGAAGTTAGGAACTTTTCCTGACACATTTTTTTTTCGGGGATTTTTTAAGTGTGCTTACTATAGACGCATATTTAATAGTACCCTATACTTCAAACCCTGTATTCTACTTTTAACCTGGCCCAGGTAAGCTGTCTCAGGTAGATATGCCAAGATTCATACCTGAGCTGATATATCGCACCCTTTCACACAGGTAACGAAGCAACCAGACATAGGTGCCGGTTTCTTCAATTGAACTTTTCCTTCTGATAAACATCTCTTATCATTCCAATAAGTTAGCATATAGACGCGTTACACCATCATCCTAAAATAAGCATAAGTAATCGAATTTTATCTCTACTCGAGGAGGGGGGTGGTGCTTGTGCCTTTACCATCGTCTGTAGAAATCATGACACTCTGATAGTCGTATACCCTCTAAAAATAAAATGAAGGGTCAATATGACTCCAAATTCAATATTTACATATTTGCATTTATAATAGCACTCAAAATAGACCCATTTTGGGGTCCACTGGGGCCAGGCGCCATTCCCAGTAAATTGCATCAATATCAGATGCATGGCGATCATTTCAACCCTTTATTATCGCTAAATATTAATAAACTAGAACAGTTGGGAATAAAGACAATGGAAAATTTATTCAAAGTTAAGAAATATAAAGTTTGCAATCATCTAAGATTTTTTTTCTCAAAGCCTGATTTAGAAGGTAAAGATCTACATTATACAACAAACCGAAATGGAAGGCAAATCATTATGATATTATAATATATCATATCAATTTTGCTCTACGATATGAAAGGTGTGTAAGTTGTTGAACTGCCAAAGATAAACGGTGTAAATCCAACCAGTGCGTGGGATACATAAACAGACTTGGGAAGTCCTTGACATCCTTTTGTATTACATTGTATTTGTAAAAGTTTTGACGATTTGAGCCAAGTATAGTATAGTCAGACGAATTTAATTCTACTGCAAATTTGAGAAATGTCATTAAATGTCTGAAATGTTGTCAATGAAAGATAAATTGTCAGAATGTGCAAACCAGGTTTCCATTATTTCAAAATAAAAGGGAAAAGAAATTATATTGTAAACTTGATGATTTCCTTTTCCATTTACAGTCCGCACATCAAATGCACGTTTATCGTATATCTCCAATTTAAAACTTTAATTTTTGATCCATTGACCAAGTTTTATACAATTCGCATGCATTAATGTACTTTAGTGTTTTCATCCTAAAAAAAACTTCGAGGGTGTTTGAAATATATTTTCATGTGCAGTCCAATTGCACATGGAATAATTGTGTGTATACACACATATACACACATATTTTCCACATTCATGTGAAATTTATGTGAATTTTGAGTCTTGCTCGAAAAATTGATGAAACCCATTGTCATTATTTATTAGATTATTTTAATCAATTTGTTCGAGATCTGTTAAAATAAAAAAAATGTGTACAAATAATTTAATTTATAGATCATTACTTTTAAATGTGCGCTATTTTCTGTATAATGGATTTAACTGATTTAACCAATTACATTTCTTCCACAATTGTGAAGGAATAGTCTGTCAATAAACAATGCTTTGCGTTTCATGTCTCCGACTAGTTCAATTTTAGAAATTATTCCAATTTTATCAAGGCACCAGCCATGCTAGGAGTTAACTTGTCTGGAGGTTTTCTTCATTTATAATCACCATAACCTACATCAATCAACGCAATATGAGAATTTCTCTAATGCATTTCACAGTAATGGTTCTATATGGTTTTCTGAAAAGTTATTGATATTTACGCCGAAAGTTCTATATTTTGTATATTTAATGATTGTTTAGGGTATTCCGTTTCTTTATTATTTGTTTGGTGTCATCAAAATAGTTATTGAGTAAGTTTATTACGTAATCCGAATTTATTCATATTTTATTTATTACATTTTCTGAGCAAAACAACTGATCATGCAGAGGTTTTCAACAACAGCGAATAATAATGATATGGAAATGGGAAATATGAACATTGGTTTGAATTCATTGCTGTTTTATGATTTAAAAAATGATGACAGTATGTAAAATAGGCTGAACACAGCAGGAACAAGATAACCCTTGCGTCTACCATCTACTGTACCTATGAAGCTCTAAATGTTTTCAGCTTTGCAAACTCTTTAAATTCTCTGTCAAATTTAAGTATAATGTTCATTTTCATAAAAAAAGATATCTAATAAAAAGCAAAATAATATAATTGTGTACTTCTTTAATTTCATTTCATATAACCGTTTTAATCATTTCAGAATGATAATCCTTGAAATATCAAAACGGCCGTCTTCATCAAGAAAAACTACTTTACCAAAACTTGTTATATTAAAATCAATTTGCCGAAAAAGGGAACACCAGTCATCCATTTCATAGTAGACTCAAATTTAATTGGATAAGTAAAATATAATAACTGCAAACCTGTGCACCCACTAAAAAAAAAAGACTATTAGGAATTTCTGTGAAAGTAATGAACCTATATATATTCGTAAAATCCCTTTACTTGTTCATGTTAAATCTAATAAGTGCAGTTTTTTCCTGCCACTCTCTTCTTTCCTCCATTCTGACACTTAATACGAAATGATTTTGCAGAGCAATTTCTAAAGAAGTAATAAGCCTATAGTGAAATCTCTTTATTTGTTCATATTAAATCTACTCAGTGTATAGTTCTTTGCTGCCACTTTACAAAATGACTCGTGAAGGAATTTCTAAGAAAGAAATATTGCAAAATCTCTTCATTTCGTTCATTCGTATCCTTCTTTCTAGATAATAAAATTAGAAAAAAAAAGGAGTCATCGCCACCAATGAATCTCTTGGGATAAAAAATAAAGTCATCCGTTGCTCTGCGATGGGATCCTTTGGCCCGCTGTTTCCTCCGAGTTGGGGTGCTAATCCTAAAGGGATCGGCTAGGGTCCCGAGGGTAGTGGCGCAGATGCTGCTCCGTCCTCGTCTTGTTCCGCTCCGTTCCTCAATCTCGAAGAAACCTTGTCAGAACCGATGATTCCATCCAGCTCATGTCGCACAACAGGTGGTGGAACAGGCACTGTCATCAGATCTAGTTCATTAACATCTTCATCCCTGCAAGCCAGAGTTTGTAGACCCCTGCCACAACGGAGAGACTGACACCTTGAACTGTCAGAAAGTGACCGAAGGAAACAATCATCGAACGGTCAGCATGGGCAAGAGTGTATCGGTGGTTATTCGGCGTTGAGACGGTTTGGGAAGATATACTGGAGTATTACTCATCCTCACCAAACAACAAAGGAAAAACGTGATGATCCGTACATCTTTTTTATCAAGCATTCACCTTTTTATAGTACATGTAATTATTTCTGTGGACAAGTTACCACAGTTGGGACCACATTGACAACTCGAGGACCACACTTTAAGCAACTCGAGCGAGGTGGTGTATGTACGGGATATAGGTGCTTGATAGAAAGAAATATATCGAATATCTTATTGCCTTATCCTAGGGTAATGGGGTGGTAACGGTGTTCTGTATCATGAGATAACGAATTTGGTTAAAAATCACATAACAATCATCATCTTTCATTATGGTCATTGCCACATTTTATCATCGTGATCGTCAAGTTAACTTGGAAACACCACATAAGACAGTCAAGGTCGTCAAATTCAAAGATGAGGCAAGGACCTGAATGCAAGCTTGCTATTCTTTCATCGTTTTTTGTCACCTTTCCCTTAATAAACTCGTTACCAAAATTGCGCATACCATATCCCACGCTGCCACAAGTAGTAGAAATAGTTCACAGTCCACAAGTAGATCAAATATAGAGGATGGGTTGTGAGATGAATAAGTTACTGAATTGATTTAGTTTTTAACCTCAATAATGGACAGGATCATAAGACTAGTAGGCTGTAGTTGTCTAACATGATATTATTGTGTGGACTAGGTCTCGTTCAAAAATGAATCTGTTGCGCTTGAAGCTTCTGGTTCTCATCAAAGTCTACTCGGATTTTGATGGATGTGCCCATTAGCAATTAACACATCGTTTTATATTCAGATCCATTGCCAGATGTGACATGAAGCTGTCGAACTTTGAAGCAGGAGCTGAAGAGATCTCCTTTGGTGGTAGTGTGATTGGGTAATGACAGATTTACCAGGCGCCAGGGTGGCTGAAAACTCAAGAGCTAGAATGGACAACTTGGGGTTCGTTACACTGAGTGCTTGCGATTACAAGAAATTTATTAGTTTGTTTAATTTCCAGCAATCAAATGATAATAGACAATGACCACGAAGAGCAATACCACTGAACAGTGCTTGTGGATTGCCAAAATGAAAATAATTTGTATGTAAAGAGCTGAGTAATATTTACGATGAAGGTTCTTCCATACAGTTCTATTAAACAGCTCAAGAATATTCAGTTTCGCAATCCTACTCACATTTCTGATACACTGTTAGTAATCTTAAATATTCTTCTTCGTCATCATCTTCTCTTCCCCGAGTCCTTTCTTTCAATTAGACCGATCTATCTAATACGTAAATATCGAACTGTGTATGTCTCTATAGAAACCATTCTGAGCAGCAGTGCATTGCAAGGAATAATGATAGAACCCATATCCATATTTGTTCAAGCGATACCAGAAATATCTTACTTTGTTGATGAACTCGGGGCCGAAATCTGACCGCACAAGGACGACCCAAGATGGCAAATAAGAGGACGGGTTGGAGTCGGTCTGCAGGGTGACGAAGGTTAATACGTCTCTGAGACGTCTTCGAGAAAGCTCCTCGACTAGTCTCAAACCTTTCAATAGTCCCTTTGCGGAATTTCGGAGAAGTCTCCGCGACTCGAACAAACTGAGACTCTCCGATATTTTTTCTTCGCTGAGGCGTCTCTAAGATATCCTTGAGACGTCTCGCACGGGAAACAATCATATATATATATAACATTTTCTCGTTCCCTGCGACTCATGAGACGTCTCGAAACGTCAAGTCTTTCAGAGACAAGTTTAAAAACCGTCTCAAATTCGTCTCAAACCCGTCTCGTGGCAAGTGATATAGCTACCACCAAACATCATTTAAAATTTGCTTTAAGCACTATTGTTTGAGTGTGAAGGGGTTTGTTTGATGCCATACCATGTGCTCGCTACAGTCAGCAGTCACTACAAGTCCACTCCTACCTACTTTAAATGCAATAACAGGTATCCTTAAAGGGAAGAACTCAAGGAATCAGTCAAGTTATATAAAAACAGAAAAATCAAGAAAAGATCAACGGAGTTGAGAAAAATGAATAAATAATAAGAAAGTTATGAGAATTTGAATGTTGATGATCACTACTGCTATGGAGATCTCAACTGGCACGGTCCCAAGATGTGTGATGTCATACATGAACAACTTCGCCATTCTTTTGTACATATTTCACTAAATTGTCTTTTTCACAATCTGTCATAGATCTGGTATTCTTTTGTGTGGGAAGGACATGTAATACAGGTTTTACAAAATATAATAATCAACAAAGAATCTGTACTACAATTAGAAAGAGGAAAAAAAGCAATATTTTGGGTATTTTTCTGTACACTAAATCGGAGAGTTGTTCATGTATGACATCACATATTTTGGGCCTGTTGCCAGTGTGAGGATCTCCATAGCATTAGTGATCCCAACATTCAAATGCTCATAACTGTCTTATTATCTTTTCAATTTTTCTCAAACTTTCATTGATCTTTTTCTTTGATTTTTCTGTTTTATACAATTTAATTGAATCTTAGGGTTTCCTTCTCCTTTAATAATCTTTCCTATACGCCTCAGATGAATTTTACTTTATTTGATTTCAATCAACCATTTATAGCTTGAATCGATCAATCTCCTTCCCACATTAATTCCTTTCTCACGTCGACCTGTTTTAGAGATTAAAAAGGGATTGTGCCAAAAGAAACAGATACGTTTAAATTTTTAGAGAAGTACTCTTTTGAGGTGGTCTCTATTTGGGAGCTCTTGATTTTGGAGTTGAGTGACAGGACGTTTTAATTTTGAAAGAATTCTTTTCAAGGGCCTATCAAGGATTTCTCACAACGGCGTCAAACTTATCAAAGAATTTGGCGCCCCTTTGTCAGGGATGATGCATAAATCTTCATATAATTTTTTTAAAAATTTTTAAAAAAAATTATATTTTTATTTATTACCGGTTCATTTTGTACGTTCTTAAATTGTTTATTTGTATTTTTGTTCATATGTGTAAATATAAACTTCTCCAAAAGTGTAGATCCTGATACAAGTTATTGACCTCTAATTTAATGAGTAAGAGACTGTAATAATCATATCATTGTCACTATACACGCAACATCCCAGTCGAGACGTTCTATAATTAATTACACTTTTAAAAAACCCTGTAATATGGTTCATTTTTCTATTTTGGTGAACCACGGTATTCTCTGAAACTGAAAATGTAATCAAACCGCAATAATGGGAGGGGCAGGTTTATTGCTATAATTACTTCCTTTTGACTTGGCTACTTTCTAATAAGGAAAAAATATGAGGAGATTGTTGTGTTTTTCCCAGTCAATCGTTGCCGTGTCTGGCTGTTTCTAGTACCTATTGAGGGATGGATCTGACGCCGTGCGGTCCGGCCTGCTAACGAGCTATCGCCTGTCGAGCTGCTCATATAATCAGGAGAGTATAATCTCGTGAACACGCGGTGAATACTGATGACTAAATTATGTGATTCATTCTGCAAATTTCAACAATAAGCTATGGACAGATCCCGTGTACGCTCAAGAACATATTTTTTATTTATTTTTTTTTACAAATAATAGATGTCATAACGATATTTTTGACCTTTGTTTTATGTTAATCCTTGCACCATAAAAAATGAAGTATTTCGTTGTTTACCTGCATGCACTAATAATTTTGGAAATTTCTTAACACTTTTTAAAAGTTATAAATAAAAAGAAATAAAACTAGATAAATTGAAAACAAAACGATGAAAGAATGATAATGTAATTTTTCTCGTATGGTAAGACAAGAATTGACAAAAATAGTTTTCGAAACTAACAACCAGCAATAAGCAAGAGTAAAGAGAACACATATCACAAAATTAATACCTGAAGTATCATTATAGAGACAGATTGGTTTCATAATAAACAAATAAATCAAAACAATCAACTTCTCAATTCCAACTTAACCAAGTTTTAATGTACGAAACCAGCAGACTTAATTCTGATTAGACTTGTCAGCACCTAATCGCTAAATAGCTCACTCGACTCGAAGGCACCCACTCACTTTAGGTCTAAAACATACCATATACCAAAATTGATTTCCCAAACATGATTTTACTTCTATTAAACAACCTCAATAACTGATTAAGAGACTGTCCGCCCCCACTCCCACCCGCCAACGAAATTCAAAGTTCGTTCACCTTTTCACCACTAAAATGAAGAAATATCACTGCAATAAACAATTCTTCGGCACAATAAAGGAACCTAAATAAATTAAAACAAAAACAAAAACAAAAACAAAAAACAAACAAACAAATAAACTAGATTATAATGCCTATAAAGCAATTATCTAAGACTAACTAGCTTCTGTTTTTTTTTTCTTCTAATCTTTGATACTAAATCTAATGATATATGATATAAAAACTTGATAATCTTTGCACCGCGAAATTTTAGTACTGGATACAAAAGTAGTGAATTAATCATTAAATGAAGCGTTTTGTACATCATCGTCAATTTGCACGCACAGCACCAAAATGAAGTGTCACATTGACCACATTCCGGATCCATTGAGGCCATACTAGTCCGATGTACCCGGAGTTAAAGACATATTAGTCTGGTTAAAGATTCCAATGGACTCAAAATATAAAAGGATCAACTCAAAAGTCAAAATTCAATTTATTTTTTTAGTTTGAAAATATTAAGATTATAAACATCATATACAGGTTCAATAATAACATTCAATAATGATATACTTTCAGCGTCGGACAGGGGGGGGCGATCGGGCCCGGCCTCCCTAGATCCCCCCCAAAAAAAAAAAGGAAACAAAAAAATCAGAAGAAAATAAAAGCGAGGCAAAAATAGAGGAGCCGGCGCGATCTGACCCCTAACCTTACCCTATCGTCCTGGTACATAATGACCTCTTTGATGCCGAGGCCAAAAAAAAAAAATCATCCCCCGGACCCCCCGCCCCCCCCCCCCCCCCCCGCTTATCGCTCGCGCAGCGTGACGTGAAAAAAAAATTAAGTGAACCTTTTGTTCGCCCGATGTAACGGTAAGGAGAAATAAGTTGGGCTGTACCAAATCTGAAATTCCAATTTTGGGCCCCCCCCCTGTATGAAATCCTGGATCGCCCATGTAAGCAAAGTTGTTTAGTATGAAATAAAACGCATATATTGACATACAGAATATGAGAAGCAAGAACTGAACAATAAAAGAATGACCCTTGTTTAATTTGTTCAATGGATGGACTTGCAAAAAAGCAGAGTTTTAGGGTAATTTGGCACGTTTTTTTTTGGGGGGGGGGTAGTCTTAAGAAACCGCTGCCTGAAAAAAAACCAAAAACGGATGGCACTTGCAAAAAGCGATTTTAGGGAATTTGGGACACTTCATTTTTTTTTTTTTTAGGGGTGTAATCTTTACATGAACGGCGCTCCTGTAGAATATATTTAACGGAGGGACTTGCAAAAAATCAGACTTTTTAGGGAAATTTGGACACTTCATTTTTTTTTAGAGTGTAGATCTTTAAGAAATTGCTCTTATTGCCCGTCAGTCAACATGTTGATGAAGTTGTCGAAGAAACGGTAAAACGATCTGATGCAGTTGGCAAACCCATCATGATTATAGAGGGCAGCCCATGTAATCTATCTGACTCATTTATTTACAATCCTTCCTCGTAATCAGATGAGAAACAGAGATGGTGTGGTCAAGTGGATGGGTCATCGGACTACAGGTCACGCGTCAGGTGCGGGGTTCGAATCTCGTCACAAAACTGCATTTGCCATCCTCGACCCATGCAGGTGAGCTGAATGGGTATCGGTACACTCTAGAAAAGAGAAGGGTTAAAATGGCACCATTCTGGGTACATTTCGGCCAATTTAAATCCTTCTCGGTAATCAGCTGAGAAACAGAGGTGATGTGGTCAAGTGGATGGGTCACCGGACTACGAGTCATATGCAAGGTGCGGGGTTCGAGTCATGCCATGAAACTGCATTTGCCATACTCGACCCAGGTGAGGTGAACGGGTCAAAATGGCCCCGTTCTCGGTCCACTGCGGCCATACGCCATCGTCATATACCTTACATCTGGTATATGGCCCATATTGACCCAGAATAAAATGACCCTTTCTTTTCTTTTTCGAGTCAGTGTAAAAAGTAATTTTGAGTATGTTTAGTAAAATGTTTATACGCAAGTAGGAGATGATGATGATGATGATGATAATACAGATGATGATGATGATGATGATGATGATGATGATGATGATGATGGTTGTGCTGATGATGGTGAGTAAAGATGAAGAAAAACCGAAGGAAACAACTAAACGAGAATCAACTATATCAATGGCGTAACACGTTGTCCGTCGTCACATTCCGGCGTTGTTTAATGGTACCGAGTTATCTCAAATTCGGGTCGAAAGAATTGTCGTGCGATTCGTAAAAATCCGGGGGTATATTACCCGAACATAGATATGGGGGCTTTTTTCCCCCCAATTTTCAAACTATGTTTATGTCTAAGATGTATATGAAGTGACGTCGAGGTGGGTCTTGTTAGCACATGATAATTTCTAGAGTCAATCGTACTTGGTGCACCACAACGGGATACCAATGCCCTATCGTCACGCCCGCCATGTCCTCTCCCCCTCGCCACGGGCTGGCCGAGCGGTGGGTCTCACCAAACGTAAGAGGGCTAGCATAATATCCGCGTGTAAAGTCAACAATGTGGTATAAACCGCAAGATAGGATTTATCTAAAGTATAGTTATATATATTTTTTAAAATGGAAGATAATTGAAGGGAAATGGAAGCAGAAGACGATGGAAAAAGTTTAGGGGTTGAGATAAATTAATATATTGATCATACATATTGAGCGGAGAATGGATTCACTTTGTCTGTGAGTGAGACGACTGCGCTTAAATTCACCAAAAACGGGAGTGCTTTTAAAATGCCATTATATTTGGAGTTTGAGCTTATAGGCCGATATTCTGATTCGAAGACTGAGTTTGTATAATGTGAAAACTTGCAACTTGTACAAACTCAGTCTTTCCTCCAGAATACAGGCCTTTGAGTGGATTTTCTAAAGTACGGTGAGTGGTATATATCCAGGCGCGGCAGCAAGAAGCAAGCGCCTCATATTTTTTAGGGCAACACCTCTGTATAATAGTTGCCTTTTGATAAAAAGAATATCTGAGAAAATGGTCGATCGTCTGCGCCTCCATTCCCGGGCCCCCTTGTCTCTCTTGCAGTCTGCGCCCCCCCCCCCCAAAAAAAAAAAAAAAATAAATAAATCAGCCGCTGGGGTGAAACTCCACTCGTAAGAGTATCATTTGATTTCTTTTGCAAATGAAAACAAATGATTCTTCCTGACCTCAGGTACTAGGCAAACAGCCCGTGAGATCGGGGAGAAATAATTGATTGTGGTAATATGAAATGAAATGTAAAGAAAAACTCTAGCTGTGTGATTGCTGCGAGTTATTTATAGAATGATGACGTAGTTATCTGGCGGAAGTACACAGGTTCATTGACCCATTTATTGCTTTGTCTTCAGCAAAATGAAATGGATGCTTCTTACACAAGTCAAATCAAATCAAATCAAATCAAATCTAGCTGTTTTGGGCTGGCATTGTTCAGTCAATATATTACGTTTCTACATTTTTGTGTTCATATTTCATTATCATTTATTTGAATAGAAATAAATGATTATGAAATAAAGCATATATTCCTACGTAAAGCTGGGGCACTGTTAAAAAATCCTTAAAGAAAATTGAAAGTTATAAACAAATCTTCAAATCAATATTCATACATGATAAGAGCAAAGGCTATTTGGTCGTAATATGAAATAAAAGGTTAAATAAAAACAAACATTGCATTTTTCCCAAAAGATGCCGAACCTTTGAGTGAGGCACATCAATTTACCTGTCAATTATGACTATTGGACCGAAGATCGTCTAGACATATGTAATCGGTTTTGGCCACAAATATATGATTTCCTCTTCTGTTATTTATCGTTTTGATAAGAGTAATCCATATTTACTGGATTGTAATTGACAGGGTGATTGTGTGAATAGATAGCGGTGTCAACGCTACAGGTGCCTTCGAAATACATGCTCGTAATTTTCAGAGGCAATTGATCTAATTTGGTTCATTATTAGGGTTGGAGATTTGTATTGCAGGCTTGGAATTGTGTTGCATGGCAACCAAAATAAATACACATACATAAATATTTTGGGTATATTCTGTTGATACACTTTTAAAACAACAATTATTGTCAAGAGAAAGACAAGATAGAATGAAGGTAAAACAGCACAAGCGATTACAAAATAATATCAACGTAGGTATAGCGGAATAAAAATCATCATACACGTATTTAGTCATTATACTGACCGAATTTTGATGATTTTATTTTTAAAAATAATAACCATTTTCAGTTGTTAATTTTGTATATGAATACTCCGTACATTAGGCGTTTTGTATTTCTTTCGTTCCACATCTATACAGTGCGTATCGAAGAAAGAAAAAATGGTAATCCATTTTTAGAAGGGTCAAGTTATATGTATCATATAATTTTAGACGAACTCTTCATCTTTGCAATGATACTTTTCTTGAATCAGAGATGCAACGCATAATCGAGTAAATTTCAAATAAAGGTGACAAATACAAAATCCATTTTTTGCAAGTTTTTGTCAAAAGGAAGAATGGCTGATGAAAGCTTCGATCATTCCCCTTTCACTCCCGTCTCTCTCCCTCCTTTCTCTTTTCCCTTCTTTTTCTTCTTCTTCAATCTCTTCATCTCGTTCTTTCCCCTCTCTTTCTCTCTTTGTAAGAGTTACTCCTTTTTGTTCATTCTTTACTAAAAATGCGTGCTTGTAACGCATCGCGCGCGCTCTCTCTCTCTCTAGCTCTCTCTCTCTCTCTCTCTCTCTCCGTCTCCCTTCCTCCCTCTCCCTCTCCCTCCTTCTATGTATTTTCTCTCTCTCCTATTATCACGCGTTGACTCTGTTTGCATCTAATTTGACGTTTCCATCTTTTTATTTATCAAGTTCCTCATTTTTTACTACACTTTGGAAAGTCAAGTAAGTGCCGAATTGCCCCAAACGAGATACTTTCGAGCCTGTTTGTGAATATTTTTGTATAGTCGCACATTAATTTTATTGCGTGCTTACTTGTTAATTAATTACTATGTATAATAGTGGACATAAATATATAACATACACTGTAAAAAATACAGTCTGTGTAAAAAAAAAAAAAATGGTACAGTCGGAAAAAAAAATATTTAGGTGTGAAATATTTTTAGATAATGTGTGTATGTGGTACCAAAATAAAGGCAAAAGATATTTCTTGCTGATGCGCTTTGTTCTGTATAATTTGCTTTCGTAAAACAAAAGTTAGGCCTATGCTAAATTTTGTGCGACAAGGAACAAATCGAAATTGAGCACTTTATGGCCATTATGCGAAACCTATACGCAAAGGCATGGGACGGCGTGCGAAAAATGGAGTTTTCTTGATTGTAGAAAACTAGTCATATCTCAAAAATTACAACACCAAATGTGATGGAAAAATTGCAGGTGAAAGTCTGATTTTCCTGCTTTATAAAAATACCAAACAATAGCAGGCTGGGATCAAACTTCATACTAAAAAAAATGTTTTCCACTTGTACCATTTTTATTTGACACAGACTGTATTTGTATTTTTACAGGAAATCTGCTGTCAGCACGGTCGCCATAAAAAAAATTTTAAAATGTCATTTCAAAAACAATTTTGTTGTAAATTTCTCCTGCAAATAATTACGTGAGAAATACAAAATATACATCAGAAGTAACACATTTGTTCCGTTTTAACCAAATATGTAAGCTATAGAACTCTAATGATTTTTTTTCTTATTCTTCTTTAATTATTAGAGGAGAAATTTACAACAAAACAGTTATTTTAAGGACGTTGCACAGTTATGTTTCTGCGCATCTTGACCGCGCATCCTGGGCGCGCATTATTTAATACGTCACAATGGAAAAATATACAGCGCTCGTGGCGATCCAGCGTTCAAAGAGTTAAAAGAATGACTTTACAATATACGTTATTTATTCCTTCTTTTTGTTCATTTATTTACCTACTTGCAGAGATATGTAAAGCATTTATGTTGGTGCATGTTCGTGTTATTCTAGAGATTGCGATGGATATGAAATGAATTGTAAATGTTTTGGAGCAGGATTTTGAATAAGTCGAAAATTAGATAAGAGTTTTCATATTTTGAGTATTTTTGGCACGTTTCGGTGGTTTTCAAGTCGACTCGCCACTATTACAGCGCCGATATTTTGAAAACGAGCACATGGACCCCATTTTTTAATGTCCCTACTCTTTTAGTTTATATTCCTCTACAACTTGGCAAATTCTGATGAACTTGACATGGCTTTTGAATGTTCGAGAGCATGATTTTGAATCAAATGTAATATAGGTTGGATTCTACGACTTGTTTGACGTTTTGGCGCGTTTTTGTTGTTTTCAAGCCAATTCGCACTATTCGGGCTCCGATAGCTTAAAAACGAGCACATCGACCCCTTTTTTGAATGTTTCTACCCGTTGGGTACGTATTCCTCTACAACTTTGCAAATTTTATAAAAATGGCATGGATTTTGAATGTTTGGGAGCATAATTTTGAATCAAGTGTCATTTAGAGTGGATTTTCACGCTTTTTTGGACATTTTCGGCGCGTTTTTGTGACTTTTCAAGCCGATTTGCGAGTATTCGGGCGCCGATAGTTCGAAAACGAGCACATGGACCCCCTTTTTCAAACTTTCTACATATATATGATGAATCCCTCTACAACTTTGCAAAATTTGATGAGACTGTCATGGTTTTTAAAAAAAGTGCACCTTAAACTATACTTTTTTATTTTTTGTAGATTCCAAGCCTCTAAGATATGGTTTTTTGCCATTTTACGCACCCTTTTGCCACATGAGGGCGCTGCTGGCTCAAAAACAAGTACAAATGTGCCAGTTTAAACAATGTACCCATCTTTGGTATAAACTTAGTAACAAATCGGAAGGTTTGATAAAGTTTGATACGGTTTTGACAAAGTAATGACGATTTTTACTTGTTTGTTGAACTTGCGAGGTCTTACAGAGGCCAATTTCTTAAATTACGCGTACTTTACATGCCATCCAAATATGGCAACTTCAAAGTTCCGTAGCAAAAAATCAAGCACATGAACCTATATTATTTTTTGCATTTTTGGCATACATAGATACAAAGTAACTCTGTGCAAAATTTGGTGAACTTGTCATGGTTTTGGTTTCAACTGTGCAACGTCCTTAAATTAAACTTTTGTATGGCGACCCTGCTGACATCACTTTTCTGTATTTTTTCTGTATTTTTTTTTTTACAGTGTAGTTTTGTTTCACAATTCGATACAATGTACATAGTAGGCCTACAGATACTCACATAATCAGTCCGTTTTTTACCATTCGATATACGCGGCGCTGTCGTTAGATGGCGCTTGCCCACTTCAAGTCTAGATAGCATTTATTGCAATAGACATGATAGACAAGTTTACTGACATATTCAAATTTTATGCATACTTTTTCCTGGCGGCAGAGTAACAAGGAATTCAAACAACCTGTAATAAAAGAATGAAATACAGTTTACTATGTTATTATAATGGTATGCATCATTTTTAAACAAATGTTCTTGACAACCTGAAAGCTTGCCTGAGGCTTGCCTGGCATAGCAAAAACTAATGTATGCAAACTGGATTCCATATATTGTAGTTCATTCTTTTATTACAGGTTGTTTGAATACCTTGTTACTATGTCGCCAGGATAGAAACATGGATAAATTATAATAACTTAGTAAACTGGTCTATTAATCAATGGTGTTGAATATTTTAAATACATAATATGCAATGGACAACCATGTCAGAGTTCATGATTCACAAGGAATTTCTGAAGAGGAGCTACTAGGAAAAAATGGCAATGTCGGTTTATCTACCTCATTTTCAAGACCAGAGTCTTCAATTATCACTGAGTTATCAGGAATACTACCCCTTGAACAACTACCCCTCGGACAGTTATCACTGGACAATTAATCCCAGAACAACTACCCCAGATATGTGGTTAGGCTTAGCTGTAGAGGGTAGTTTTTTTTTAGGGGATGGTTGTTATCTCGGGTAGATATTGTCCTCGAACGCAGTGTAGATCGTCATTGGATCTATAGCCTAACTCAAAGATCATGAGGTCAGGTGAGTTAATTCTATGTAGCTCTGTCGTACCCGTTTATTTACTTTTGATAATTATTTTCTGCTTATCCATAATATGATTGACCAAGATGAGTATTCAAGGGTGTTTTATTATCTAATTTATCATTGCATATGGCATTTTGCTCGCACGGATAATATGCCATTCATCCAATTTGCGATTGACACTTACAAGAGAGTGAACCAACTTCTTTAAATGAAAAAAAAAAAAAAAAAAGATATGTGTAATAATAAAATAACAGATAATATTATTTTAAGTTTGAGTGATATTCATTGGTACAAATACTACATACAGTGGTACAAAATGTCTACGATATAATCTTTGTCCCAGCCCTCTACGTTTGTTGTCAAATAGGCCAAGGGGATTCCCTGGACTGGTTTATTCTCAACTAACGTTTTAGGAGAACAGAAAACACTAGCCTTTGTTGTGTTTTACCTAGTTATAGCACAGTAATATGAATGAATGCTTCAATTAATCCACATTTACATCGTATACAAAATTCATTCAAAAACCGAAATCTAGCAACAAAACATAGGAAATATTTTTATCTCCAGGCGATCTCACAGCGAGTTCACACCGGCATCCGCTACATGCAAAGCATTAGGGGGCCGTCACACTGAGGTCGTTCTATAACGTTCTTGCCCGTTCTTTAAAAAATTGCTGAACGGGCTTTGGTCGGGTTGGAACTTATAACTTTGAAAAATAATTTCTTGAATACGATACTAGGCAGTTCATAAATAGTTCTCGTTACGTCAATTCTGTCTTTACCGCGTCCGCAATACGTTGTTATCCAGTTCAGACCGAGTAAACGGCTCGTTCACTCTATACCGTTCGTAGCACGTCCAAACCGTCACTAAAAGTGCCTATGCGCAGCATGATAAAAATTAGATACCATGTTCGTAGTACGTCCTTCTCATTCAGAGTAAGTCCTACCCGTTTAAGGAACGTTGTCACTGCGTTTAATTTTAGAACTTGAAGCCAGTACGATTTTTTTGAACATGTTAAAAAAAATCGGAATGCCTTTCCGTTCTCTCCGTTCGGGCCCGTTCGCCAAGTTCGTAAACAGATTGTAAACGGTCTGTACTAGATTCTAAAAGGTCTGCACTACGTTCAGTCCGTGTGTAAACAGATTGAGCCCGTTCACCAAGAACTACCTAGAACGCAGTGAGAACTAGCTCAGTGTGACGGGAATTATGACATGCCGTTCTGTTTAAAAATTGAAACGTATGTTCGTATAGTACGTCCTTCTCGTTCAGAGTAAGTCCTACCCGTTTATGGAACGTTGTCACTACGTTTAATTTTAGAACTTGAATAATTAATATACAATGCTCGTTTGTATGACGTCCTAGCACATCTTTAGAACGATTTAAGTACGGCAATTTCGTTTGTAGTACGTCCATCTCGTTTCAGGTACGTTGCCACCCCGTTAAATTTTAGGACGAGATGGGGGCCCGATTTTTTTAAACACTTTTTTGGAAATCCGACCGAGCTAGTCCATGAAGTTCGTAAACAGATCGTAAGAAGTATTTACTACGTCCATTCAGTTTACACACAGACTATGCCCGTTCGGCAAAATTTGCAAGGACGTAGTAGGAACGAGCTCAGTGTGACGGGGGTATTAAGGTGGTTTGGCATGGCCAGAGTTGTGAGATAAGAGTGGAGCATATATTGTCTAATTGTGATGAATATATCCACGTGTTAATGCCAAATGACATTATCATTTAAAAAAAAACATGCACAAAACATACATTACTATGTCATGGGAAAATGTGAGGACAAATTTCATCTCGCGCTTCGCGCTCTCAAGGTCCACTCTCTCAGAAAGGTCCATTGACCGCATGACGTCCTGTGGTCTAAAAGTGAAATGATGTGATGTGTTTTGATGCGATTTGTTATTTTTTTTTTATAAAGGGAGGTGATATAGCTTGTGAATGAATTAAAGTAAAAAAAAAGGACACATTATTAAAACTCTTATTAAGAGGTATATCATCTTTAGATCATTACACAAAATTTTCGGTTCGCGGTTTAGCCTCAGAAAGGTCCATTATTTCGAGTTTTGATCCCCTTCCATAGAGATCCTAGTTCTGTGGCATGGCTGTTTTTTAAACACTGATCCGTACCATATAAATGGACTTAAAAGCTTTAATAACATATATGAAATAATTTACATCGATGATCTGGGGATTGCCATTATTTTCAGAAGCAATTAAAAAGAATTGTAGCAAGAAAGGTGTTTAATGTTCCCTGTCTGTCATTTCATTGAAAAAAGGCAAGCATTCAACGTTCTTCGCGCTTTTAATTGTTTGTTTTGCTGAGTTATCCTTTTAGATTATTTTAAAAGAAGAAATCAGACATACATAAAATATGTTTCAATATCCTTCTATTTATGTGGCGGAACCAATGATGTAAATGTGATGAAGATAGATAACATTCAAATATTCACAAGATACTTCTTATTAGTAAAGGTTTTCCCGGTCAATTTTAAACTCTTTGCAATCGAATTCGTTTACATTCATTCAATTTTAAACGATACCTCATGGAGCGGAGCTATCGGTCAATTGAATTAACGTTTAGATTTTTAATCACGATCACATTTCGGACGAATGTGCTTGTAAGAAATTTCAAATTGATCGGAGATAGTTTAAACTATATGGAATATACACAATACTCAGTCGTTGTCTAATAACAAACATCCTAAATAAGATTCCATTAAATCTGCATACCTTTTCGACACGGAAAGTGTGACAAATCAACGTTTTCTTGCTCTTTGACGAAGCATATTAATAAAATAACTGGAAATTTTCTACAAGTCCTTTGTGCTCAACTACACTGTTTTTCATGTTTGGTACCACTTATCTAACTTGAGATCTTAAATAACGAATTCTGCCCAAATATTAATATAATAAGCAAATATAAATTTATTTATGACGCTTAATACTTCCGGTGTATATATGAAATAATATAGACCGCCAAAACCACAATTTCGCTGAGATTTTAGACTGGGAATTCATGGTATTAGGGCAGGTGGTTTCCCTTCTAATGATAATTATAATTATTTTATTGATGTCCTCAAAAAAAAAGAAAAAAAAAAAAAAGATCTGATATCATATAATATGGGGGAATAAACATCCACATGGAAAGTCCTATACTTCCCTTTCGGCGGATCTTAAATTTTATTGGCTTGTTTCCGTACCATGGTTTTTATTCAGGAAATCGTCGGCTGTATCTGGACAAACAGGTTTTCACACATTGCGCATGATAACAAAAAAAAAATAAATAAATAAATAAATCATTTTTCATTCATCAAAAAACGTACCATAAGCGGGTCAAAGTAAGACTTTCAAATAAAACTTTCATGAATTGGACTTTTGACATTGTTGCCGAAATATAAACATATTGGATTCTTTGTGAACTTTAAAGGACAAATCGGACAAATAACTTTTAAAGTTTCAAAACTGTCTGATTTTCAGACAACCGGACATGTTAACTCAATTAGAGCTTTCGCCTCATGAACGGGAGGTCGAGAGTTCGATCCCGAGTCGAGTCATACCAAACTTTTCAAAAATTGGACCCTCTCCTTTCAAAACAAGGCTTTTGGAATTCTAGACAAACTGAACTATCAGGTTTTCAGAAAATGCGCATGGTCAAAATAAAATGATTTTCATTCACCACAAAGAAAAATAAGAATTATAAAATTACTCTTGTCAAAAACAATTGTAGAAACGGTAATAGCAACATACAGTCTGTGTCAAATAAAATGGTACAAGTGGAAAACTTTTTTTTTTAAGTATGAAGATTAATCACAGCCTGCTATTGTTTGTTTTTTTAATAAAGCAAGAAGATCAGACTTTTACCTGCATTTTTTTCCATCACATTTGGTGTTGTAATTTTTGAAATATGACTAGTTTTCTACAATAAAATATTTTTTTTTTTAAATCAATTTTTCGCTCGACTTCCCATGCCTTTGTGTATAGGTTTCGCATAATGGCCATGAAGTGCTCAATTTCGTTTTGTTCCTCGTCGCACAAAATTTAGCATAACTTTTGTTTTACAAAAGCAAATTATACAGAACAAAGCGCATCAGCAAGGAAAATCTTCTGGCTTTATTTTGGTACCACATACACACATTATTTGAAAATATTTCACACTTAAATTTTTTTTTCTTCCGACTGTACCATTTTTTTTTACACAGACTGTATAGTTTTAAAAAGTTAATTGGCTACCCTGGGTAAATACAAAGTAATTATAAGACTGCTGTTGTCATTGCTCTCGTCATTATCAAAAACATGTCTTGGAATTCATGAAAAGTGATATATTTAATAATTTTTATAAAGGACAAAAGATGAAGAACCCATTTGCATGATTTGCAGAATTAAACATCATTAGAAATTCAAGGTTACATTTCAATTTGTTTTTAGAATAAGTTTTAAAGTTCAAAAGTGCTAAATTCGGTTGGTTAAAAAAAATGCAGAAAAATAAAAGAAAAATATGAATGAAAGTTTGAAGAAGTTATGAATATTTAAAGTTTTGATTCTGTGACGTCACGTGCGAGCAGCTCTCCCATGTGTTGTGTATGTAAATTCCATAAATTTGTCTTTTTTTTTTCAGGGTTCTTGATAAAGTAATTGGTCAATTTGATAGAGGCATGTATATTTACATATGTTTGATGATGTGTCGACCGCGCAGGTGAAAAAAATTAATTTTCTTCTGAAAATATGACACTTTATGGAATTTACATTATATAACTAGGGTTGGGCGAATCTCAACTTTTTTTTTCAAACAAGTTGTTTCTATAGTAAAATTCGACGTAGAAACTGAAAATGACAATTATTTTTGCATACGATGACGTCTTACGTCGCTAAAGTGCAAAAAACCAAAATGGCCGCCAAAATAGCGTATTATGCCCAATTATCACACTTTTTATACGTATAAACCACTTTTATTGCGTTTTTATATGTCTTTTGGGTGTCAGGGAACCCAACATGATTAATCCAACATGATTAATCCTACCTAAGTTGACTGTTAGTGTAGTTTGGTAGTTAGTTTCAGTCAATATCGAGCAAAAATCACCTCATATCAAAATCACTAATTAACACCTATAACCATACTAGGTACATTTGGTCATGATAAAATTGTCAGATTTGAGCTTTTAAACCATCAAAATCCATAAAGAAACAAAATAAAACCGGTTTATACCTATACAGTGTGTGATGAATGGGCAAAATACACTATTTTGGTTTTTTGCACTTTAGCGACGTCAGACTTCATCGTACACAAAAATTATTGTCATTTTTGGATTCTACATCAAATTTGACTATAGAAATAACTTGTTTGACATAACTTTTCAGAAAAAAGTCATTATTTGCCCAACCCTGATATAACACATAGGAGAACTACTTGCATGTGACGTCACAAAATCAAAACTTCAAATATTCATAACTTCGTTATTTTGGGGTCGATTTTCTCCAAACCTTCACTCATATTTTTCTTTTATTTTTCTGCATTTTTTAAACCAATTTAAACTCAGGGTGAACTTTTCCTTTAACAATAAGAGGGTAATTCATATCTGCATCTTTCAACATTACCTAATGAAACGATAACTGATTTAAGCATCCTATTTTGCACCACACATATCAAGGTTGTTCGTAACTTACGAACAACGTGGTAAAACATCCACTGGCAGTGTGCCCCTACATTACTTATTTTGCCCCCCCCCCCTCATCACTCAATGAATGAGCCAATATGGCATGCAACTGGCTATTACAAAGCATACCCAAAGCAAGCATCACACATGGTATTTGAAGCATTACTGTGATGCAATAACCCATTATGCCCATTATTAATTACGTTCATGATTATCATGACTTGCAATGACTTTATTTTCTAGAAAAATGGGGTAATTTGTTCGCCGCGCCTGACAAATAATTTGAAAAACGCATATATGCGAGAACGTCTTGGTTTAAACATTTCGATGTACATTTGCATTTTTTTTTTCTTCAAGAATTTGCATTTACAGACTGATGACTATGTTTATCGTATTCTTTTTTCTAAATCATAGATTGTATACATATATTTCCGGGTAGTGCTTGAATTCAAGGGGCTCACACGGACATAATTAGCATTGTCCGTCCCCATGATGAATGATTAACAGCCATGAGAAAATTATTAAATTGTACTTGAAATGAATAGTTGAAAATAACGGTATCAAATTTGTAACCTGATTTTTAAGAAAAGATGAAAACTATTCTTTCCTGATTATTCAAATTTCCCTTTTTTTCAATTTGGCATTGCACACTGAACGCTGATTGACGAAATTTTTTGTCTGTGTATGTGCGTGTGTGTGTAATATGTTTGTGAAAAATTGTCATTGTTTAGTTTCTACTTTTGATTCTCAAGTGTTTCATTCAAACTTTTTAGAATATATTTTACACAAGTTATGTGGGACAATACAATGCCGAATTCCATAAATAACATTGTTGCACTTCACGCTCACATTCTAAATATTAACAATAAGAAGGGAATCTATACGGATCTAGATTCGTTTAAGAATGTAATTGTGTCCAGATGATGCAAATGTGCGTAAAATGGCGTCACAAATTCACAACAAATTTGCTGAACAAATGAGGTTGGTACTTATCGCTCGTTAGTGCTATAACAATTGTTATACTGCAGTCACACAGACACTTACGTATAGATACGTTTGTTTTGTTTTAATCTTATTTCTTCTTCTATTCTATAATTTATGTATTTCTTTGTTTTACTGGATGAACGAAATTATCAATATATCCACTACTGACTATGACGGGTAGGCATCAGTGGGGATCCGCAGAAAAGAAAATAATTTTTTGGACGCAACCGGACGTAACTCAACGTAATGCTACAGTCACACAGACACTTACGTTGAGTTACTTGCGGTTACGTCCAAAAATTATTTTCTTTTCTGCGGTCCCCACGGATGCCTTCCCATCATAGTTAGCAGTGGAAATAGTAATAATCTAGTTCAGCCAATAGAACAGAGAAATACATAAGAAATGATAGAATAGAAGATGAAATAAGGATAAAACAACAAAAACGTAACTAAACGTAAGTGTCTGTGTGACTGTATTAGTGTATGTGTGTCTGTAGCATAAGGAATGTCAAGTACTAAAAACGCACCTTTGAATTTCAACAGACAATGTACAATAGGGCCCATATTCTACTAAGAAGACTGAGTTTGTATGCGTCGCAAGTTCATACAAAGCTATTGTGCGATCCGCATCAGACAAAAGGATCACACAATAATAATAATAATAATAATAATATAGAGTATTTCTTAAGCGCTGTCTCCACATTAATCATGTGCTCAAAGCGCTGGAGAGGAAAAACTTACATGGAGAGGATGGTGATACATATATAAGAATAAATGAACACGCAATGAAAGAAAATGACTGGAAACTACTTGAAGGCAATTTTGAACAGATGAGATTTGAGTGCAGTTTTGAAACATTCAACATTTGTAATATTACGAATGTGTTGTGGCAATTGGTTCCACAGAAAAGGACCAGCATGATTGTGCAAAAGAACGATCCCCCCATGATTTCTTAGATTTTGGAACAAGTAATTTCGAGTCTGAAGATCTTAGACGTCGAGGAGGATTGTAAGGCATCAGGGACAGATCCATGTATACAATGAAAAACAAGCATGACAATAGCTTTGTACGAACTTGCGACGCATACAAACTCAGTCTTCATAGCAGAATATGGGCCTAGGAGTTTTACTGTGGAACCATTGTCTTAAAACAGAGCAGGGTCGGTAATTTTTTATTTATTTTTTTTTTTTTTTAAACAATAATATAATTCTGAATTATTAATTCCCTTCAGACCTGAACAATGCTTTCGTCACCTTTTCTGTTCTAGGTGTACACTGTCAAAAGTATTGCAAAATAGCAAAGGCTCCAAGAAAATGGCGAAAAAGGCTATTTATTTATTTTTTGGAAAAGCATAAACAAAGCATGTGAAGAGTTGGGGGAGAAATTTAAAACAGCTTCATCATATTTGTCACTGATAATCTCCACCTCCCAATATTTAATCTTTGATGGTCTTTCTTCTTTTGTCTCCCCTTTAAAAAATGACTAGGTCTGATCATCTGCTCTAAGGAATAAAAATGACAAGTCTCCCTTTCAAAATATAAAAAAAATGGTCAACAAAACTCTGGTTATGAATGAAATGAACATACAAAAGACCTGTTAAAAAGGGGGGAATGTTCGTTCGAAAATTGTATACTCGCGTAATAAATGTATAAGTGGAAATGTTGTTTTGTTGTCATGCATGACAAAAATCAAGTTTCTGTTTGTATGAGGCGATTAAAGGGATGCAGTAACATTGAATGATATTCAAATCACAATTTCTTGATTTAGCTCATTTTGTCAACATAATTATAAACTTATAGGTCAGTCTGGTATCTCTTCAAAATTACAAGTTAATTGCTTGCTTTACTTTCGAGATATCAATGATTTCATACTCAAATTTAGTAAACCATCTCGTGGTGGAAAACAAATTACCATGTGCTTTTCAAGACACCCCACTTCCTGTCGTGTTCCCCCCGACCCTAGCGGGCTGGAGGGTTTGCTGCAAAGGGGTTGAAAATTCACTCGCGTTTGGCTGTTACACTGTTTTGTGGTAGTAAATGACTTCCATTTGATCTGAAATTTTCAGTAGTTTGTTTTTACTATTAGAGCAATATAATTTTATTCATCTTGATCTAATTGCTCTTGTTTTTGAAAGTTACTGTTTCCCTTTAATAAAAAGCGATAATTATTGGAAATATGGCAATAGTGTTAGACGCATTACGTTAATGTAACCTATTTATTCATAGGGGTTTTACAATGTACGTAAAGAGACCTTATCATGGAGCGTTAGAACCATTTTTGTTTTCATTTAATATTTTAGAATTAACGCAATTTAACATAATGTTTAAAAAATGAATGATATCAGTTTTATATTTTTCTGAGTACTTTTATAAAATTATATTTTAATTTTTGACAAATTGCATTATTGGTGGTGTAATAAAAGGAAGGATTTAGAATAGATTATAAATAGGTAAATGTAGGCCCACACCTAAGCTTTTAATATACTTTAAAAAAAAACGTTTTATGAATCTTACAATGATGTAACTTTTGAACGGGCTTGTTTTGAGCAAAATAATTTGGCGGTAGGATTATTGAGTACCTTCTGTGAAAAAAAAATGGCATCGATCCCTTGAGACATGCATGAGAGATCAACGATTAAAGCAAAAATGGACACTTTCAAAAGTCACAAGGATCATTTTTCGGGTCTGTAAAAATAACTATTTGGTTAAAAGAAAAATCTACCTTGTGTTTAATTGTTTTTGTGGTTTTATCATCCAAGATTTGACCATCCAACATCAAATCCCGATTTTAAGAATTTTGTTCAGGCCTAAAAAAATTGTAAAGTCTGCCAGTTTTATTTGAAGAATTGACATCAGATATTATCATCAACATTATTACATTTTGTGAGAACATTATCACTGTTCGCCTGTGTCATGGCCGCGTTAGCACACTTTAAAGGTGAATTTTGTGACTTTCGTAATGAAAATTTTACTTTTAACGTGTGTTCATTCACGCATTATGCAACGGTTTTATCTCATTTTTGCACATAGGTCAGTCGATGAGTGTATAAACATTACAGCCAAACGATATTCCTCAACACCGTTTTGTTAAAAAAAAAATTTTTTTAATTTTGTCAAAATTGTAACAAAATTAATTTCAGCTTAATAATCATTAAGGATTATTTTTAATTCTACTGTAAGTTTTTTTCATGAAACTTGGCACACAACTTGGTACTAACTTACAGGAACAAGCCCAAAATTGGGTACCTGATAAGGCACGGAGTGGGGCCAAAGCTATGAACTTTCTTCTTATTTGCATAATTTTCTAATAACTTCTGCTCACTGAAGCATAAAACACTTGAATTTTCGTGAAACTCAAATCGAATGGTCAATCCAAGAAAATATGTGACATTTATCCAAAGTAAGCAATATAATTTTAAAACACGGCTTTTAAACATATCACGTGTTCATTCAAGCGTGAATTTTTAATGAAACGCCATAGCATCATTTAAACAAAATATTTGACATACGCATGACAAAAAATGTTGATAAAATGATTTTCATTACACAAAATGGAACAATACTTACCTAAGAAATTTGAAAATATCATTTTTTGTTTTTTATTAAGTTTTCATTCAATCGTGAATTGATGGATTTGTTTAAAAAGCTCTTCCAGTATGCAAATTTCATCATAATCAATCATTTTTAACAAGAAGAATGTGTAAAAAAAATGCAGTTTTTACAAAGTTTACCTCATGCTCACCCAACCGTAAAATTTAATGCAAAAGTCATTTGGTGTTTGAAATTAGAGTAACAAGCCTTCTGAACATGTCTTTTGTTGAAAAGTTTGAATTTGGTCCAATACTTTTGAATTAAAGTTATGAAATAAACCTTGTGACTTTTGAAAAGTGACATTTTTGCCTTTTGACAGTGCTCATTGAAGCATAACTTAACAAATTTCATTAAAATTCACTAAAATGAAAAGCTGATAAAATTACCTACATACACATGTAATAAAATTCGTAAAACTCCTTTTGGTTAAAAAAATAATATTGATGTTCGTTTAGGGGGGCTTACTTTTTTGTTGGGTATACATCAGGACTAACACATTTGCTCCATTTTAACTAAATCCTTCGGTAAATAAAATTTAATTAGTAATCATAATTTTTTTAAATTCTATTTTTTGGGGGGAGGGGGCATTTCTTCCATGCTTTCTTGGAGGAGAGATAAACAACATAACTGTTTTTTTTTCCATCACATTATATGGTGACTCTGCTTTTACAGTGTAGGACTAATTTGAATGGGCCAACGGAAGTAAAATATATCAACAACGTGAACAAGATGTAGATTACTGAATTGCTATTCGTCCTTGAATATTGTATACATTTTTTAACATAATATCATATTGTTTAACAGTACAGGTTATTGCTGAAGATCGGTGTTGTAAGAAAAAATGCTTGTCTAGGAATGTGGTGTCTAACCTAAGAACACCACAAGAACGTGAGAACAGCAAGAAGAAAAAGACGATTTTTTGAAGGTAAGTTTTTTTTTTTAGAGAAAAATCTAATAATAATAACTAATAAAGAGATAAAATTATCACTTCTCAAATATTGCAAAAGTCCTTAGAGAAAGGGAAACATTCATAAGAGATGTTTCGTGCTTTGAAAAAAAAATATATATAATAAAATATAAAATAAAATAGATACCTTGATAACGTGATTGTTTCGTCTTGAGTGCACTCACTCTCACTTCCTCAATAAAGATTTCGATATCAGTTTCTGAGATGTACTTTTATTTGCTCTTGGCTAATCACGAACATGTGTAGTTTTAAATATGATAGTTTGTGTTTGAACTTGAACTATAGCCTAGTCGTCAAAAGGTGCGGATCCAAGATTCTCATTTTGAATAGATTGTGCAGACCCAATTGTCTGGGGACAATAGCGGCTCTTTTATTTTTGGAAAAGACCGATGCTTTTATGTGACGTAGCTGATGTGGGTCCGCTACTGGTATATGTTGACAAACAGGACGAAATTTGATATTTTCACCTCCATTTTGCATTGTGTTTAACGATTATAATAAGATATAATTATCTCTTGTCAGATCATCACCTATCCCCTTGGTGCGGAGAGGCATAATTTTGTATGCCTTGTACCAAGTTTGGGGAAAAGCAACCCTTGCATTTCAATGGTCCAAGAAATCTTTTGTCCCTAATGAGTGGACTCAGGAAGGCTGACCTCAAATAATGAATGAATGACATGAATGCTTCTGCAGAAAAAAAAAATTGACCAAATTTTTGTTCCTATGAAATGACGAACAAATATGTGCCGGTAACTGACGTTACAGAAAACGGACATGGATTTTGATGGTGTGGATTCCAATCACATTATCTCATGTCCGAGACATGGTAGTCACTCTATGAGTGATACCTTTGATATGATATCATTCCTAGACTCTTCAGTGAAGATGTGCAAACAAAAGAAAATAATTTGTATATTTATATTTTACGCTACACTTTAAAAAATATTTGTGTTTTTACAGCAAATCTGCTGTCAGCAGAGTCGCCATAAAAAATGTAATTTAAAAAACAATTTTGTTGTAAATTTCTTCTGCAAATAATTACTTGAGAAATACAAAATATACATCAGGAGTAACACATTTGTTCCGTTTTAACCAAATATGTAAGCTATAGAACTCTAATGATTTTTTTCATCTCTTTCATTAATTATTAGAGGAGAAATTTACAACAAAACTGTTATTTTAAATTACATTTTTGTAGGGCGACTCTGCTGACATCACATTTCTGTAATTTTTTTTTTACAGTGTATACAGCAAATTTACTAAAGGGATGACGATAACCGACGTAACCCTTACATCTGCCCTGCTTTCCGTCCCTTTGCAATTTACTAAATATTCCATGATTTCTGGTATAACCCAAAGTATTCACCCTTTTCACTTTGGAAAAAAAAATAGAGAAAAATAATAAAAGAAATCATCAAAATCTGCAAAAAAAGTGAATCTTGCTTATGTACTTTCCCACATATTCGTTTTTAATGAGGGTTACAGATTTCATTGAAGTCAACGAAAATTGAAGAAAAAAAATTAATGAATTTGAGAGATTTTATATATCTAACAACAACCGTGACGTTAGGATTAAGATAGATTAAGATAATTTAAATAACTTAGGACACATACTTCTTCTTTTTTTTTCTTTTTTTAATGTCATGTCCGGATTTCTGTGGGATTGCCCATTTCATTTCTTTTAAAACACAAAAGTCATGGGCCAGTATTCTCGAAGGGTGACTATATTTACCCCTTTGAGAATACCGGCCAAAATCTTTATTTTGTCCTATGCAACTTATGAACAACAACACACTGTCAGTATACTATAATGCAATGTAAAAATGCAAAACAATAAAAGGCAATCATAACCCGACCTTTCCTGAGGGATCTATATGTTTTAAGATATTTCTTTCATGAATGTATGGCATGGTATTTATTTAGTATTTTATTTATTTATTTTATTTTATTTATTTTTTTGTAATGGTGGAGATTTATTCAAATGTTATTATATGAATTATCCATGCATACACTGTATTACAATAATTGTATTTTGTTGGAAGTGATATTTTAAATAATATTTCAAAATGAAGAAGAAAAGTATGCCCCTTTTCGTCATCCTATCTCAATTAGCACGAAAAAATTAAACGTAGGTTAACATTAGGTTTCGTTGTGTGCACTTTTAAGCCTCTAGAGTATAAATAACTTTACTGAAGGAGTTAAAAACACCTTCACCTTACCTCTAATTGAATGAGGCGATCTGTTTTAAAAAGACCACGACACTTTCACTAATAATGTCAACACTTTATCTTCCCTGACACCCAGTACCCTCCTCCACCCCCTCCCCAACGACCGATCCATGATTTAGGATATGGGGCGCCGACCGCAACTCTGAAGATAGAGGGGCGCATACATTTTTTTTTTTTGGGGGGGTGGGCATCACAAAATTATGTTAAGTCATAGACCTACTATTTTTAAATATATATATATTATATATAATATTTAAATTCTATCGAAGCAAAA
>CALNVZ010003432.1:10712506-10726636 GCA_940671915.1 Paracentrotus lividus | reverse complement strand
CTAAATATTCATGATTTTCTGTATAACCCAAAGTATTCACCCTTTTCGACTTTGGAAAAAAAAATAGAGAAAAATAATAAAGAGAAATCATCAAAATCTGCAAAAAAGTGAATTTGCTTTATGTACTTTCCCACATATTTTTTTAATGAGGGTTACAGATTCATTGAAGTCAACGAAAATTGAAGAAAAAAATTAATGAATTTGAGAGATTTTATATATCTAACAACACCGTGACGTTAGGATTAAGATAGATTAAGATAATTTAAATAACTTTAGGACACATACTTCTTCTTTTTTTTCTTTTTTTAATGTCATGTCCGGATTTCTGTGGATTGCCCATTTCATTTCTTTTAAACACAAAAGTCATGGGCCAGTATTCTCAGAAGGGTGACTATATTTACCCCTTTGAGAATACGGCCAAAAATCTTTATTTTGTCTATGCAACTTATGAACAACAACACACTGTCAGTATACATAATGCAATGTAAAAATGCAAAACAATAAAAGGCAATCATAACCCGACCTTTCTGAGGGATCTATATGTTTTAAGAGTATTTCTTTCATGAATGTATGGCATGGTATTTATTTAGTATTTTATTTATTTATTTATTTATTTATTTTTTTGTAATGGTGGAGATTTATTCAAATGTTATTATATGAATTATCCATGCATAACTGTATTACAATAATTGTATTTTGTTGGAAGTGATATTTTAAATAATATTTCAAAATGAAGAAGAAAAGTATGCCCTTTTCGTCATCCTATCTCAATTAGCACGAAAAAATTAAACGTAGGTTAACATTAGGTTTCGTTGTGTGCACTTTTAAGCCTCTAGAGTATAAATAACTTTACTGAAGGAGTTAAAAACACCTTTACCTCATATTGAAGAGGCGATCTGTTTTAAAAAGACCACGACACTTTCACTAAATATGTCAACACTTTATCTTCCCTGACACCCAGTACCCCCCCTCCCACCCCTCCCCACGACCGATCCATGATTTAGGATATGGGGCGCCGACCGCAACTCTGAGATAGAGGGGCGCATACATTTTTTTTTTTTGGGGGGGTGGGCATCACAAAATTATGTTAAGTCATAGACCTACCTATTTTTAATATAATATATATATATATATATTTAAATTCTATCGAAGCAAAACAACAAAACAAAATCGATTGCTTGCGCCCCCCCCACCCACCACTACCACCACCCACCAACACCACCCCAGCCCTCCTGCCCCCAAACTCTCATCATATATCATGATTGTGTTTAAATCATGATTGGTAACATTCGCTTTATACCTGTTCCCTATCACGTTCGCCGAGGATTTGTTCCTTATCTTTTGTCATATTCCAATAAATTTTCCCCGAGGCTGTTCGTAAGTCCTGGGAGAGTGACAGTCTAATGGTGCTCTGTTTAGAAATCCATATTTCGCAGATCAACGAACTTGTACGGGGAGACGACCCGGTATAATCACTCTCTCATCCGCCACCCTGGCCCAACTATTATCAATGACGTCAAAATTTCTCGCGGGCTTACACGGCTCTGGAGACTCGTATTAAATCGTTATTATAAGCAAAAGAGGTGACGGCTAGTCTTATAGATAGAAATTGATTGTTAAAAAATGAAAGGGAAGAGTAATCTTCTGTAGGTTTTGATTGACATAAAACATAGGGTCCTAAAAAATTAAACGTTTAACAAAGCCCAAAGTTTAATTGATCTTGATTGATGCGTATAGGTCAAAGAGAGAAACTCATGTAAATTTGTGTCCCGCCTCTTTCTTCCTTCAATTTTTAATATCATAATATATGATTTTTACAAAAGAAAAAATAAAGCAGTTCGAAAGTGAAATAAAATATCCACTTCTTACTCAATTAGCCATGATAGACTAATTGACTAAATTGTCTTAAATTTATGGAAGTTTTTTCAATAAATTTTGTATTTACTGATGGATCTTGGATCTGCAATACTTACATCCACTTTGATATATTCGTTGCTATGTCTGACAAACGACGCGGAATGGACCCCGATTCGAATCTCGCTGTACATCTTTCGAAGGTGACAGTAAACTTAAAGATCGGTCAAATACGTCAATAGTCATATGAAATTGTTGTATAGATATGTGATTGGGTTCTAGGACAATTACCCCTGGACAATTACCCCCCGGACAATTACCCCCGAGGACAATTACCCCCGGACAATAACCCCCCCGACAGTTACCCCCGGATAATTACCCCGAGGACAATTTCCCCCGGCAGTTACCCGTCACTTACCCCCCCCCGAGGAAAATTACCCCCTCACAGGCATTGATGTTGGAATCTGGAATCAAGCGGCGCCCATTGTGAGTCTACTTGATCTTATCTTAATGACTTTGTCTTTCTCTTTCTCTTCTTTATTCTCCTTCTCCCGGCCTTTTCTCTTTTTCTCTCTCTCACTTTCGTCTTTATTCCTTGCTTTTTCTTTTCCCCCCTTTTCGCCTTCTGCGCCATGAACAAATGGGGGGGGGGGGGGCTTGAGCCCCAAGCCCCCCGTTTGGATACACATATATATATGCATCAGAAAATATGTAAACTGGCCTTCATATTACCTTTTATTTTCATAGAACAATAAATTGAACATTCATGAAAGGACACGATTACACATAATAATCACAAATGTTGAATATCTCTGATTCCACACTGTTAGAAAAAATTAAACAAGTTGTTTCAAATCTTAAACAACTGCGTGTTAACCGGTGAATCCCATAGCGTAGTTTAAAAATTAAACAACCTGTAGTTGTTAAAAACTTAAACACTCTTGTTGTTTAAAAGTTTAAACAACCTGTTGTTTAATGGTTGTTTAAAATATCAACAGTATTGTTTAACGCTTCTCTCCAAAAATAAAAACGCTCCAACTTTTGGTTGACGCGGCCGGGTATCCGCGAACTCACGACCTTTCGATAATAAGGCAGACGCTCTATCCACTGAGCCAATATATCTGTATACACTTAATTAATGTGTGAGGCATCAGTCCTTCGCCATGATTGAAATGTTGCGCCGATTTACCTTGCATGTAACGAGTGACGCCATTAGCTCATGACTATCACGTGACATTTGCTTCGGCCTGTTTAAACAAAACCTGTTTAAAACAGTGTAATATGTCTCTAAACAGGTCTTGTTTAAGGCTATAAAACCTCGCTTTTCCGGTTTTAAACAACAATGTTTAAATATTAAACAAGAATGTTTAACTTTTAAACCAACAGCGAAATTTTTAAACCGCGTTCTAACAGTGCAACTGATATGATTTTTATTTATTTTCATTTCACGAAAAATCTGGCAATAAATTAACAAATAAAGTGAAAATATAAACTAAAGCCCAATATCAATTTATGCAAAAACAAGGTTAATCGTAAATTAAATATCATATATAAGTTATTTTTCACTGTATCTGTTAATTTATGGAGTCATTAATTATGGCCCTGATGACCATGGTTTCAGACCACGGATTTTGCAGAATCACCGTCGGGAATGTAAGGGCCAATTTACATAATTTCTGATGCATGCGTATCCAAACGGGAGGTGGGGGACTTGGGGTGCAAGCCCCCCCCCCCCATTTTTTTCATGGCGATGATGGGAGCCGCTAAACAAACAAAAAAAGGGGGAATGAGAGGGGTGGAAGTGGTGGGGTCGGAATGGATAAGTCGGCGGATTGACGATCACAAGGTACGCAGTTTCGAATCCTCCATTCCCACTGAATGTCCTTTTAGTTTGGCAAGATATTATCTGCAATTTGCAGACTTGACCCAAGTAAGGTAAATGGGTACGGTAGGAAGAAATTCCCGAATGCCTAAAGCGCCTTTATTAGGGCAAGCTTATGGCATAGCCGGGTAATAATATTAGGTGCGTCACTGAATAGTTTACTAGATAATAATAAGAATAATAATAATAATATTATTATTATTAAGGAAAGAGGGAAACAATAAGAAAAAAATAAAGAAAGTGAGAGAGAGAGAGAGAGAGAGAGAGAGAGAGAGGAGAGAGAGAGAGAGAGAGAGAAGGAGAAAGATAATTATAAAAGAGAAAGAGAAGAGAAAGAGAAAGCCATCCAAGAGATAAGATCAAGTAATAATGCGAAACATGCACTACACCAGGCGAGACTTCCAATAGGGCGCGCTTTGATTCCAACATCAAATTGCCGGTGGAGTGCGGGTAATTGTCCGGGGGAACTGTTCGGGGGTTAAATGTCCTCGGGGTAATTGTCCCTCGGGGGTTAGTTTGTTCGGGTAATGTCCTCGGGGGTAATTGTCCTCGGGGGTAGTTGTCATGGGGGGGTAATTGTCGGGGGTAATTGTCGCGGGGGGTAATTGTCCCGGGGGTAATTGTCGCTAAAGGGTAATTGTCCTTGGGGGGGTAATTTGCCTGGGGATATGTCCGGGGAGTTAGTTGTCGGCGGGCTAAATTGCCGGGAGGATTGTCCTGATACGATGTGATTGATACATGTCTGTCGAAACCGCAATCACCACCAACAAGGCTTTGACAGCCTATTGGGTTCTACAAGAACAACCTAAGTTGTTAAAAGTATGCATAACTTGAAAATATCATTCGTAAACAGTTTTCCTGTACATTTCAACACAATTATTTCGTCAATTCAAATTAGTTAAACACCCTTTTTTATGTTAGCCGATGATATGCAGGATGAAATATTGTGATTTATCTTTTTCAATTGAAAAGTTGACATCAAGCGGAGTTTGGTGCGTTGTGTACCTAGAGGCTAATGTTGGGCCTGAGTTTACGATGCTGAAGTTTGAAAAGTTTATTTTAAAAAATCATTATGTTGATCGCTGCTAAAAGGTGGTGCAAAAGCATCATTATCATATATATGTATCTTATCTAATAAGCACAATAAGTTGTATAATATTGCGCAGTTCCCTTGTATAACCGGTTAGAAACTGTAAAAGATCGGGCTAATTTCAGTGATGTGTAAACCACAATACAATGTTTCAAAATGGATCAACTAGAGTAGATTGATAGACAAAAAAGTGACGCCTTTTCATGTGGTTGGATCCAGGTGGGGCGTAGAGGACGCGTCCCCTTAAATTTGAAAAACAATTCACAGCTGTTTATCAGACAAAGTTCGGCAGCGCCCCAGACCCCCATTTTTCAAATCCTGGATCTGCCACTGGATATGGATTATGATCGTGATGATTGTTTCGAATTGGATTGGTAATGAAACTTGTGTCAAATTATTTTGTTATGATAGCAGTCCTTCGTTAAGCCGAGTGCGTGAGAATTTTGTTAAATTTTGGAAATGCCACGATTAACGTTCAGGAGTTTTACATCTAAATGTCTTTGGCAGTCGGGTAATATATATAGGGCTATACACGGAATACTATATACGTTCATCTTGTTATTGAGGATTCCAATACACCTGGAAGTATTAGTTTTGAAGCATCGGCCACAACTTTTTGAATTACATCGTTTTTCAGATCTATAACAGCATACAATCATGAAATTAAAATGTGCAAATAAATGTGATTCCAGGGGGACTCGACTCGCAAAGACGCTCAAGGATAGACGGTCTCTCTTACGATGAGCTATGAGAAGCCAAAGATTCGTGCTTTGCCACCATCTCAGTCGATAGAGCACCCTTGCTGGCAATCAGGAGGTCTTGGGGTTGCGAATCCGGTAGGAATCCCATTTTCTTGCTGCTCATGCTCATTTTTTTAATTTTTATATTACATATTTCATGTCTGTTTTCAACAGTTTCTTAGATTTACTATTTAAAAAAGCTGCAGTCACCTTCACCGCGATCGCCTTGAATTTAGTCCTCCAAAGTTGAATTTCTATTTCTTCTGGCCTGCTGGTTTTATTGCTTCTGTCACCTCGAGTATTGAATGTTAAGGGATTTTCTCTGGGACGAACATCGTCAATAAGGGCTTGCCATAGCTCAATGGTAGAGCCACCGTGTCTGGCCAATCTAGGAAGTTTTTGGGGTGGCAAATCGCCGCTTGATCCTTTTTCTTTGCTCATTTTTTTTCATATCATAACATATTTTGGTCAATTCAATCTTTGTTTAAAAGCTAGTTGATAAAAGTGTTAGAAAATAAATTATAGCTAAGTTCGGATGAGAACTGCTTCCCTTACGAAAAAACGCTAATACTATAAGACTTTAAGACCACGTTTAATCATCAATCAAAAAGAAACCAGAGGGTAATTTTTTTTTGTAAACCCAGGGTTTAAATCTCCTCTTTTATAAGAGCGCAATTAAGGCCGTTACACACATTCCTATATAGACACAAATTATGATGATATAATTACGAATGAAAAAATTATACTTCGTCGATAACGCAAACAAAAAATGCACTTAATTCCCTAATGATAAGAGTTTGAATTAAGACAAAATTTTTCGAAAAAACAAAATATCCACAAAAAATTTGAAAAAAAAAGTCGGTTTAAAATGGCATGTACGGTAACAGTTTCGAGGCTCACCGTTCATATTGATTTATAAAAAATAACACAATCAAATCGAGTTATCATTAATGTAGCCAAATCAAAATTATATGAAGGAAAGCCACGCTTTAAATATCTTCTCGTCTCAACAAATTCGGAAAATACATGGCATAAAAAGATTATTTAAATGTTTAAATCATTGACATCTAAACTTGATTGCGAGTATTGTGAAATTATTATATTCTTCTATTCTCTGCCTATATAGATCTTTATTTTTTATATATTAAAAAATAAGAATTAGGGGTTTTTTCGTGATAAATATAAATAGTAGGCATTATTCGCCGTTATATTATATATATATATAATGTTTATACATTTTGAGGTACCATTCAAAGTAAATGCAAAGAATAGAATCAGAGGAAATTAGAAATATGCACGATAATTAATCAATTCTTATTTGAATTATAACCAGGATAAATTTAGAGGCTGCACCTGAGTGTATTTTTTTAGCAGAGGGGAATACCAACTCCAAATAATAATATTGAGTATTAATTGAATATGTTTAATAAGTGTTGGCTTCCTTTATCATTATGATTTATTTATCTGTTTTTATTTATATTTGTTTGACACGAAACATCACGTGAAGTTAGTGAAGGGAATTCAACAGCAGGTTGCCTACAATAATACCGAACGTCATTAATTTCGATTTTTCTTACAAATACCTGATGTCAGAGAAATTTATTTCCTAAAGCATATATAACTAAATGATTTAAATAAAATCTACAGCCAAAGGGATGAGTCAATTTGACATTATCTTGTAGATTTTTCGTAATAGAAAGGAAAGTCTTAATTTTATTGAACATACCACATAATTAATTTGGATCTATCCACAAAACGGTAATGTATGGATTTTATTGCTCATGTAAAAAATGTTTCAACAAAGTAAATAATTGACAAAACCAGAATTTAAACAATGATAAAAATTTTCATGCGGTAAATTATTAGATGTATTCAAATACACATTTCCATTACTGATCGCCATTTTAGCATTTCGACCGGAGAGAAACTATATTGGATTTAAAAAAAATCTTTATTTACTTACTTATTTTTAATTTTCAAGTTAAGAAATAAAACACAAACAGCCAGAAAAGAAGAACATGAGATAGAGACCAACCGAATAGTGGCCAAAAGAATGTTGGAAACTCGTATTATACAGTAAAGGTCTGATATCTGTAATGGTGCTAATCTCACTTCCGAGACCGGGTTTTGATGACGGATTTCGGACTACTTGAGACGCTTTTGAGACAGTTTTGAGACGGTTTTGGAAACTTGTCCGCGGAAACGTCTCCGGGATGAACTCCTGAGTCCCCGCGACGTTTTCCATGAGTCATTGAGAATCCTCGAAAACCGGGTCTCAAACCGTCTAAAAGGTAGTCCTAATCCGTCTCCACGAAGTGAGAATACAACATAAGTTACGTTAAATATGAAAACATTTGAAAGATGGTCAGATGTGTTACACAAATTCACACCTAATTATGAGGTGAACACAAGGAACGTAAGCTTTTAAATGACCTTTATACACTGTAAAAAAAAATTGTATTTTAAACAGCAAATCTGCTGTCAGCAGAGTCGCCATAAAAAAAAATGTATATTTAAAAAAACAGTTTTTTGATTTGTAAATTCTCCTGCAAATAATTGCGTGAGAAATACAAAAATATACATCAGGAGTAAGCACATTTGTTTCCGTTTTTAACCAAATACGTCAGCTATAGAACTCTAATGATTTTCTTTTCTCTCTTTCATTAATTATTAGAGGAAGAAATTTACACAAAACTGTTTTTTCAGAAAATTACATTTTGTATGGCGACTCTGCGACATACTTTGCGCTGTTTGATTAATTTTAGCAGTGTACTATAAAGAGACAGTGTATATTGTTCCAGTATTTTGATTCTTATTTTAGCAAGCGGTTGTCATGTGGGGCGACAATTGTGGTGTAGAGTTTGTCGCATCAAGATGCCGATTTATACCTCAAAAGCTTGTAATTGGTTTTAGCCTTCGGTAATTTTTTTATTTCTTATTTTATGCGTTTGACCGTTTGACAGGAACTGTTTGGCAATCTCTCGTCTTGCTTGATAATATTGCATTTGTTTTTTGTTGTTTTTTTTCCAGGAATCATGTCATTTTCATAATGATAAAATATCAATTGCGTGAATTTTTATTGTAAGCATTATTGTAGATAATTGGCTTGATTGTTTTGTTTCCGTAAATCAAATGTTTGAACGAATAGGATAAAGTTTTAAAATGGCAGAATACAGAACGAGTCTTGTTATTTTATATAAATCAAGTCCCTTCGAAAAAGAGGATAAAAAGATACATCAAATAGTACAAATTTAATTTATCATTTTTCATTCAACCTTCTTGATAATATTTTGGACGTCACCAAAGGTAGACAATACTAGGCGTCGCTTTCCAGGGCCTTCATACCTTTTGCCAAGCATGGTCACATCCCGCTCGTGATGCTTTAAAAGTGTGTTTCCTATTCAACCTGTCGGGGGGGGGGCTACTGGTAAACTATTGTTTTGGATATGGTAGGGAAGCAGTATGACTAGCCTTGCTCCAGCGTAAGCTAAAAAAAAGGTCCTACTGCGTCTGACGGCACGAATTTCCTGTGAAATTCGACGCTTGACCAGACGCGAAGATGATCATAGCTATACTTGAGGTTTCATTATTTTTTCTGAAAAGGTTTCGTTATTCCGAGAGTTTGTCTGACGAATGAGCGCCGGTCAGTTTCATTTTCGGACAAATAAACCCTATTTCATGCTTTCGGACAAACAAATGAACACTATTTCATTTCGAACGAAATGAACCCTCGTGACAAATAAACCTTTGAACAACAACTCTTTTACATTTTCGACATGATAATGAACCCTCTTAACATCTGAACTTTCGGAGCTGCACCCCTTGCTGAGACCAATGGTATAACTGGGACAGGACTATACATGTAGGTCTATCCTCGGACCAAAGAGGATGAATTTTAAATTCCGACCTGATAATCTCTCCTTTCTTAATGCTATCATGTCAATTTACTCTATCACTGGGTTGACAAATCACGAATGATAAAGTGATTTTTGCCGATTGCTTTTCGGTCCATAACCAACCTGCCTTTCTAACATTCTATTTACGCTAATAGTGGATAAACAATCGTCTAGTCGACTACTGTTTCGTAAAGTCAATATTAGCGTTAGGTTTAGGCCTTCATTTACCATTTCTTCGCTTTAATATTTGGGGCTATTTAGCTCGCATTTGTAAGAGGAAAGACAATGTTTTTTTTTTTTTTTTTTTTTTTTTTTTTTTTTTCACAAGCGAACATACCTCGGCAACTTCGCAACTAGACTGCAGACTGACCCACACCACTATAGCCTTTCGCGTCGGTGGACTCTCCGTGACGATTTTGTTTGTTGGTGTGGGAATTGTCCTAGCAATTCTTTACAAAGCATTATATCGTTTGGAATATATTTTGTCTTGATTTTGAATTCCATTTGCGATTCTATTGCACCCCTTATCCTACATCTTAGACGGAAAAGGGCGATTCCATGTTTTTTGTTGTTTTTGTCTCTTTATTTTTTCGTGTTATTTTTGTGTCCGTACGGCACGTTAAACTATTTTTTCATTTTTAATTTAAGGATTGTGTAATCGAGTCAAGATAGTCTTTCGGTTCTTATTGCCCCTTCTGGTACACTTGAGGGATCACCATCATTTAAGAAATATTCCTTTTATTTTTAACTGTCAAAAAGATGTAAAATGTCAAAATGTCCCGTACGAACACAGCATGGAATCGCCCAATACAAGCTTGGAGCAATAATTGTCGCCCGACAGGCCCGTAACTAGGATTTTCGGGGGGGGGTTTCAGGTCAATTTGGCGCCCCTACAATTTAAGCTCAATTTAACGCCCATTCAGTTTAAGGTCGATTCGACGCTCCTAAGTTTAAAATTCAAGTAGGCGCCTCCTCAGCTTCCAGGTCAATTTTGCTCCCCACCTAAGTTTCGGGTCAATTTTGCGCCCCACCCTAAGTTTCGGGTGCAATTTTGCCCCCACCTAAGTTTCGGGTCAATTTGGCGCCCTTTAAATTAAGCTCAATTCGGTGCCCGCGTAGTTTAATGGTTGATGTTGGCCCCCTCCTTAATTTAAAGGTCGATTTGCGCCCCTACGGTTTAAGCTGAATTTGGCGCACCTCTAAAGTTTAATGCGATCGGGCGCCCCTAAAGTTAGGGCAATTTGGCGCCCATCTAAGTTTGCAGGTTAAGTTGGCGCCGCCCTACGTCTATCTTTTTTTTTGGCGCCCATATAGATAATAGAGGTCGATTCGGCGCCCGCTAAAGTATTAAGGTCAATTTGGTGTGCCGCTAAACGTTTAGCTCATTTTGGCGCACCTTAGTTTAAGGTTGAGTTGGCGCCCTAAATTTTAAAGTCATTTAGCGCCCCTAAGTCTAAGCCCCTCAATTTTGGCGCCCCTTTAAAGTTTAATGTCGATCTGGCTGCCCACTAAGTTCAGGCAATTTGTCGCCGCATCTAAATTTCAGGTCATTTGGCGCCCCTACGTTAATAAGCTCAATTTGGCGGCCAATTTACTTTAAGGTCGATTCGGCGCCCCTAAGTTTAAATAATCAATTTGGTGCCCCTACGTTTAAGCTCAATTTGGCGCCCCCGTAGTTTAAAATGTCGATTTGGGGCCCCATTAATTTAATTTCATTTTGGCGCCCTACGTTTAAGGGCTAATTTGGTCGCCATCTAAGTTTAATGTCGATCTGGCGCCCCAAAGTTTAGGAGCAATTTGGCGCCAGCCATCTAAGTTTGCAGGTCAATTTTGGCGCCCTTTACGTTTTAGCGCAATTTGGCGCCCGTGTAGTTTAACCGATTCGCGCCCGCTTAAGTTTAATTCAATTTGGTGCCCCTACGTTTAAAGCTCAAATTTGGCGCCCCGTAGTTTAATGTCATTTTGGGGCCACCTTAATTTAATTTCGATTTGGCGCCCCTAACGTTTAATTAAGCTCAATTTGGCGCCCCTTAAGTTTAATGTCGGATTTGGCGCCCTAAAGGTTAGGGCCAATTTGGGCGCCCGCCATCTAAGTTTTCAGGTCAATTTGGGCGCCCATTTAGTTTAAGGTCGATTCGGCGCCCTCAGCTTCAGGTCAATTTTGCGCCGGCACCTATGGTTCGGGTCAATTTTGGCGCGTCCCTAGGTTTAAAGCTCATATGGCGCCCCAGTAGTTTAATGTCGATTTGGCGTCCCTAAGTTTAGGGCATGTGGCGCCCCCATGCTAGTCTCAAGGTCAATTTGGCGCCCATTTAGTTTAAAGGGTCGATTCCGGCGCCCCTAAGTTTTATATCAATTAGGTGTCCGCCTCAGCTTCGGGTCAATTTGGCGCCCCTCCGTTTTAAGCTCAATTTGGCGCCCCTGTAGTTAAATGTCCGATTTGGCGGCCCCCCCCCCTAAATTTAAGGTCGATTTGGCGCCCCTAAACGTTTAAAGCTCAACTTTAGCGCCCTTAGTTTTACTGTGCGAATTGCGCCCCTCTAAATTTATGATCGATTTGGCGACCTCTAAATTAAAGATCAATTGGCGGCCCACTCTTTTCGCCACCCCCCCCCTTTCCCTTCCTCTCTCTCTCTCTCTCTCTCTCTCTCTCTCTCTCTTTCCTTCCCCTTTCGCCCCTCTTTCTCTTTTTTTCTCCTTTTTTCTTCAATTCTTTTTTTCTTTTCTTTCCCTTTCTCGCCTTTCCTCCTCTTTCGGCGCCCCCCTGCGCGCCTACCCGGGGGGGCGGGCCCGGAAAGCCCCCCCCCAGAAATACGCGCCATGTATATGCCCACAATTAGCAGTTAGGAAAGGTTTTTGCCACTCTGGCGGTAACATCTGGCCTGGCCCATGGACATTATTGATATCCTCTTTCACCCAGGACATGATAGCTCAGATCGAAATTAGAGCGCGCCGTAAGTAGCCTTTCTTGTTTCATGAACGGGAGGTCCGTGGAGTTCGAAACCCGCCGAGTCCAATACCAAGACTTACAAAAATGGTACCTAAAAGTTGCCTTTTAACAAAGGAGCATGGGGGTATAATAACATCAATGCAGGGCCCGCTGGAGACAGTTGTCAAGAACTGAAGTGGCTACCCTGGGTAAATAAAACGATATTATTAATCATCTATATATTTATATTTCAAATAATTGGCTCAATAGTGGTTCGAAGAAAATGTAAAACGAAATAAAGTCAAACGAGAATTGTGTGACATACACTGCCTGTAGCAATTGCTTTCTAGTGAACCCCTTACTCTAATGCGAATATCCAATTTTTCTAATGACATCCCATTAGAGGTCACGCTTCGGATCAAACGGACTCTAAGCAATCGTGAAGGACCGGAAACTTCACCAAGGAACTAACCCTACCACAGACCTTGGGTAGGATGGATCCTCAGGCGGTCTAATGCTCGGATCAACAGACCTATAGCAATTGTGAAGGACCCGGAAACTCACCAAGGAACTAACCTACCACAGACCTTGGTAGGATGGAATCCATACGGGCGGTCTATTCTCGGGTCAAACGGACTCTTAGCAATCGTGAAGGATCGGAAACTTACCAAGACCGTCCTTCCACGGACCCTTGATCGGATCGATGAATCAGGTAGGGTACATGCAGGTAATAATGGGCCAGCAGGTAATATGGGCCACCTGAAGTAAAATAATGTCGTGACGCGTTCGACGCGGTGACCGGTTGACCGGTGTGAGCACCATAATGTTGTTCATATGAACTGTATACGAAAATATATATCGTCGTGAGAGCGTCTTGATAACACCGAAAATTTCTCTGAGAAAATTGCTGCAACCAAACAAGGTAGGTAAAACTTTACGGCATTTTTTTTACCTGATGTAAAATTTTGATATTTCAGAGAATGTGATGGTGAAAGAGTGTTTGAGGGGGTAACCTCAAATTGTTTTGTTATTTTAAGTAAAGGCTTATAGTTTCATTTTGATGCATACTAGCGTGTACGAGGTCAATTTGTTTTTATGAAGGGGTGCAATGTGGCATTGAAAATGCTTGCCTGACACAGCAACATTGAGTGCAGGTAATATGGGAAACATCCAAAATGGCGGAAATGATTCTTGGTACTTAGTTTAGGATGAGGCCATCATATCTCTTTGCTACGATTATTTGGGGTATATTCACAGTATGTAATTAATATAAAATAATTTTGTAGGCCTATATTGACTTGTATATGAAAATAATATTAAATATATTAAAAAAAGAAATAATATACAAAATAGGGGTAAGCAATGAAATATATAGTCAAAGGATTTTACTGAAGGGTCTATATTTCCCCCCAAAATTTACAATCTTAAGTTAATGATTTTCACATTTTAAGCAAATTCCAGACATGGTAGATTCATTGTAGTTTTTAAACATACATTAAATACATGTGCATATTAACCTGCCATGCCTGGTTAATATGGGCACTTTGTATTGACTTCACATTTTGAATATTTGCAAGACAGGGTGGTTGGTGATAATTGTTTTTCTTCTCAATAAAAGTTAGAGCAGTAGTTATTGATTCATATAAAACAGAGATTTAGACAGTGTGTCATTTAGTTATTTTATGCAAATTAGGCAAATGAAGCTTTAGGGCCGCATATTAACCTGCATGTACCCTAAG
>CALNVZ010003432.1:10624120-10702910 GCA_940671915.1 Paracentrotus lividus | reverse complement strand
AACAAGGAAGAGAGAGATTCCGGCGAGCTGAATGTTTTTGAGTTAAAAAATTGCTTTTTTTTTTTTTTTGTTGCCTTATTATAGACTCTTTTAGGATCACATGTTGAAGATAACAGTAGTAATCTTTGGCTCATTGTAATCCTTGTGACTTGAATTTCTTTTTGGCTGCAGGACCGCTAGCCCATTTCCTGATCTAGCCCAAAACCACAATTTACTAGCCAGCCAATCTGACAAGGGTTTGTGCTCGCAGTGTCTCCAGCAGAGGGCACTGGGTCCAACCCTTTTTTATACTAGTGCGAGGTCGCGTAGTGACCGAGCAGGAAAATTTGGGGTTTTAAAAGACATATGGGCGATTCTTTGAAAAGTGAACCTTTTTTGGAAAAAATAAGGTTTTTCCTTTTTGTTTTTAAGCTGCACATTCATATAGAGCATTGTCTGAAGTTTCATGAAATGCATTTTTTATCTCAATTTTCCAAATTTGTCATGCTCATTTGCATAAATTAACATGCAAAAAATTCGAATAGAAAAATGGTACGTAAAATATCATTTGTTTGACCCTGACTTGATTGTATATGCTGGTCTCCTTACTTTGATTATTGTCATTATACCCTTTTTAAAACTTCATTCCTTTAAATTTAACTGAAAAATAATGGTGTTGAATTGATTGTTTTAAGATAATTAACTAAAGAAATTAATTGCCATCAAATGTCACACACGTGACCCAAAAACACGAAAAGTTAACGCCCCTCGAAAACCATAGTTCTATTATTATTACAATTTTTTCTCCAAAGATGGATATAATGTGCCTTGCATCTCACCAAATATGAAGCCATGATAGCTTTTAATTTAGTTATTAATTAACTTTGAAATTGGTCACACACGTGACCCACGGGTCACGTGTGTGACCAACTATGGTCATGCCTTTAAAAAAGGGGCCAGGCTATTCGGACATTCTTTGAAAAGTGAACCTTTTGGGGACAAAATAATTTTTTGCTATTTGATGTTAAGCTGCATATTCAAATAGAGCAATGTCTGAAGTTTCATGAACTGATGTTTTTTCGTGATTTTTGCAATTGTTCAAGCTCATTTGCATAAATTAACATAAATGATAATTAAATGGAAAAACGGTAAATAAAATATCATTTTTTAACCCTGACTGGAATGGATATGTTGACTTCCTTACTTGGATTACTGTCATTATATTATTATTTACCTCTATTTCTTTTAATCTAACCCCCAAAATAATGTTGTTAGATTGATTATATTAAGATAATCAACCCTGTAATTTAATTGCCCTCAAAATGTCACACAAGTGACCAGAAAACACAAAAAGTTTATGCCCCGTCTTAACCATGGCTCTGGTATTATTATTATTATTTCTCCGAAGCTAGATTTAATGTACCTTGCATCTCACTAAATATGAATCCATGACAAGTTTTAATTTGATTATTAATTAGCAAACAAATTGGTCACACACGTGACCCACTGGGTGGGGGCGGTCATAAAGGTCTGATTGTTTTCACTTTCATTGGCTGAAATTAATTTATTCTATCATTATTATGCTCCAAAATGGTTCTGCAATCATTTTTGCGAAAAAAAAAGAAAAAGAAAAAAAGAAAAGAACAAACAAACAAACAAAAGAAAAGGAAAGGAAATATATAAGAAATTCATAAAACAATGAAATACACAAGGAATTTAGTTCGATATCAAATTTTTCCATGTACAATTGTTAGGAATCTTATAAAGATTATGCAAACACAAAATTAGCATTCCAGAAGCTGTAGTTTGTCAATTAAAACAAAAATTATGACTTCATGCAATGCGTAAATTAGCATAATTAATTCATATAAAATAAATTATTATTATTATGGGAAAATTAACAGTGCTTTCTTGTAGTTTACATCACACACTACCATCGTGCAAATTTTCGGCGCGCTCGCGCGATCAATAGCCGAGATCTTATAGGGGGCATCATGGCCCCCCGCCCCTCACCCAGTCTTGACAGCTACCAAAACACCCCATTGACTGACTAGGGTTGAGTTCATAAAAGTTTGTACCACAGTGGATATTCAGCGCGGATCCAGAGACGATTTTAAGGGGTGCAAAAAGGTAGCTAAAAAAATTGTCCACGTCACGTTGGCAGGCTGATAGCGGGGAGGCGGGGGGGGGGGGGGGGGGAGGAGGGGTAGGTGTTGAATTTTTTTTTGGCCTTCGGCCGTTAAAATATTCCAAGCATGACTTCAAATAGGGGTAGGGCAGGTCAGCGTTCCGCTCCGAACAACTGACAAGCAAAAAAAAAAAAAAACAAAAAAAAACAAAAACAAAAAAAAAGTATTAGCAATTTTTAGGGGGTGCGTACAAAGGTCTTCTAGTAACAATATGTTCCTGACTTTCCCAATTTGTACGAGGGTCGCGCTAGCCTATTCAGCCCCCCCCCCCCTTGATCCGCGCCTGCGATCAATATAATTGCCATAAACTGAATTTTTACTGCTATTATCATCCTAATATACTTCATCTCTTCTGTCAGTTGCTTAGGTCACACACGTGACCCACCAGAATGTCACACACGTGACCCGACATCACGATATAAAATGATATATAAAAAAAGAAATTTCAGAGATGACTCCTATCCAGTGGTATTTTTTGGTTAAAAGGGTCCATAATGCATATCTCACAGCAATAAGAACATTTCATCATTTTAAAACTCACAGGAATTTCAAAATGAAATTGAACTTTCAAAATCATGCTGTTCTGTGAAGTCACACACGTGACCCACTTCTTTTGACCTCTGACCTTGAACATGCATATTGTAAATATCAAAAAATATTTCCAAATGATAGCCAACAAAATATATTAGCATGATATAAACATTAAATCAGTATAGAGTTATAGCCAATTAAAGTCGAGATTTTGCATAATTTCGGTCACACACGTGACCAAGAATGGTCCATATGAAGTAAAGAAAGGGGCACTTTTTAGTATTGTAAGTGACACTTTATAAGAAATTGTCCATGGGACTTTTAAAGAGTATGAAAGGCTTCTTTTTAGTATCAAAAGGGCATTTTTAAGCTAAGAGAAGGGGCACTTTTACTTTTTAGTATTGTAAGTGACACTTTATAAGAAATTGTCCATGGGACTTTTAAAGAGTATGAAAGGCTTCTTTTTAGTATTAAAAGGGCATTTTTAAGCTAAGAGAAGGGGCACTTTTACAGTGCATGAAAAAGTGGGGGCACTGTGCCCCCTGCCCCCCCCCGGTTCCACAGCCTCTGTTAGACCCCAATATCCTCAAGCGCGAAGCGCGAGTAGAAAACTTTGAGCTCAAAATTATAGTTTATTGTGCATTATGGACCCTATTTAGTATCCACGAGCGTGAAGCGCGAGCCGAAAATTTGGGATTTTAAAAGACATATGGAGTAACAAGGGGCCATTTTTAGTATTAAAAGTGCCCCTTTTTTGAACAAAAATTGTCCACGGGACTTTTCAAAATTCTGAAGGCTTCTTTGTAGTATAAAGATGATACTTTTTAGCTTAGAAAAGGGACACTTTTTGGTCATGAATAGGGTCACTTTTAGGGTGGATGAAAAAGTGGAGGTCACTGTGCCCCCTGCCCCCCCCCCCCGGTTCCACCGCCTCTGCCACTAGGCCTTATTTCTGTTATATCATTTCCTAAAATTGAAGATGATCATTTAAAAAATTTAAAAATAGAACACAAATGCAAACGAAAACATTCCTGCGAAATGGCTTAAGTGTAATTCCTGCGTAATTTGTTCTGAAAAACATAATTATCATCCCCAAAATAAAAAGTTGAGAGCGCGAAGCGCGAGCGAAAGATTTTACATGTAGGGGGACTGAAAGCAAATTGTTTTAATCTTCCTTTTTTGTATTTCTATTCATGTATCTGCTGCATTTCTGCCAAAAAGTGGGGTTTTTAATTTTTAATTTTGTTTTGTTTTGGTCAAGCGGACCCTTCTCGCCTGCGGAGGGTGAGGGAGTGAAGGAGGGGTCCGCTCGAAACCCCCAACCCACCCCCCCCCCCCTAGTTACGGGCCTGTCCGAGCAATTTTGTGACACATTTGTCATTACATATGGCACATGATGCTTCAATTCAATTCAAATCAACAATAGGTTTATTGTGATACTTACATTATTTTGAAATGCACAGTTGAGTGTATGTTTCCCGGTATGTTTATAAAAATTGCGCAATATGTCAACATGGATAACAATCATTTTAAGAAATAAAATTAATCAGCGCTTAATGTTTCTAAGCATTTCGTGTTAACTAATAATTATTACCTGTATAGATTTATGAATTATTTTAAAACATATTGTTGTAGCACTTTAGCCATGTTAGCATTAAAGCTCTTATCCACTTTTAAGCAACATTAATTAACAATATTTTCGTCGAGTTAGCAATAGCAAAATACTCACGTACGACAAGTCTCACTTCATAAGAATAATTTTGAAACAATATAAAAAGGCATCCTCTTCATAATTGTATTGCGAAATTTTACCAAAATGTACGAATTAAAAGAAAAAAGTTATTCGGATTGCGTAATCCTACACATTATAGCGCATCAATCTATCATCATGATCATGGTTCCAAAGCAAATCCGGGAAAAAATGTTATCAATGATAAAAATACATAAAGATCCATAACCTTGGTGTTATTTGATTATTACAAATTATGTTAGTGTTCATTACTGATGACACAATTGCAAATTCGAAATAAATATAATATACATGTCTCTATTTCAAAGCTTCGTCTAAATCGTAAGCTTATTGTTATAATATAAAAGTGCGGGATCAAAATGAACCCATTCCTGGTCAACTGGGGCCGAATGCCATGCCTTGTTGGAGCTATATTAGATGTATATGGGGATAACTGACTCGAAATATCTGGCCCCAATGGACCCACAATAAATATTTGTTTACCCTTGATTTTGTCAGTTTGTGTCATCATGGATTTGGATTGTGGTGTTTTTAATTGTTTCTTTTTTTAGATGTCCCATTGTTTTTTCTACATGTTTAAACTTACTCACTCTAATCAGAATTATCAATACCTATTTATTTCATTTTTTTTTAAAGAACTGCTTGTTTTGTTATCATGGCTCTCCATACCTTTTCATAAAGAACCAAATCTTCGAATACTGGACATCTTTCTCTCACTAATTTTTGGTCAGTTCTCCAATGCCATTTTACATTCAATGGGATAATCATGCAATATGCCTATGGTCAAAATGGCTGATTAAAAAAAAACACCTAACATTTGTTAGCTTTGCCTGATGCAAAGATTATTCATTGTTAAGTGTGAATTCCCGTACAACTAGATTTACTTTACCTATACGAATTGAAACGTAAATGTTAATACGGAAAATGTATAAAATTGTTATTGTAAAGGTGAAGAACTGAATGCATGGTGAAAAGCATGCAACAGTCTCAAAGTGTTAGCATTGTTAGTATGTTCACATTGTGTCATTTCAGTGGAATAAATTCTGAATACCATCGTTATTCCCCGTTGTTTTTCCCCCATTTGCCATCAACAAGCATTTAAAATTTAAAACCATTTATTTACATTTTTATCTAATCCTAATCCTAATCCCGTATTGTAATACAACAAAGTCTGATTAGTTTAACAATGGAAATGTGTCTTCATAGCCTGAAGTAACAAAAGAAGAAGCTTGATTATAAGCATTATCTCACCTTCAAAACTTTGAGGTTGTATTTCTTGATTCTGAAAAATGCAAATAAGTTTTATTGTCTGCTAATGTTAATCATAACGTAAACTTATCGTTGCTTTTTAGATTAACGCACATTTTTGAGGATAACTATAAAATCCAAAGAGTTCGCTTTTAGTTGGAAGTAGTGCTTGATTTACACATGCACTGCTTTAGGTTGTTTAAAGTTCTTATTTCATCGTTTTGTGAATAATTGGCAACATTAATGGAAATACTTTATTAGTAGTATAGTAGTATACTTATTAGCAGTGCTTGTCATATTCATGTAGGCCTATTGCAATCGTTATTATTCGGCGTCCGTCAAAATGCACTGACTGATTTTAACGAGACGTGACATTAGTGGTCGCCTCGGGCATGAGGATCTAAACTTGTCAAAATCGTGGATAAAAATCTAAGTTGGGGCACTGGGTAGCCCCCCAATAGTGCTATATTGTCTTTGAAACGAATGGCTAGATTTTAACTGGAGTTAGCCATTAAAACTGGAGGGTATCATCGAAGCCAATGGGTTCATTGTTTTGTGTTTTGTTTTTGTTTTGTTTTGTTTTGTTTTGTTTTGTTTTGTTTTTGTTTTTTTAAGGGGGTTGAAGTACGACTTGACTACGGGGCTACGGAATGGCCCCAAAATGGGACCCTGAGTTTCTGTTTAAATTATGTTTTAAAAGAAATCGCAAACAATTTATATGATCTTTAAAAAAAATACTGAATTTAAACTAATATGACCTGCATAGTGGTAATTTCATTTTTGCGTGTGAGCCTGTCATCCATTCACGTCCAGTATTCGCACCACTCAACTTACTAAAAATGGATTCAAATTATTTCAAGAACCAAAAGAGAAAAATGTACATTTGGGGGCTTAAAATCAATTAAGTATGCAGTGTGGGTTGTAATCATATAATGATGCAAACTACTATACGAATGGATATTGTTTATTTAATCTAAATGTTAATTATTCTGAAAAGATATACTAGTTTATTCCAAATGCAATGAACTTTATTATGTATTTAAATTATTCCTATATAACTCAGTCTTTAATGTAAATAAAAAATGATTTGTGTAAGCGAAATAATTGTATATTCAGCCTAAAGTTGTTGTTGATGTACAATTTTTTTTTTTTTTTTTTTTTTTTTTTTTTTTTGGGGGGGGGGTAAATTAATTTAAAAAAACAAATCGTTTCATAATAGCTGAGGACCTGCAAAACTTAGTTGACCAATTATGATATCAATAAATAACTCAATCAGATACTAATCAACTGTAACCCTAGTTCAATGTTTTGAAATAATCTAACGATCCAGTGAAAAGAAAAATATTTGATTTCAATAATACTAATAGCCTAATGTTGAAGAGTAAGGAGAGGGATACAGAAAGAGAGTGAAGGAGAAAGAGAGAGGAAGATAAACCAATTGTCGTTCTTTTTTTCTTTTAATCAATGTTTGTAACATAACACTGATTGTATAGAAAAGGTTGATAATTTTCTTATATATTCTTTACCCTTATGTACACTGAACAAAAAAAATACAACCTATATCTCAAAATACGAGAACGCATTGTGGATAGTTGGACCAATCAGAAACGATTACCACCAATTATCACTTAGGCCTATGTGGCAGAGTGTGTTAAATGTGAAGAAGGGGGCGTGGTTAGCATATTGATATTGCGAAGATCGATGAAAATGAAATGATTTGTTTTCTGTCCAAGCGTGAGTTCTCAATATAAACGCAAAACAAAGATAAAGTAGGATAGATACCAAAAATGCAATGGGTATAAGAGTCAACACCCATCCCGCCCCTCTCATGGCCCCATGACGCCCCCCGCCCCCCCACTTGACGCCCCTCTTTACTGGAAGACATGACACACACGGATCACCCACCACAACTGACCTCGGTAAAGATTGCCTGTAGTGAGTCGACCCCTGTCTTATTTAATGGTTCAACCCACACGCCCGTCATGCTGTCTCCTCACTCACAACTGCCCCATTTTTTTCTCTTCTTCTAAAACACTAATGGTCTGTTTTATCACAATTGTAAGACCCTTGATAAGTGAACGTAAATGTTTATTCGTGTGATGCACCAGTGTCTGCCGAGAGATTGACAAGGGACGACTGAGAGTGAAACGATTTCGATCAAAACTCAACCTCGGCCTCGATACTCGCCTCCGATCGCCACACACGCACAAAAAACGTCACCAGGTTTTGGTATCTAGTCCTAGCCGCGTCTGGGGCTCATTAATCATCATTTTTTTACTCTTGAACAATTGTGATTAATTAATTTCGAAGTTTGGATTGGACCATGTCGTACATGCAGACCTTCGTGCCTCCTTTCTCCACGGGAATGTTCCCCGGCAATGCGCCCTCGTTTTCGGTGAAGAGCATCTTGAATTTAGCGGAGCAGCAACCGGTGTACCGCGGGCAGACTGGGGGTGGATACCAGCAGAGTATGCCCATGGATCCTGGTTATTACTGCGGGCTTCAAGATGATTGCATGCTCCCCGATCCAGCCGCCATGCCTCCCACCTGTGATTTCACCCCAGCTCCTAACGGCATCTACCCCTCCCAGCCGAGGGACCCTCACGATCATGGCTCTGTACCTATCGTGCCTGTGACAGGTGCTTCCAACGGGACGCCATGTTCATTCCACCCCGATACGACTGGCGACATGATCAGGGAGATAGGGGGTACTGAAGATTCGGCGCCACACACTAATCCAGGTGAGATAACATACCTCGTCAATCCACAAATCCTTTCAGGCCCCCTCTCAAAAAAGGTTTTATATGATTATTTTAGCACATTTATTTTCACTAATGATTAACCAAGATGTGCCTTGTGGATTATTGCTTTCTAGGTCTCGATCTCTAGATTTTATTTTTAGGCAATACATCTATTATGAGAAGGCGTCCAAGAATGAAAGTCTAAGTTCAGTTCCTTGCTCTTTTGTCTTGATAAAAATTCTTCTTTGATTATGTAAGTAGATTATGGTGAAATTTTCATTTCATATAGCCATAATATTCTTATTTTTAAACCAAAACGTACGAAATTCCAGTCAATGTTTCCTTGCGGCTGATGACGATAAATTATCATTCCAAAATAGTATGTATTGTAGGCTTTTGCATTTATTCCTTTGTTTGTCGTAACTGTGATTTGTGTCACCATTCATTTTTATACTATTGCACGAATGGAAGAATACAACGTTGGTTGAAAAAGAGAAGGTCGTTAATGTATTTTTTTTTGCCAATTTTTTATTTCCTCAAAGTGAGAAGGGCGTTAAGTAATTTTCTCGTTCTAAAATTGGAATTGAAAATGTACTAAAAACTTGTTTCAAACCCCCGTCAAAAACTTTACACGCGATTATCTCGCAAACGCAAAAACGGTTTTAACAAATTCCTCAATCCTTTATTATTCTTATTTTATAATATATGAGTTGTTCGATAATAATGATTTCGCAAAAGGTGAGAATCTTGCAATTAATGTGATTAAGACTTTAGATTATTATTTTTTTTATTTGTTTTTGGCCTATATCGCTCGATAATTATGTAGCTGAACTGAGCTGAGCTGTGGGTCCAATAGATTATTATGGGTTAGGGCCTATACCAAACTAGTTTATAGAATTGAATATTTTGATTTGAATATTTTTACTACAAACACATTTATCTATATAAATTCATTTCTGATGCGACAAGTCTATTGATCTTCGGAGGTCTAAGCCCATGACCTTCTTCATGAAATCTTGGGTATGAGATGAGGGACAAAATTGTGTAATCAAGTAAAAAAAAAATACTAATAATAATCCTACAAATTAAAATGGTAAATAAATGAAATAAATAACCTCACTTGATATTCAAAGGCACATTGGTCATGTTTCTTGATCATCGTGTGTGATAGCACTGGTAATAGTTTTACACATAATTATGGTGCATGGGCGCCACTGAAAGCTAAAATAATGACAATTTGAGAAGGGAAGATAAAATGTGCAACATGTTGAATCAATCTGTGTTTAAATACTGACATGTGACAGGGGGGTATTTAATCTTTTATGGAAGCCTTCAGTAAATCTGTTTGGTTACTGCTCAATGAGCGTGTTAGAATGAGCAGTTGATAACCGTTCTTGCGCGCTTGATGGACGGCCCAGACAGCCCCGCTCTGGACACCCAAGAATCGACCTTCACCGCAAATCTCTCTTGATTTTTCTTCTCCTCCCTCTCTCGATTCTCTCTCTCTCTCTCATCCCCTCTTGCTCTCATCAATTATTCTGTCTGCAGTTCTATTTTTTTTTTCTTCTTTTGTCTCTCTCTCTCTCTCTCTCTCTATCTCTCTCTAAATATATCTTTCTTACTTTCTCCCTGCGTATATCTATCTATATTAGTATTTTATTATTGTTTTAAGAAAAATTAAGATAAAAAGCTATGTAATAAAGATACTAACAAATATGTTAATATTAATATATATATATTATAAAATTGTACTATATTTGTGATGTCTTCAGATGGCCCCATGAAAGACCAAATTTTGTTTAATATGCTACAGGCATAATAGGCCTATAGGCATATAAATATTTTTTTTTTTTCTCCATCTCATTTTTCTCTTTCTTTCTCTCTCATAATCTTTCACCTTTCTCCGCGTCTGCCTCTCCCTGTCTCTTTGTTTGTCTCTTCCCTGTATTTCTTTATTTATCCCCATGTTTCTCTTTATACATCCTTATTTTTTCATCTCTACCTCATTCTCTACTCCTCTCTCCTGTCTATTTTCTTTTATTTCTATGAATAATTGAGCGGAGGAGCTGTATACAAGTTCAATATTTAATTCTTATTTCTGAATTGCTTACCATGCTAATACACTCAATGCTGCTGCTTACACTTACATGGATTGTTACATTTCAAATTAATGAAATATTAGGTAAAGGCAAGATGGAATCTGGCATTATACCATAATATATTTTTACTTTTTAAATCTTGAATTTTCATTGGTATCACATCCACCATCAAACCCTTACCTATCCCCTTATTCAGGATTTGATGGAAAAAAAGGTTCATTAAAGCGTTCATGCATCAGATATTAATTTGCTAAGTAATTCTGAAACACTCAAATTGTTATTTTTTGAAAAGATTCTTATTTTGATAAAAAATGTTGGGTGATTTGTCAAACAATTTGTCAAACAATACTCGGGATGTAAAGAGTAGATAATGAGAATTAATTACAAATGCATGTATGGGTGAGCACTTTTTTTCCTTTTGTGTACGCTATATTGTCATTATAAATGGATTTATAATATCATTTTGTATGGTAATATTTTACCACAAACAAAGCTATTTCTTTGAACTCGATGTTTTGATTATCAAAATATGATTTATATTACATTATCTTATATTGTTATGTATATTCATTTTACTTTTGGGGCGACTAAACTACAAAGATTTATTTGGTAATTACGGTCGAGGTTTCTTTTTAAAACGGTTCGTGCAAAATGATAATTGTTTCATCTCTCTCTCTCTCTCTCTCTCTGACTTAACAGTGCAAAATGATAAAAATAGAGAGCATATTATGGAGAGCGATGTGTCTTTGTTATACATGGTTTTACTCAAATCATGTTCTTTACAGTAAATGCGAGGACAAAATCGTATTTGTTCATCAAATCAAAATCCTGTCCCTGTTCCTATATGGATTATTTAGGAACATTTTAAAAAATATAGGCTTGGTTTAAAAATGGACGTATTAGTAATTGACTTTAAAATTAAAAAACATATTGTGTGGTGTTTGCAATAATTATGTAGGGTGAAGTCACTTTAATCTTACTTACCTTTAGAACGTATTCAAGTCAGTTAGTTTTGTTGTTTAAAGTGGATTGTTCGTTTTGGTTAAAAAAAAAAATAAAAAAAAATATCTCTAAATTACAAAATATTTAAGTAAGTTAGGTACAATAGCAACAGCAGGAAGAAAATCATCCTATGAGTCATGAAAAATAATTATAGACAGGCATCACGTTGTTTTTGAGGAAATAATGACTATATTTACAAAGACAATAATTAACACAGATAATAATTTACACGATGAATTTTGATACTTTAATTATTAATATATAGATATCTTAGATATTATATTTTTAAGTCGAGCAAAATGGACAATTAGTGCCCATCAGCATTTGACTCCGTATATATTAAATCCATAATTTGAAAGCATTGGGCACGCCTATTTCGTCCCTAAATAGCCAGGGCATATCCCCGATATAGGCATGGTATTATAGGTTAGCTATGTTATCTTTGTTCAATTTTGTATAACTATTTGATAAATATGAAAAATAACGGTTGGGATCATTTTTGAAGGGGAAAAGATTAAAATACTTTTTTTTTCACACGTCATTCAGAAAACTAAATGTCAAAAGTTTTCTTTAAGAATTCAATGATTATTGTCGATTTTGAAATTACAGAGATTCTTGTATAACATGTATAATATAATTGCTTCAGATCCCCCTCTAATTCTAAAGAGGACAATCCCTCCCTCCCCCCCCCCACTATTATCGATCCATTTCTTGATATGTATGCACTGATATCAAGCAAGTCATTTGTTTTAACATAAAAATAAGAAAGAGGAACTATAACAGTGATTCTAACTGATTGATAGACTATTAAGCTATAATTATTATAATTAATCAAACGATGATATAAACACGCATATAATTGATGGAAAGGAATTGATTACATGTATAATTTTCAGTATCATATATGTCTCCTTTGTAGCTATTAGCATGTGCCGTCTAGCATTTAAAGGGCCCTTGACGCGTACTACCATTTATCGTTAGACGTTTAGTGCTTTATAAACAAATACTTCAAAAGTTATGAATGAGACCGTGCATCGAGTGGACAATTTCCGAAACTGAAGGAGGTGTTTTCAATCGATTAGACCCTAAAAATGTGCTTGTATCTCTCGTATTTATACTCCAAAAATCAGGATTGGAACAAAGACAGTATAAACCTGATAAAAAAAACACGATAGATTGGGAAGAGTAATACTTAAGAAGTACAATGAAGAACGGTGAAATTGAGTATGCATTTGCGGGCAAATGATGTGATTATTAATATTGGTATTGGTTATTTTGTCTCGTCTAATATTTTAACATATAATCTTTAATATCAGTTTTTGCCTGAGGTTGTGCATTGTATTTCGTTTGTTATAATTAAATAATTAAATTTTGTAATCAAATACCACTAATTACTACTCACACTATCATTGTAAACAAAGGGGGACTCCGGGCTGAAATTAAAAGAAAAAGAAGTTTTTAAGAGAGCTGGGAGGGAAATTTTGGTAGGAGACCTCCTCACCCCCCCCCCCAAAAAAAGGAAGTTGTTTTGCGGTAATATGTCACTGTATTCTAGTGAAACTCATTTATATCATTATAAAAACGAAATCATGAATACTTATTGACTTAGAAACACGATAAAGCTACCCATTTAATCACGAAATAATTGCAATTTCTGAATCATTTTTTTTTTTTTTTTTTTTTTTTTTTGGGGGGGGAGGGGGAGGGGGTTTAATATAGTATATACCTTTTTTTTTTATTAGATTTGATAACAAACTTATAAATTAGAATTTTATATTTATAGTATTATTATTAAAAATATTAAATTTTATAAGTTATATTAAAAATTTAATAATTATTTTTATAATTACCTAATAAAATTAATAAATAATATATATTAATATTAATATATAGTAATTTATATCTTTTATTAATTAATATTTTTATATATATAATTAAATTAAATTTTATTTATATTAAATAATATATAATTTTAATAATATATATAGATGTGAGTACAACTTAATTTAGATGTTAGAATCATAATGATTTTAGGTTGAATATGACTTACCCATACTTATTTGTATATATATCCCTGATTATTTTACTTGATTGTATTTAAAAATTAATATATATCTGCCTTTTCGAGGGGTGTGGAGAGCATGTGAAAATTCAATATATATTTTTTTTTTTTTTAATTTAATAGTTACCATTACAATGTACCACGAAGTTTAGTAGAATTATTACATTGGTAACAGCCGCTCCCCCCCCCCCCCCCCCGACGTAGGTATCCTTTCGAGGTATTAAATTAAACGTGAAGGTATAAATATTCCCTTTATCCTTATCTTCCATTGGTCATATATTACTGGATTTCTTTAAATAAATAAAACAGTTTATGGCTATATGGTCGCATATTTTATTTTCGACATTATGGTTTGTGATAAGCCATTCCAAGCGGTTTAAAATGGGTGGTCGTCCACGGTTATCTATCAAACTTAAAGATACAGTCTTTTATCCCCTCGAACTTTACTTTATCTATTACCGTATTATTTGCCATTTTATGATCATTTATACGGCAATATTACAAAGTTTTTATATTGTATATAATTTACTGTTGGACATTGTTTTGCATAATAATAACAATAATATATTTATTATAGAATATTATTCCAAAAAGCATTTTAAAATATTTTGGTTCGCTCTTTTCTGTCTGTCCAATGAATGCGAGGCAAGAATAATTGACAGAGAATCTATTTATATCGGTAAATATTTTAGTCGGTGTTTGAATTTCGTGGCGCTCTCTTTCACGCGGGCACACACACACTCAATGAGATCAGCAAAGAAATATTATTGGTCAATGAAGTTACGATGTTGGCTGTTGATGCTGTTGATATTGTATAGTCATTTTGTTATTTTTATTTTTTAATGTCAATTGCCACTGACCTCATTCTACTAGAGAATAATGAATGTGAGATTATTATTAAAAGAATATTGGTATGAGATCTTGTGGCCCAGATCTTAAAAAAGGGGAGAAATATGACAACAACAAAATGTACCTATGCACCCTTTAAATTCTCCTTGCATTATCGAAAGTTTATAATGGTGACTTTGCTATTATCCAGACATCGCCTTGCCCCGTCGTGATGGTCGTCCCCAGATAACTTACAGATCTCATCATATTTTTCTTTTTTGTTGTTGTTGTTGCTTTCTTTCGTTTTGTTTTTGATAGAAAACGACATTCTTAAATATTTAATAGAATATACTGTGGTGGGAACGATGACCAAAATTATCGTGAGCTTTCCCATTATTTTCATGTTATTTTGAAAAAAAATATCACAGTAAACATGGTACAAAGCTCCACTGTAAAGGATTGTTGTTCAATTACCATACTAGTCATAGTATGACCAAAAACAGGTGAAATATTCGGGCCGAGCATGTTACTCTATAAGCAGAATTGAGTTTATTAATTATCAATTTGGTGATTTCAAAACCTTACAATACACAATAATTATTGGGTGAATTTTTATTAACCTGTCAAAATCACTTTGAGATAGTTTCTTCCACAATTTATTCTCACGACTATACAACAGTTATTTCCCTTTAACACAAACGTTTTAATTTTACAATTTCAGCTAATAATGTATGGCTGCATAAATTAAACATGAATTATCCAGGATGTTATGTGAATATCTTATATGACATAAATATTATTACAATGTTGCCCCTAAAAGGGAATAAGTTTATACGCGTCCCGTGATCAAATGATTAGCATGAAAGAATGGAAAGAAATCTACAAATAAATGTTTATCCATAACTTCGACAGATTTATTGTGGCATGACATGCATTATGATTTGTTAAGAAGGAATTGTTATCAATAAAAAACAATAATTTTTTCACCTTTCTCTTTTAAGTATTAATTAAATGACCTCGTCACAACCATGTCATGAATATAGATAGATACAATACAATGAACATTTTGGCTCAGAGCGCTATCAAAATATTGGTCTTAACTAGTAATCTTCTTCTTCTCTTGTCCTTTCTCCTATTCTTCTGTTTGATTCGTAATTAACCTGTCTGATTGCATTTTAACATTTTAACTAGTGATTGTCGGGTGCAATCGGAGATAATTTGATGAGCAACGATTCTAAATTTACACTTATAGAATTATCCATTAAATAATACAGTATCAAATTTGTCACAAAGGTTTCAAAAAAACTTACTACCGTTGAAGTATGCATACATAATGATAATTTAACATTGATACACACGTCTTCATGTTTTATTACATACAAAGTGTTATGCTAATCATACCGAAAATAATTATATCGTATGATATTCAAAATGCAACACTCTGATTATTCGATCGTAACTTCGCCTTCCTCTTTTAAAATGAAAAATATTGTGGTTTATAATCAGATTTGGTCATCATAATGACGAATAGAGAATAATATTCCTAGGGCGTTATGAAAGTTAATATGACCATTATAGGGCCAAACTAAACGATTTTATTTTCATTGGCTGTGTGTTGAAAATTACCGTCATTAGATTTTAACGAGTTCCTCATTAAAACGAAATCAGTTATCTTTGAACGATATCAGCATGACTATTAAACTCTAGTAGATGTAATAATGTAATATTGTGTAAAGAGGTCATTTGTTCAATGCAATACATACTTGATGTAGTTTTTTGTAAAGCGGGATTTTGTTCAATGCATTAATTATTACTTGTGCAGTTTGAATATAATAGATTTAGATGACTTTTCTAGGTGCTTACTCGTAGAGATAAGCGTTGTTTTAAATGTGTTTACAACCAACACTTTCAACAAATAGTTCATATCGATACTCGATCTCCTCAGTTATAACGATTTAATACAGGTTTTCCCCTTCAAGTTTAAACTATCTCCGATCAATTTGACATTTCTTAAAAGCACTTTCGTCCGAAATGTGATCGCGTTTAAAAATCTAAACGTTAAATCAAATGACCGATAGCTCGGCTCCATGGGGTATCGTATTAATTGAATGATCATTAACGAATTCGGTTGCAAAGAGTTTAAAATTGACCGGAAAAAAACCTATACAAGTCTCATATTGACAGTGAACGTATATCCAACCTCGACAAACTGGTTTGGTCTTGCTAAATTTATGACCCCAAAACATCGTTCTCCAACAGCCGTAAAAACCTACACACATTTAATAACTAACATGGGATCTTGTGATTATATCATCAAAATCAATTAATTATGAAGGGCCGTGGAGCTTTGTTGAAAGTGAAAAAAAAAAAAATACAAATGGGCGAAAATCAAACACTTTTAATTTTAATTGAATTAACAAATACACCATTCTACATGCATCATACCTCTGTCACACCAAACCCCAGACTAACTTACCATTCACAGTAATGAAATATTTTATTTGGTCTGGTGTCGGTTTGGAGTCGGTGTCGCCCTCGTGTGGCGGGGGCATGTGCCTTAATCTGTATAAACACCTTTGCAAGGAAGGATCTCCCATATTCCGCCCTGCTTGGTAAACATACCATTTATATTCACCGATCATGTTCCTCATGTTGAACTAAATATTATTAAAGTTAAATAGATGCTATAAAAGCGTTTAATTAATTCTAAATCAAACAAACTATAGACTGCGTGAAATTCAAACATTTGACTGGGAATGTATTGAAAAATATACTCTGAAATTAAAAATTGAAACGGTTTATTGGACGAAATTGCAAATTCGAATGATGGTATTGTTTGTTTTACAAATTTAGTATACATCGGATATGAAAAACAATATTTTATAAACGTAATGTATGGAATAGTAAAAAAACAAAAACAAAACAAAAAACAAAAGTGAATAAATAACTCTTTTTTTTTTACATAGCAAAAAAATATTAATTAGCAATAACTAAATACAAAAGTAACATCACAATGCATTCTCGCATATATCTCGAGGTAAAGGGAAATTACTTTCTGCAATAAAAATGGGAACATTATGTCTTTCCACTCTGGTAAAGCATATGAACATGCCATAGTGCAAATTGATATCTAAATGATTTTAAGAAATAATTTAAAATGTGGTTTACTAGTATGTATATTGTGCAAACCAACATCGCATGATAAGCATTAACCCACGGCAAACATAAATATCTGCATCCTATTACAAAGCATTTTCTTTCTTTGTAATCAACTTTAATTTTATTCAAACCGACACATCGATAATTCCTCTCGTATAGTCAAACTATTCTCATTAAATGTAGATTGTTTTGCAAGTAATTCCGAACAGTATTTATATAAAGGGCTTCCAATGTTCATGTATCAAATATGATATACGTAGGGCACTACAGGGTTAAATAAGAAAGCTAATCAGTTATGTCTGGTTTATTTTTAATTGTAAATACATGACATAATTATGAGGCATTATATTTAGTCAAAGTAAGTGTGCAATTCAGTGAGTATACTGTGTAGACAGTAAACATAATCACGATCATTGTATTGAAGAGATTTATTATAAGTGGAAAGAAGTCTTCCTCATTTTTACAAGTAGCTACGATTTTAAAATCAGTAATTTTATATTTACAGTTGTTAAATGAAAACCATGCTCTCTGTGAATAACATACCATCGCATTTGTCGAATGGATAATGTATATATTTTTTCTTCTGGGGGTGTTAAAAATAAAAGGCAGCCCCGTTAACAAGCCGAATAATTTGTATGCTTCATATACATGCTATATGGACTATATCTTTTTCTGTCTTTGTACTTCAGAAGTTTTAGTTCATGATGTATGTTTACAGAAGGAAATACTTATTCATTAAAATGAAATTGCACTGAATATGAAATTAATGCTAAACACGGATCCAACTTGCTGGGATTATTTCCCTTTAAAAATTTCTGGCGCCAAAATAATACACACAGTGAATGCCGGAAGAAAATGCTCTTAAATACATATAATAGCTTATACAACTTGAATGATTTTTATGGCTCCGAATCAAAATTTTCACAACATGTTGGCAAAAGTTCTGAATAATGTTAAACGAAAAGATGCGTTTGGAATCTATAATATAAGTTTATACTTTGTACTCGTATCAGGACAACGACCCCCTAATTACCCCCAGGACAACTACCCCGCCCCAAAAAATAGGGTTAGGGTAGGCTGTAGAGTTATGGGGGATTTTTGGCGGGGGTAGTTGTCCGGGGGTAATTGTCCAGGTGGTAGTTGTCCTAGGTCCCTCTGTATCATATTTTATAATAATGATATTGTTTTTACGGCGCTTCCATTTGAAATATGAATATTTACTCAATTCATTGTTTTGTTACTTGCTTGCAAACTAAGCTATTGTATTATACAAATATATATATAGGCTTACAGCCAGCATTGTCAAAATGAAATCAAATGTTTAAAATTTAATTCTATATTGACTTTGGTTTGGTAATGAAGATTTATGGCAAAGATCCATGTGACACTGTAATAATTATTATTTCAGGGCATGTAAATATCATTATTTATTGAAGACGGGTAAATGTATTTGGTCAACATTGCTATTTCCGCTATCCTTGTTATCTTTGGATTCTTATTATTATTTTTCTTCGTCTGGAAATTATCTTCTGTTTTCCTTAGTTGTTGTTTCTAGAAATGTAAAAGCGATCATCATCTCCAGATATTTATACAAAATATGATTATTAGAAGGAAAGAAAATCGATTCACAATAGCATCATAATAAACTGGGTGGATTTCGATAATGTGAGATGAGTCAATATTTGCTTTATATTTTTCGCTTGTTATTATACCCACACTTATTTCTGAATATGTGCAATTTGGCGAAATGGTATTCATGTGAGGGTGTGGAATGAAGATAGGCAAACCTCAGACAAGCACCAAAATATATCGATATAAATTCCATTCTCTCTTCTTCTCTCTTTCTTTTACTTTTTTCTTGTTCTTCTTCTCTTTATTATTGTCTTTCGTTATCTGTTTTTATTTGCATTTAACTTTAAGCAATATATTAAAAAGACTGTTTATGGACAAATCATACTATTAATAATTTACTCATAATATTTTCAATAAGCCCATTGATTTGCTGGAAAAATCTCCTATATAGACCCGATTGATATCAATATTTATATCTCAAAATCTATTTTTTTAATGAATTGAAATATCGTCTGCCGTTTCTGAAACATATCGCAAAAATGAAAGGCCATTCTGCAGAATATAGGCCTATAACAAGCTATAAAAAATACAGAGCTTATATCAATTGGGCACGTTATACATCTCATTCGCCACCCTCGTCATGCTCGTTATCTGTATACAGTACAATACTCATACATGCTATCTTGTGAATTGGACCCCGGTCAGCCTCCCTTTTCATGTAAACATACAACAACGAACTCGTCTTGGTAGTGAAAGTGTGAAAGATATTGCGGTATAGGACATAATAATGATAATACAATTTCCTGCATTACTATAATATTCATCGTGTATTTAGCGCGCGATTTCACAACAAAATTCTAACTGCTTTCGCGGCACAATGGGGTGAATATAAGGACACTTTCGATTTCACATGTTATTTAATCAGGCTTTATCAGGAAGTTATTGCCCCGATTGAGGTTTCCTTTCACAAATAATCCTCCCAGCTCTTTCTCTCCATCCATCTTTTTATCTCTATCAAATTTATCAAAAATTTATTTTTCTTCTGACTTTTAGTGAAGCATTTTCACAGTATAAAATTTTGCCTTCTATCCCTCTCATCATTACATAATGAATTAGTATTTCATTATCAAATTGCATTTGAGCAGTTGTGAGCTAATACCAAGAACGTGGATTTTTGTGTTAAAAAAACATAAGAAAACATTATAAAATGAAACTTTTGAACTTGAAGATATTATGTCTTTTTTTATTTCTTAGACGATTATCGAAATCAATATATTCGATTCAATTAAATTTCTTTGTATTATATTCCTTGTATTTTCCTGACCTATTTTTGTCTTCCTCTTTAATATTTTTTACTTTACAGTTTATTTCGATTTGGATTAGGGTTGACGAACAAAACAATTGGCTGCAATGTTTTGATTATTATTAGTAGGCCGAACATTCATCTTGTTTTGATACTTATTATGTGAACATTGACATATACGATTTTGTTGTGAGAGGACAAAAAACAAGATTTAGAATTTCTAGATTTTCTTTCAGTATCACTGAGCAGTGGTTGCTATATTCATCAAAAATGCTAAATCTCGAGATTGATATTTTTAATGAGAATATTATTAATTTTCACTTTCATATTTCTCGTCGAATAGTGTTAGTAACATATTAAAAGAAAAACACGTAAATTATGGTTTGGCGATATTTCATGTTACAAACCGACTGAAGACGTTTTCAGCATTTCATAATAGGTAATATCGTTGTGATTGAACGTTTATTCAGAACTTCTAAAAAAATGAATTAATTTTTAAAAGAAATCCCCAAACGGTGGCGTATCCAGAGTACTCTTCAATGTGCATCCTTCTTCCATAAGAAGGTCTTATGAAGCGGAGAGCCAATACTAAAAATAAATCATGACCCGAAAGAGTTGGACAAAATCATTGAAACTACCTTGTGAGATATTGGTCTCCCAAATCATATTCTGACACTTTTACATCAATATTTACAAATATTCATTTGCATATTCATAACATACCTGTACTGTATATCACTATCATCGTATGATGCATTGTAGATGACACATGGGGCCATCACGAATAATAACCCCCACCCCCCCCCCCCCCATGGAGTAACGCGGGCTTTTTACTTGGGGGTCACCATTACAATGCCCCATTTAGAAGCTTTCAGAGTGCGAAATATTCTTTTGTTTTCCTTTTCCTAATTTTCCCATTGCCTTCAACTTTTTCTTGTTTATCATTCGATTGAGGGCACAGGTTCCCTCGTCAGTACGTATTTACACCCCCCCCTCCCCGATACTGCCCCATGGTTTAGCCTTTTTCTGTATGCGTACTTCACAATGATTATAATTATTACGAATAAATCGTGAGAAAATAATGAGAACTTTAAATGTCACTAAAGCATTTCAGATTTAAAGCATTTTCAAACCAGTGTTTGATCATTTCCTTTCGTGAGCTTTATTAATTACCGATGTGAATACATATTTATCACAGGATGCTTAAACATAAATAGATAAAACCACCAAAATGAAGGATGGTCATGTACGTTTAACATTAGTTTAGTGGATGATGTGATGATAATTAAGGTGGGCAATAAACTTTATGGAATGACATTGTTTAATACTTACGTATCATTGTGAGGTTAATAAGCCGCATAGACTTTGAACAGGAAAATCCTGATCCTTTCCCAGCCTAAATCTCTTCCCTAATGTTTGGAATTTCAGGCCCAACGTGTGAAGAAAATGAAAGTCTGCTGTTGGAATATCGATTAAAAATATTTGTCTAGTCCCTTTTTCATATCATTTTCTAAACCGAACCCCGTTTTTCATTGACCTTAAATCCTGAGCATTAAGTCGGTCAGAAATGAAAAGCTTCAATCTGAGACCTTTTTCTCAAGTTTAAATATCTAGGGCAACATGAACCATTCACAATTTAAAAAAAAAATTGTTAATGTCCTTCTTCTTCTCCTCCTCCTTCTTCTTCTTCTTCTTCTTCTTCTTCTTCTTCTTCTTCTTTCTTTCTTTTTTTTATTTTTTTTATTTTTTTTTTTGGGGGGGGATAGAATTGACAATTTGGAGCTGTAGAAAATAACTCAAAGCAATGGATAGTTAATATAAGTGAGCGCATAAGATGCAATATTTCAATTGCTTTGCGATTAAAAGAATTCATTAATTTCATATAAAAATTACTTTTTATTAGATTTTCAGTAAGAAGATTAGTTCAAATAAAGATTGACGAAGAAAATTTACATAGTAAGAATTTTAGGATACTTTCAATCAAATTCTTTCTTTTAAAGTTATACTCAAGAAATATCATCATATTCTGTGACTCAGATGTTTTTTCTACGATTCTGAAATATTTCGATGCATTAATGAATTACCTGTTGCGATGTGAAAAAAAAAATAGTTAAAAGATTATTGTCCTTATCTAATGTTAAATATTTGATTTTTGTTCACGACCAGCAAATTCTACTAGAGATCATGTGACTATTAACTTATTTTGCTGGAATATTTATACCTTTGTTTCTGGTATTTTTATATGAAACATGAACGAGTGGGGTTTAAATTTCAAACCCAAACCCTCATTTATGCAATATTTCATGGTTGTTGAAAATTTATACCTGAATTTAAAAGTTCTATATCCTCCAATTTTGTTTGACAATCTCGTTATAGACATGTTAGAGTATTTTGACCAAGGTTTGATCTTCAAATTCCATCGCATGTTTAACCATATCGATTACAATAAACGTACTCCGGGACCTGATACACAGAAACAAGGTGAAATCTGTTTCACAATATCAAGTTACTGATTCCTTATGTTTGATTTAATTGCAATTAATACATGGGCAGTTATTTAATTTCACGGTGTAATATTATACATGTATTTTCCAGGATGTCTTTGCTAGAAAGAAAATTTAACAGTGCACGTGAATTTTTTGGATGTGATGGTCCCAATATTAATGAATTTGATCTGAATTAAAGTAGACAAAATCAGGGGAAAGACAATTGAGAAACGAAATGATAGATGCAAAAGGATTTTAAACAAAGAGTAAATTTCTTGTTGTTGAAATGAAAGATCATTATTAGGACTTACTGGCATAGGCCGTAACTAGGATTTTTACGGGAGGGTTCGAATTCTGCAAAAGTGGACGAAAGGTACAGTACATCAAACTTTTTTCATGTCACGCCGGCGAGCAAAAAGGTACATCAAAATTTTCCACGTCACGCTGGTCGCACGATAACCGGGGGGGGGGGGGGTAGTGGTTTTAAAAAAAATCTGCCTCGGCCCTCGAGCAAGAAGAGTGTCATGTATTAGTGTATTAGCTATAGGGGTAGGCTAAGGTCGTTCTTTACTTGATCTCCCCCCCCTATTTTTTGTTACGGGCCTGTGGCAATCAGTTCACAATATTTCACTCTGCTTGAGATTTGAGATTCTTAATAATTAGCATAATGGATCTAAATTGAAAAATGTAAAATCTCTCCACTCTTGCCCGATTTTTATACGTTCTTTTCTTCATTTGTTTAAAATTACACTTATCATGTTTATCTCTTTCTTTTTTTTCTTTTTTTTTTGGGGGGGGGGCGGTTTATTGAGATCAGCTTTAAAGTGTTATTTTCCTTTGAACAACCTCAAGAGTGTGAAAGGATTTCAGACATTTTTCTGGCCAATCAATTAGTGTTAATTTGTCTGGCTTTAGAGTTAATTACTTGATATATGGGATAGGTATTCCAAAGGTCGTGTTTCTTATTTTGAGAAGTATTTTGAAGGCGAGGCTAAATAATCCGTTGATTTTTATTGATCTCCCATTGTATAAGCATCGAACTAGAAAATGACATTCCCATTTATATTTTACCTAATGTATATGGTTGATTTTAAACTACAACCATTACTTTCTTTTTCTCAATCAAGTCATTAATCTTTGTTTGCATCATGATATTTCCTTCATCTGAATAAATAAATGATCATATTTTTTTATGATAACATTAACATTGGCGGCAATGCCAATGTCCACAAGCTGTGATTGGTCACTGATACACAACATTCATGGGTGTCATTTTGGAGGGAGAGGTTTGTTATACATTAAACAACTACTTCATTGTCAAATTGTAGTGCAATTATTATTGTTTATCTCTTGTTTTGTTTTGTACTACAGGCAACACACTTCAGTCTACTGAATCGAAGCGTACATCGGATACCATTAAACGTTCAGCATGTGCGAAACAGCAGCAACCACAACAGCAGCCCTCCAGCACGACGCTCAAGCCGCCCAAACCTGCCCGACAACGTCGTAAACCGCGTGTACTCTTCTCGCAAGCACAGGTATATGAGCTGGAACGTCGCTTCAAGCAGCAACGGTACCTATCAGCGCCGGAGCGGGAGCAGATGGCGAACGTTCTGAAGCTCACGCCAACGCAAGTCAAGATCTGGTTCCAAAATCGACGCTACAAGAACAAGAAGCAACGCGAGACGAAGACAATTGATTTAGGAACGGCGACCGCGGTTGCAGCCGCAGCGGCCGCGGCTCGGCACCAGCAGCAAAACAACGATCAGTACCCACCGCGTCGCGTTGCGGTACCGGTGCTCGTTCGGGACGGTAAACCTTGCACTGGAACGTCCAATCCACCACCGTACTCCACCTATTCCTGTACCAGCAACTTCACCTACAGTACCTCCGTAAACAGCGGGACACCCAATACGCAAGCCACGCCTTTTCCGAATTCCTGTAACTATGAGTACACCACTCCTCAAAGTGATCAGTACCTCGAATCAACCATCAATAGCAACAGAACTTGGTGAAAAACCTCATCTATCAGTATTTTGTTTTTCATAAATCACATGCAGTCTTCCTGACATGAGAGATTTGATGTGGCAGATGACAGACAGTACAAACAAACTTTAACAACACTTTGTTACATGTATTTGTACTCAAGATAAAAGAACAATTACTGTGCCGTCATTTAACTTTTAGCCAAGTTCGTGACCTCTAAAAGAAGTTTGATGACATTGAAAATGTATAATCCGGATATTGCAACAGCCGAATAGTTATTGTGTGCACACTATAATGTTAATATCATGATGGTTTTTATTGTATCTCAACTCAGAAATTAGAACGTTAGATATTCACTTTATCAGACGTTTCTAGCTCCAAAAAAAAAAGTTTGTTATTGCTTCAATAGACAGGTACAAACTGAATTTCATTCGTTTCAAAATCACTGGGGAAAAGATGACGGGTCAAAATAACCCTATTCTATCGGGGTCACACGTAATTTTCGTGAATTATTATCGTATTATACATAATGGCGCATTGACATGGAATTGCTTGAGCCCAGATTGACCCAAAATGGGGTCATGTTTTAATCCTTCATAAATTATTCTTGTTAATTGGGAGTGACTTATTTTTATGCCTCCGCCACCGAAGGTGGTGCCGGAGGCATCATGCTTTCGGGTTGTCCGTCCGTCCGTACGGTCCGTTTGCTCGTTATCGCGATATCTCAAGAACCACTTGAGATATCAACTTCAAACTTGGAGATAGTAGGCCTATGTATGACCATAGGAAAATGATCTGATTAGATTTTGGAGTATGTAGGTCAAAGGTCAAGGGTCACAGATTTCAAATAGTTATACATATCAATTCTAGTTGTAAACTTAAAGGTCATGTATAGTGTTGGGAGAATAGATTTTTTGTTTTGCTTCCAGAGCAGAATAATATGAATGAATACCTCAATTAACCTCTGTGTACAAAATGATTTGTTATAAAATCCACTCTAACACCTGAATTTAGCAACAAAACTGTGTAAATATATCAATTGACAGTCCCAAAATCGATAGGATCTCACAGGCACAATGCCAGCATACAGCGGTTTGTGTGCAAAGCACATGCTATTCCCATACACAGACTTGTACACACAGAATTCACTCACGCTATACCAATCAGCTGCTGGTTGGCATGCCCAGAGTTCTGGGGTGAGAATGAAGGAAGTATGGCCTTACTTTGATGAACATCTCCCCGTGCTCATGCAAACTATTACATATCATGGAAAGACATGCATGGAACATGATTATATCCTTTGCCCATATACTGTTATGTCTTTAGAACACTATGACGACAAGTTGAGCAGGTTTTTCAAAAAATCAGTGTTTTCTACTACAACTATACTTGGGCTTTAAGAGATAGAGGGCGCTACCATTCTACTCAAAGCGAACGTGCCCATTGACTTTCTTTGTTTTTGGAGAGTTTTTCACTTTTTTTTCTTTATTGTGGCAAGCAACTACCCTTTCAAAGAAATGTTCAACTTGAATAAGTACGCTAAGAGTCTGAATTTGTCAAAAATAGGAATAACTTATTGCAAAGGGAAAAAAAAGTCCTGTCACTTGTGTCAATTCGAAATCCTAGTCAGATCAAATTCCTGTACAATATGGTATATTTTACTCTCAAAATAGCTCATGCGCTGCATAGTTTTGATCCTCGATGCCGCATTATACTATAATAGCTTATTGTTCACAGGGCAATTAGGACTTTGAATTCTCAGCTTTCCGGAGATTCATTTTAATTGATTAAAAAAAAGTCCTGTCACTTTAAGAGGTTCTTTCCTCGACTAGTCAATATTTACGCTTATCACATGCATATCGCATAGAAACATGTGAACGGCGTCTTCACAAGACTTGTGACAAGTTCACAATCTATGTCATTGTTTTGAGCATCAATTTATATGAATTGCATATTCTGATTACAACTTCAGCACAATAATGTTATAAGCTTGCCCAAATGTGTATTTCCTCCATCTGGTCTGGAGAATCTATTAACTAACAACATGATAAAAGTTCATCAATTTCTTTCATCTCCACGAGTAGATTGCTCAACCGAACGGACAATACCATTCCTCTGGAGGGAAGTCTTCTTACGCGAGTTTTTGTGAGCTGATTTATTATTGCAGCCAGCTGTATAGATTTCTGCGCTTCTCAGCCGTATTTCCAACGTCACCTTGTTGCGTCTGGCCTCTTAGATAATGGACGCGCCTTGTTTAATTACGATTTAATGCCGCACATTGGTATACGATAAATTTACATTTTACATAGAGTAGAATTGATATGTGCCATGTATTTAGATCTTTATAACCCACATCTTGAGAACCAGTTAAGATGTGAGTTTTAAACTTAGGGGTAGTATGTATCACCATAGGAAGATGATCTGATTAGATTTTGGACTATGTAGGTTAAAGGTCAAGGGTCATATGGGTTTAACTTGTGAAATTTAATGTGTTGAGTTCGTTATCGCAATATCTCAAGAACCAATTGACGTATGAGCTTCAAACTTAGGGGTTGTATGTATCAACATATGAAGATGGCCTGATTAGATTATGGTGTATGTAGGTCAAGGGTCATAGAGGTCAAAATGCAAAATTCCATGTATTGAATTCATTATCGAGATATCTCAAGAGCCAATTGAGATGTAAACTTCAATTTTAAGGGTAGTATGTATCGCCAAAGGAAGATGGTCTGATTAGATTATGGAATACATAGGTCAAAGGTCATGGGTCACAGAGGTTTGGTATCGCAAGGTCAATTTTAAGGTCAAAGATGTCTTTGTATAAAGGAAATTAAATAGATGAACATGTCATATATTTCTGATCTGACAATGGCGGAGGCATACTGTATTTCGACCGCGCGCGGTCGAGGGTTCATCTTGTTCTCTTGTGAGAGCTAGAACGCTGTTAGTAGATATTTTTTTTACAAAGACCTAACGCCACACGCCCTTTAAGTATTCTCATTTCTTGCCAAACTTTGACAGAAACCAATATATGAATAGAAATTCACTGATTAGTCAGTAGATCTAACACTCAAACATACCGATGCTTTTTTTCCCACCTTGTATGTAATATGTACCGCAGAATGTTTAACAATATTCATGTAATGAGGAAACAGAAAGTTTGGAACACGTTGAAAGCATGTTGTTTTCATTATCAAGTTAAAACAGATGTACAGTTTTTGGTATTTTTTGTGTGTTTTACTATAATTTAATGGACGAATAGCTAGGAACTGAAATAATTTCAAGCTGGTGTAGTATTTTGTGTCTTGATGGTAATACAAAGCCGATGTATAATATCAATTTTTCTTTGGAAACTCAAAGAGCCATTTACCATTATACAAGAACAAACCATTATCATAACAAAGATTTTAAAAAAAAATCAAAATCTAGCTATTACTGCGATTACTCTACTACTTTTCCTTTGTGTATAACCCTGTTTGTTACCAATTTGATTTTGAGGTGAACCAGAGATGAGTTTTCCAAAAAAAGAATGTGGTCATGTTTTTGTTCCCACGTCTGTTGGATGACTCGCAAATATTGTTATTGTACACTTTTTCTTAACTAAAATAATTAACTCGGTAAAAATGTCAGAAATAAAAAATTTCAGTATTCTTCACAGCTTTTTAACATGATTTAATTATAAAAAATAACACCATTAATATGTTTACCTCTGACAAATTTACACCTAACCGATTTTCAAATATTTTCTAATGTAGTAGAATCATTTTTTTGCTGAATTGCTGGACAATTCCGAGGTATGCTGGATTTTCTTTGCTGTCATTATTATTTTTCGATTATACCAATTGACACTAAAACTTGCACTGCAGCGCTTAATGTCATTTTTTGAAACAAGAATTTGATGAGAGCTGTCTACTGTTCCCACAAGCCATATAATATTCTCATCGAGTTTTGTGCAATTCCATCCAGTACAATATTAAAGGTGATATAATTTCCTTTGATTGCAGACTCAAACGATTGTATTTTACTATGAATAATAAGTGGTCATTTCAAATTTAAACAGTAAAATATCCCATTTTCTGATTTTACGCATTGGCAAAAAAATACTTAGAACGGCATGATGGCAAAGCACACGTCAGGATGGAAGTATACATGTATATAAACAAATTCTAATGTAAACAGAGGGTTTAGTCATTCCTTTATTTCAATTCATTTACTTCAATTCCTTTATTTCAATTTGAAATGCAGCCGTATACAAGAGTAACCATAACTATTTCCCTGACAATCAAAATTGAGATATATATATATATATATATATATATATATATATATATATATATATATATATATATAATATATATATATAAATAAATTTTAGAGTGCGTTTTCATATTCTTCTATTAGTGTATAGAGCAATGGTGATGTCTTGTCTTCACGAAGTGCTTGAAGAGTCAGAAAACATAATTGTGCCTTATGAAATATTTTTAGAAGTAACTATACATGTAAACGAAAGTAACAAGAAATACATTTGTAGTTACATTCATTCACACATTTTCTGTAAAATTCACCTTTATACGAGGTCATGAATCTCTAGTAAATCAGTTGTATCTACACTTTAAAAAGAGTTGAAATACACTTTTTTATTGGGCTTTTTTTGGGATCATTTCACATTGGGGTATTTCCATTCTTAAAATCTGTCCTATTCTTTCTTTGGGCTGAAACAATTCCCTCTCTAGTACAAGCACTCTAAAGAATGGAAACAACACTTTTTGGTAGTTGAATCTACCTAAAGTGAAGTAATCTCTACACTGTTAGAACGTGAAGGACTTATGCCTCACACAGTTGATAGAGCGTCTGCCTTATAATCGAAAGGTCGTGAGTTCGATACCCGGCCGCGTTAACCAAAAGTCGGTGCGTTTTTTTAATTTTTGGAGAGAAGCGTTAAACAATATACTGTTGATATTTTAAACAACCATTAAACAACAGGTTGTTTAAACTTTTAAACAACAAGAGTGTTAAAGTTTTAAACAACTACAGGTTGTTTAAAAAATTTTAAACAACGCTGCGATTCAACAGTTAACACGCAGTTGTTTAAGATTTAAACAACTTGTTTAATTTTGTTTTCTAACAGTGTATAATCCATGAAAGAGTGTATTTTCCTCTATTTCAAGAGTAATGTGTTTATTAATCTAGTTTCATTATACAGCTCAAGCTATAATTAAATAGATTTATAGTTTTGCAATTGCGGGTCGCTCGTGAGTCTATGAGAGTGTTCTCAATTTTTGTACACAGAACGATTTGTCATTTCATGTAAATAGATGTACATAGTGTTATGTGTTGAAAACATTTGTGAAATAACATTGATAAATAAAATGAACTTCAATCAAATTGAAACAAAATGGTGTCTGTAGTTAGTCACTGTGTTTATTGTGTGTCGATTTATGTGAAGAAATATTGAAAATGTGGGGTCTCGGAACATACTGTCAAAAAAAATATATATATATAAAAGAGGAAATTTATGGCTATGTTTTGCAATTCCTGAGACACATAATGCTTTTGCATGTTTTTATATCAAAATACCACTCTCAAAAAGGCAAATCTAGAATTTGAAAATAGGGGGAGCCATCCCGATAGGTGGCGCCGTCGAATATTTTCCGATTTTAACGTCGTGTTCAGTCAATGAGTGCTTTTCAAATTAGGGGCGCGTTCCCTGCGCCCCCGCTTGGATCCGCCACTTATATACACACGTCTGTGGATATTGCAACGAATGATCAATATTATCTAAATTAATATCTGAAATATGATTCAGGTTAAAGCTTTAAGGTATTAAATAAACAAAACACAAAATTATCATACGCTAGTTTGTATGATTAATTCTACAACGATTTTCACCTCTCTCATTCCACAACCAGTAAAGTTCGTTCCAAGTAATGTGTACTGAAATTATTATGTATTTTGCAACACGTCAATTTCTAGCGCTTCTGCAATGACTTTCTGTCGAATACATCTTTGTTTATTGCCCTATTGGCCGGGACTATGGGTCGCGGGAGACAGCAAGTGACAGTGTTTGCCTGCTTTGGGAAATTTAAGAGCTCATCTTATCTCCACTGCTTGTTTAACCTCTGGTTATCTGCTGTAAATTTAACATTTTTCATCAGACGCGGGCAGAAATTTATATGGCGTTATCGCGGGTTTTTATGTGTTTTTGCGAGATAGACGGATATTTAGGTACGGCTGTTTGTCTGCACGTAAAAGCTTCTATTTACATGTCACATGCCATACCAAAGATTAAGTTCAAAGCCCTGTAACTTTTTTTTTATTTTTAAAGATATAATAATGACAGATAACTAAAATAAAGACGGTGATGTCGGTAGCGGACTCCCTATTTTGTGGACAAATACATATTTTACATTAGTATCTAAAGAATGAATTAATGATTTTAGAGGGGAAAAAAAGACAGATTACACCTATCTCAATCCTCATCTCCCCGACCTCCATCCTCACAGATTCCAATACCCGCCATCTTATAATTTAGACGGGAGAGTGGAAAAAGATAAAATTTCACTCTTTGTTTTAAAAAAAACTTACAAAAGTAAGATTTAAGCTCCAAGAGATAACATGATCAGCACATTTTGACGGCCGTCGTCCTTCTAGATTTCCTTATCTTTGTTTTCTAATTCCATAGTTATCTTATATTTTCTATTTTAAGAGTTTGCATTCTTGAACAAAAGAAGACATTGATAATTCAATTAATCAATAATAATAATAATAATACCTTTGATTATTGACTTGAAAGGTAGCTATTAAGACAATTAAAAAGAAAAAAAAAACCAAACTACAAGCCACTCTGCCTAAGTCGAATCTCTTGGGACTATAGAAATCTGTTCGACTTAGGAGAAATTCGACTTATGACCGTTGAATAACACGTATCCAAAATTATTGAAATCATGTCGACTGGTATTTCACTTCGCGGAGACGGATTTGAGACGGATTTGGGACTACTTTGAGAAGGTTTTGAAATTTGTTGCGGAGACGTCTCTTCGATAGAAATGTTGTCTCCGCGACTGAAAATTGTCTCCACGAGGGATTAAAGGTATTGGAGACGTCCGATACTCTTTTCCGTCACGGAGACGTACGGGAAACGTCACGGGGAAGTCTCCGCGACGTATCCGCGACAAATTTCAAAACCGTCTCAAAGTAGTCCCAAATCCGTCTCAAATACGTCTCCGCGAAGTGAGATACCACCAATAGAGTTGAAGGAGGTCATTGTTGACAAGCATACATGCGTGTCTCCCTAGTTTTCATTTCGAAGCCTTCATCAACTCTCTCTTTGTCAGTCTTGATGAGTGAAACTGTTTTATTAATTCAGGATTCAATACATAAAGCCTTAATATTTCCTTTTCCGTCCCTTTTGTCTATTTATTACATCCCTGTGAAATAGTTTCGACTATGTGTCCACGTGTTACACCAAATGCTTTAAAACGTATCTGCAATATGTCCTTGATATTACTACTGTTTCATTCACCGAATTTGATCTTCACATGCATGCTTTGGAACGTTAAATACATTACTTTAAAACAATTTTTTTACATTGATGTTTGCTTTTTGCATGTTTTTTGTTTGTTTGTTTTTTGCCTCCTCTTCAAGTAGTCTTTCATACAATGGCTGCTATATGCATGCACACCTCTCCCCCATGCATTAAATTTACAAGGGAAAAGTATTATAAAGCGGAAGAAATTGATATGGAAAAGATATAAGAAATTCTGAATATTATTATGAGAAACAAGGGAATTTATAGACAAAGAAGCACTAAGGGTGGAATCTCACTTCGCGGAGACGTCTCCGCGACAGAATAAAAAATTTCGTCTTCGCGACGGATAAAAAGTATTAGAGACATCTCCGATATCGCGGAGATGTCTCCGAGACGTCTCCGCGACAATTTATGGAAAAAAAAAATCGGCTCCAAAACTCAGGAGATGTCTCCGCGATATCGGAGACGTCTCTAATACTTTTTATCCGTCGCGGAGACGAAATTTTCTATTCTGTCGCCGAGATGTCTCTGCGAAGTGAGATACCACCCTTAGAGAGAGAGAGGGATTAAGAGAGGGAGAAAAGAAAAGAAAGAAATATAATAAGGGTGTGTTCAATGTCCAGTTTCAAATTTATACTCCAACGCGAATCATGATAAAAAAACGCAATTACAAATCACAAACACAAACGCGATCAACGGTGCACCGTTCAGTGTCAAAAATTTAAAGCTGATTATATTTTCATCGTCTTTAAATTCCCCGCTCTCAAAAAACAAACTTCTTCTCTTTTTTTTTTCCCACTTGCACCGGAAGATTCCACTGCGAGAGCACATTTAAACACGTTTGAAAACTCAATCCTGTTCAGTGTCGCATTTCGTTGCAATTGTGATGCTCAAGGTTGTAAAATTGAAGCTGATGGTGTTTCAAAACGCATCTTTTTCGGTGTTTAAATTTTCCTCCGAATCGAGATTTGAAACACTTTTACTTTTACGACCGGGAATGGGGACAATGAACACACACTTTGTTTCTCTTTATATCAGCGTTTTGTAATTGCGTTTTGTATCATGATTCATGTTTGGCGTATAAATTTGAAACTGGACATTAGACGCACTCTTAAACGCTGAAAAAGATGCGTTTTGAAACACAATCAGCTTCAATTTTACGACCTTGAGCATCGCGATTGCAACGAAATGCGACAATGAACAGGATTGAGTTTTCAAACGTGTTTAAATGTGCTCTCACAGTGGAAGCTTCCGGTGCAAGTGAAAAAAAGGAGAAGATGTTTTTTTTTTGAGAGCTGGGAATTTAAAGACGATGGAAATAATAATCAGCTTTATATTTTTGACACTGAACGGTGCACCGCTGATCGCGTTTGTGTTTGTGTTTGGTAATTGCGTTTTGTATCATGATTCTTGTTGGCGTATAAATTTGAAACTGGACATTGAACACACCCTAAGAAAGAGAACAAAATAATGGAGAAGATGGAGAAAGAGAGAGAGAGAGAGAACTTGGTATCAAAGCGAAAATGAAGAAAAAAGAATTAATGATTTACTCGTATCATTCTACACAAATATTATGTTTTTTAATTAATCAATCGGAGTAAAATTACCCCTTTTTTTAGAAAATAAAGGCGTTAGACAAACTGAGCCAAAGACACGGGTTCGAATCTCGGCAGAGGACATTTTTTGCTCTTTCATTTTTTCCTAAAAAGTCGTCCAAAAGTAAATCACCTATAAAAGTAGGTAAATATTAGTAATACTATCAATTACTCTATTTGAATGTTAACTAATCTCTTCATCTATTTCTACAAACTTTTATTTCCTTTCGCGTATAATTACTGTAGACAAGTGGTATTATCCCGAACTTGAGAAATCCACTATAATGTACAAATAGCTGAAATTGATTGTTCTTGAAATTAATCATCAATAAATTAATACAAATTAGGAGGAAATACAAATTTTGGATGAAAATTTCCCCTTCAGCTTAACAATTTTTATTAATTAATAACCACAAGATAAGGTTGAGGGTGAGGAAGTGTTGCAATAACTTTATTTTCTTAATTTCTAAGAGGATAATGTCTATATTAGTGATTGTCGTCCACTTGTCGTGTATTATAAAGGTATATTCAAAATTATATCTGCCATCAATTCGTTCATTTTTGTTAGATTTGGTATGAATCATCTTGAAAGATAGATACAGTCATTATGCAGTACGTGGTCACAACAGGAGGGCATTTCATGAAAGGACTTGTCGGACGTTTTATCCGACAAACTGTTATAAGCTACTGAAATGCTTGCATCTGATTGGCTGAGAGCAAATTTGTCGGATAAAATGTCCGACATGTCCTTTCATGAAATGCCCCCATGTCGTACGTGCAGCGTGCAACTCTCTACAACGGATTCCGTAGAAAAATTCTACATCGCAGGTATTTTTTTTTTCGGACACGCACGTTGGAGGTATACACGCAGGAGGTTTTTTCCAATACATTCCCGACGAAACCGTAGGAATCGCAGAAAAAGCTTGTGACCAACGCATTAATCATAATACAAATAAATGAGCGAAATCTATAAGACTACAAATATTTTGGATGAGATCCATAGGCGATGTTTTTACAATACACATATTTTCACATTTTGATGAAATCTGAATCTTTTCGACGATACGGTTTGATACTCAATATATGGCTTTGGAGTGACAAGCATTTGATAATGCTTTATGAATTCTAATTTTTATCCAAATACTGTTCTATTCCATTCTGAAAATTTCAACACCTATGAAGAAAATTTTATGCATCTGGTATTACATTACTCTGAAGGGTCAAGTAACGAGGAATAATTGTCTGAAAATTGAAAAAAATGTTGTAAGGGTCCTTCATCGAATTTCCGAGAGGATGAAAAAGCTCTTTGAATATGACTAAGTAATTAAACAAGAAAAAATAGTCCTTATCCCTCACCTGTCTGAATTGACCACTTCAAAAGAAAGGGGAATTTCCTTGGAAGTATTAGCTTTGGATGTATCAAGGAATTTCTTAAAATTAAGCAAAATCATATCCTCTTAATAATTGACTTAATTGGTTCCCATCATAATGAAGTTTATGTAAATTTAATTCAGACAATCAATAATAATTATATAATTTTTGTTGAAGTGGTTAGGATTAAAGGTATAATTTAACTCTCTAAAAGTTTTCACCAGTGGTTAAATGGTCCACAACTTCAGGAACTATAGATACGCCCCATTCTCTTTTGATCATTATTTTCGATAGTCTGCGGGTTTGAAGAAAAATTCTAATCAAACCTAACGATTATTGCTGATAATTAATGAAAACATTCTATTTTTAATATCAGAAAAAAAACCTTCAGTATATACTCTAATGGTTTCCACTTATCAGATTAATTTGAATTAAAAAGAAAAACGGCATTCTCAGAATATACCCACTTCGATCTTAACAGCGTATAATTTTCTGCAAATAGACTATTTATAGGCAAAATAAGCAAATAAAACAAAACGGATACAGTTATATACAATATAATAGTGTATTTGTAGAATTATACGAATACCATCCTCCCCCTAAAAAAAAATCTTTTAAGATATACGAAACGAATATTCGGAATAATCAACTATTCCGTCAGATATATTTGTTCGGCCATATTCATTATTTTGTGTAATTTATGTGGAATTAATAATTGTAAAGGTAAGTAACATTTTCTTACTCATCCCGCTCTTAAATTAATTGAAATTGTTACCTCAAAATTGTCACATTTATTAGCTATTCAGTTCAATTTAAGACTGGTTTAATTTATTTCAATAGGACAATTACAATCTATGAATGTTAAAGAAACTTCATGGGAGAAATTCTTAAGAAATTATTTTTATGCAACTTCTATAGTGTCAGTACGAATGTTTGATCTGCATAATAAACATAGGTCAGGGGAAAAATCTTGGAGCCAGGAGGGACTTGAACCTGCAACATCTTCTTCTATCTCGTTGCCATATCTGGGCCATGGATAAGACACGATAATTTATGAACATAATTTCCCAGTGCTCTTAATTCTGACTTATTAATATTCCATCCCAAGTAAGACAAATTATTAATATACTTCATGGGAGTTTTTTTTTTATTATTATTTTTTTTTAATTGAAATCGTTTAACAAGAATATAAAAAGCACAAACTGTTGATGTATAAATAGAAGAGATTCTGACAGAAAATTAGAAAACATAATTGTATGAACGAGTTGGGACCATTTTTCTGACCTATTCGATAACAGAATAATAATGCAATGTCATTAGTGTGAAATCGTGTGTTTTTTGCGGGGTGCCATGTGTCTTTCGTTAATCGCGACATCATTTAAAATCGAGTAGTAGGATAAGTCTATTAATTGTCAGTATTTACATTTTTCAAATTCTTACTTGTGTTGATAATATAATTGCTTATATGATATGATATTGATTAAATCAAATAACAAATTATAGTAAGCTTACATAGCCTTATTTATTTTCACTTCATTTATTTGTTTTCTTACTTTTTAATAATTCATTTTAAGACATTATTTGCATCCCAAATTCATGTTCAGCTATCCCAGCATGATTATAGTCTGTAGTTGTGTTAATAATCGCGAAATTAAAATGCATACAAATCTTTGTAAAATCACATTCCAGTGCTAATGCTAAGAATACACCAGGCTTCTCATTAGAGAAGTCTGAGCCGATAGGATCGGCAGATAGAACGCTAATTAACAGGAGAGAGTTCAAATTGTTGCTCTTTGCGATTAGATTATACCAAGAACAGCATTGCTTGGGATAATTTCTACTGACAATTGAAGCATCTCAGTTGTTTTTAAATAAAAATTTGCTTGCAGACAGAGTTCATCATGTTCATGCAACTTTAACACAGTTAAAGGTATCTTGGGAATAACTGGGATCGAGCCTTTTCTCTTTTTTAAATAATCATTATGGTTGAAATAAAAGAACTTCAGCTTAAACTTGAATTGGTTAACATATTTTCTTACATAAGTTACATTATATACATTTCATTTTATATGGATATTAGTTTCAAAAACCAAACTATAACACGCTAAAAAGAGTTTATTTAATTATCAATATAATTTTCCATTTCCTACAAATTGTAATAAAAATTTGGTATATATACAGTCGACAATATTACATGTATAACATTTCATACCAAAATAACTTCAGCATCAATTTAATGTTGGTTTGGAATGATGGAGACTGCTCAAAAGCTAGGTTTGTCGATTGCAAACCCTTTATAATTAAACATCATGATAGCAATAAAATAAATACATGTATCAGCCTTTTCTCATCTCTAACTTGTCTTGGTTCCTGCTATAGCGAGCATTAATAACTAGCGGTCCCCACCTATATGACTACAGCCATGATAGCGGACTTATCCCGCTGATCATGCCCGACAGCCAATGCAATGGTGATTGAGCCCCCTCGTGAAGTTTTTATTCACAACACTTCAGGTGAAAATTGATTTGTTTGATCTGACAAAAGTAAGATAATAACGTATTTTGATAGACATTTTACATTGGCATCTATACAATATTTCATGAAAGTTTATTAGGTTATAAGCATTACGTTCTTTATTTGAATGATTCGAATTTTACCCCCCCCCCCAAAAAAAAAAAAAAAAAAAAAAAAAGTCTTCTCCATAAAAAAAATATATATATATTATCCTCATATCTAAAATATAAGTTGAGATTCCATCTTTTTTATATCTATAATGTGCTAATAACCATCAGAGATAGAGTTCTTAATTAGGCAAATAAATTAGTGAAGTCTTCATTGTATTGTTTTCAAGTTATAAATGTTTCCGGGAGCAGAATGACGCCTTTACAATACTACAGCGTTATACCCATTCATTGCTACAGTGCGAGTCGTTTGGGATAAAAGATTTAGAAAATGAAACTAGATGAACAATAAACGATTATTGGGTTAAACTGCATGCCTTTTCTGGTAATAATGCGTACAAGATGTAATTATTTCATACTAATTGTCAAATTTTATGGGTTTCGTCGGGAACAATGATAAGGGAAACTGCCCTGGTGTGCTGAAAAGTTTTGCTCTCGGCACGCTATATTGTAGGATTGTAGGGTTTAATAATAATGATGATGTTAATAATAATAATAAGAAGAAGAAGAATGATGATGATGATGATGATGATGATGATGATGATGATGATGATGATGATGATGATGATGATGATGATGATGATAATAATAATGATAATAATAATAATAATAATAATAGTAATATTATTAAAATAATAAAGCAGAAAGCAGCGATTCTCGGCACAACTAGAATTATTCGAAAAACACTTGGACACTAAAAAGTTGCACTTGAAATCACTTCGTGCTTTTTGTTAAAGCAAAGTCTTTCAAGGAAAAATACGGACTTGATCCTGTTTATCATAATAATAATAATAATAATAATAATAATAATAATAATAATGATAATAATAATAATAATAATAATAATAATAATAATAATAATAATAATAATAATTATAATAATAATAATTACAATAATGAAAATAATAATAGAGATAATTAACTATTCATGGAGCGCAAAATGAATTATAACCTCTCGAAGCGCTGTACAAAAAGTATAATAAAGAATAAGAAAACAATGCTTTAAAAAAAAAGACAAAGATTATGTACAACGTATAAATGAAAACAAATTCTTTTTATCTTTAAAAAATTATCATAATTAGTATTTTTACTTTTGGAATTTTGTTTCGGATAATTTAGAATATAGAATATTATAGCATATCACAATTTGGGCACTGTTAAAATTCTTCTTGGTTGCAGTCCCATGCACCCCCCCCCATCGCCTATTTGAATCCAATGACAGGATTCAGTCATGTAATGCTCAGCCACTTGCTCAAATGTTATGATTGGCATGATTATAAAAGTATCAAAAGTAGAGTTTTTGATAAGGAAATTGCAAGAAACTGAAAGTATTTGGCGAAAAACACGAAACTATAAGTATCATCAAAATCCGTTTCTTTGTCTAAACAGACATATTTTGATAAATACTAATCATTTTAGTTACAAGGTATCGCACCTATTGTGTAATCAAACAGTTATCCTTGGTAAAAAGTGTTTGTTTCATTTCCTTTAAAAATAAATATACTTTCGAGAGTTAAACAAAATAAAATAAAAAAAAATAAAAAATAAAGACACTTACGTCGATGTTAAAGGGGACTTCCACCCTGGAATTAACACGATTAAGTTATTTTAATAAGACGAAAAGATAAGAGAGACATGTCAGAGAAAGTTTGACGAAAAACCTATCAAATGATAACAAAGTTTTTATTGTTCTATATCACTGCGTGTGTTGAAACATTTCTATAAGCATATCCAGAGGTAACAGGCAAATATTCTTCTAATAAAATGTCAATTTAACGAATTCAAAGTAGACAACCTCACCTCGCAAGTGACATCATAAAATTAAAACTTTTAAATATTTAAAAAAAAATGTATTTATCTTTTGGCTAAGTCTTTTTCCTTTTATCTTAAAATGTGTTTCTCTCATTCTTCTGTTGTTATGATTAGAATAAATTTCAAGGTGCGTTATCTTTAAGTTGAAATTGATATTGGAAAGTAAAAAAGGGGTAATATGAATATGATAATAAGATGCATTTCAGTTTCAGTGTAGATACGTTTCTTTTGGAGAGGCTGGTCTAAAAGTATACCTCAAGAATTTGAATGGGCCAATGATAAGTTCATGACAAAAAAAAATCTTTCAAAACACAATGAATAAAACAAAACTTCCACTGAATGTTAAAATTTCAAATAAATTAAAATTGACAAACGAATTTGATACAACATTTTTAATAGCTCATTAACAACTCCCCCCCCCCCCCAAAAAAAAAAACAAAACAAACAAACAAACAAACAAACAACAAAAAAAAAACGGATCGGGTAATAGAAAAAGATGGTCTGCAACGGCGTAAAGCCGTGTCGAGGAGTGGGGGGATGAGCGAAATAATTTGCCAACTTGTCGTGATCTTGTTTGGCATACCCAAGCACTATAGCGACACAAGGAACGTTATTAATACCCATTATAGCAGTGGTAGTGGCGGATTTGAGAGGAAGGGGTGTGAATAGAATTTGTCTCTGAATGTATGCTTCTAGCTTATGGTTGCTTTGATTAATGTTCATTTTAATAATGGAAAAACTAATGCGAGCGCGAAGCGCGAGCCGAAAATTTAAGCTAAAAGTTGGCGATATTTGTGCATTATAGTTCCTATTTAGTATCAGCGAGCGCGAAGCGCGAGCTGAAAATTTTAAGCTGAAATTTGATATTTTTGTGCTTTAAAGATCCTATATCTGTGAGCGCGAAAACAGAAATATTTAGTAGAGGCAGACTGGATTTGAAAGTGGGGTCTCGATAAAAAGGGCACTTTTCTGAAAAGAGGGACACTTTAGATCAGAGGCATAGATCTAAAGAGAAATTTATTCGGAGAACGAGGAGATATGAATAAAATTTGTCTTTGAATGTATGCTTTAAAGAATCATAATGGCTGCCTTGATTCCATCTTATTTTAACATGATTTTAGTCATTGAAAAGGTAATGCGAGCGCGAAGCGCAAGCCGAAAATTTTAAGGTAAAGGCACAGATTTATGGGTAAAGGTTTGATATATTTCTGCATTGTAGTTCCTATTTACTATCAGCGAGCGCGAAGCGCGAGCCGAAAATTTTAAGCTGAAATTGAATATATTTGTGCATTAAAGGTCCTGTATAGCAGGCCCGTAACCAGGGGGGGGGGGGGTTCGGGGGGTTCGAACGAAAAAAATTGGAGATTATAAATCCTATTTAGTGTCAGCAAGAGCAAAGCGCGAGCAGAAAATAATTTAGTGTCCATTTAGAAGATACATTTGACATGCTTTGTTTAAAAAAAAACAGCGATAGAAAACGAATCCTTCACAAACCTAGCCCGCACACAACTAATTTGATTGTCAACAACACCCTTTCCTAAGGTTTGTTCCCAGACGAGGAGAGGGGATGTACTGTGTTTTGACAGACGTGTATCAATCAGATACATTGGATCCAACCATTTTATACTTAGGTTATACTGTTTGTTACTTAGTGCGAGGTCGCACAGCGACCGAGCAGAAAATTTTGGGGTTTTTGGAGTAAAAAAAAAGAGGCATATTTTAGTATTGAGAGCGCTATTTTAACCAATAACACGTTAGTGTAATTTTTTTTTCATTTCTTTCTTGAAAACTGGCGGGGATGTTTGTACAGGCCATCCCCCCCTCCTCAAAATCTGGGGGGGGGGATGTATCCCCCCATCCCCCCCCCCCCCGGATTTACGCCCGTGTATGACTGTCAGTAATTTTCGTAAGTAATTCTCTGTTAGTTGATATTTTAACAAAAATGTTAACAAACATATCAATATCATATTTGAGCCAGGGTTTTTCTCAATTTACGATTCCATTGCCAGAGCCCAAAGATTGATACTTACGAATGGAAATTGAATACATTGCCGTATGATGCACACTAATTTAATGTTTTTTGAAATACGAACTTTGGGTGGCGCAATACCTCGCTAGGGGGCCCTTGAATTGTAAAGGTTACGTTCCCAGCCCCCCCGTGACATGTCTACCCCTCTCAGGGGCCGTATCCTCATTGACCCCCACATTTTCCCACTTATTGCTCAGCCCCACATTCGTTGACAATGCCTCTACTCAAACGTTACATATCAATTCTACTCTATGTAAAATGTAAAGTTAACGTATACCGTCCGGGCGCGTCCATTATCTAAGAGGCCAGACGCAACAAAGTGACGTTGGAAATACGGCTGAGAAGCGCAGAAATCTATACAGCTGGCTGCAATAATAAATTAGCTCACAAAAACTCGCGTAAGAAGACTTCCCTCCAGTGGAATGGTTTTGTCTGTTCGGTTGAGCAATCTACTTGTGGAGATGAAAGAAATTGATGAACTTTTATCATGTTGTTAGTTAATAGATTCTCCAGACCAGATGGAGGAAATGCACATTTGGGTAAGCTTATAACATTATTGTGCTGAAGTTGTAATCAGAATATGCAATTCATATAAATTGATGCTCAAAACAATGACATAGATTGTGAACTTGTCACAAGTCTTGTGAAGACGCCGTTCACAATGTTTCTATGCGATATGCATGTGATAAGCGTAAATATTGACTAGTCGAGGAAAGAACCTTTTATGATTATGTTCAAAGTGACAGGACTTTTTTAATAATTAAAATTAATGTACATCTCCGAAAGTGAGAATTCAAGCTTTTAATTGCCCTGTGAACAATAAGCTATAATAGTATAATGCGGCATCGAAGGATCAAAACTATGCAGCGCGTGAGCTATTTTGAGAGCAAAATATACCATATTTGTACAGGAGTTTGATCTGACTAGGCTTTCGAATTGACACAAGTGACAGGACTTTTCCTTTGCATAAGTTATTCCTATTTTTGAAAATTCAGACTCTTAGCGTACTTATTCAAGTTGAACATTTCTTTGAAAGGTAGTTGCTCGCGCCACAATAAAGAAAATAAAGTGAAAAACTGTCCAAAAACAAATAAAAAGTCAATGGGCACGTTCGCTTTGAGTAGAATGGTAGCGCCCTCTATCTCTTAAGTTTACAACTAGAATTGATATGATCTGTCACGGTATTCCAAGAACAGACTGGTGTATGGAGCACCGGGGTATCCAAACACCACATAAACCTACTAAAATATAATAGTCAGTTATACCGAAGGTGTATAATATCGAACACCGGTGTTTGTTTACACTCGCATGATCATATGCAGCGGTTATGTGAAGTTGAAACCAGTTCACAGGATGGTGTTCAAGTGTTACATCAAGTGATGACTTCCGAGTGGAGGGTTAAGATATACGAGGTATCCCTCCAGCGCGGTCGCCCGAGATCACGAGCCTCCGAAAAAGGTCGAACTTTCACAACCAACTTTCGAACGCAAAGGCCGGCGATCAGTTGCAAATTCGAAAGAACGATTCTGATTGGATACTAGTCAGTCTTCTGGACAAAAGACACATGGAATGATCATCCTGATTGGCTATTGCCATTTTGCGATTGATTACACACATTTGTTTTACGGAGCCCAGATTGAGACTTTTATTTTTTAGGGTCCAGCAATGATAGTCATCTTTTATAAATATTAGTGAAGGAAGCAAGTATTTGCAGAAGGTATAGATTATACACGTTCTAGGAAAAGGGCATTAGTGAAGTTGAATGTTACTTTCAAGCAAACTTTTTCTTCGTCTACATAGATATGTATTTTGTACAGTATGTATATATATATTTTTTTTAGAAATACAAATAGAAATATTAATTTCTTTCTTTCCGATGAATTAATTTGCAGCAAAATTAAATTATCTTTTTTAAGATAATCATCTCTATACGTTGAAACCTAATTAATGGCAGTAATTGATGAAAAATCTATATTTTGCATTATATATTTCTTCCAATTCATTGATCATTCTATTCATCGCTGCATAATGAATGTACAATAATTGGTAGAAGTTGTCGTGAGATGGCGCTATGTGCATCTACTCGCAACTTTCAACAGAGGCAGAGAATCACGCTGGGTGAAATTACAAAAATATCTCCAGAGTAAACCCGAAACACATGTGTTTTCTTGGGCCCTAATTATGAATAATATCAATTTATGATTTAAGCAATCATCACTACTATTATAATCTTCATGATTATCGTCATAAAAATCATCGATAATCTTCCATTATCAAGCAGAAACTGTTTACATCTTCCAAATAAAATATTAATAGTTATATCATCGACATTGACGTCATCATCTCCATCATCAATATTATCATCATCCCAATCATCACCATCATCAGCTTATAATCACCATCCCCATCGACATCATCATTATCGCCATTACCACCAGCATCATCATCATCATCATCATCATCATCATCACACCCATCATCGTTATCAGCTTCATCATCATCATCATCATCCCCATCATCGTCATCAGCTTTATAATCACCATCCCCATCGACATCATCATCATCACCATTACCACCAGCACCATCATCATCATCATCATCCCCATCATCGTCATCATCATCATCCTCATCATCATCCTCATCAGCTTCATCATCATAATCATTACCACTAGCACCATCATTATCATCCCCATCATCGTCATCAGCTACATCATCATCCCCATCATCATCATAATTATCATCATCATCATCCCCATCATCATCATCATCACCATGAACATCATCACCAGGAGTACCACTTTAATCATGATCACTTTCCTCATTAACGCCGACACAATGAAGTAAATCATCCTCAAGGCGATATCATTACCATAACCTATGATAAACCCACTGGTATCATTACTACCATGTACAATGAATAATCTGACCATTCTCGTAGGTATGGAACGTATTACAGTCCACTCCTGTTTTAACCAGCATGGGTACAAGATTTTGTTCTAGAGTGTGTTCAATGTTCATTTTCAAATTAAAACGCCAACATGAATCATGATACAAAAGGCAATTACAAAACACAGAACACAAACGCGATCAGAGGTACACTGTTCAGTGTCGAAAATTTAAAGCTAATACGTCCATCGTGTTTAAATTCCCCGCTCTCAAAAACAAACAGCTGCGCTTTTTTTTTTTTTTTTTCACTTGCACCGGAAGCTTCAACTGCGAGAGCACATTTAAAGACGTTTGAAAACTCAATCGTGTTCAGTGTAGCATTTCGTAAAATCGAAGCTGATCATGATTCAAAACGCATCTTTTTCGCCGTTTAAATTTTCCTCCGAATGGAGATCTGAGAGACATTTGTTGAAACCTTAAAAGATAACCCTTCTTATACGATAACCGTACCGCCTAGGTTAGGGTTAGGGTTACGTTACCGCATCTGTCTCGCGCGCTCTCTCTGAACTTTTTTTTTTTTTTGTCCTACTTAGGCGGTGTGGTTATCGTATAAGAAGGGTTATTGTTTAAGGTTGTAACAGACGTTTACTTTTACGACCGGGAATGGGGACAATGAACACTCACTTTGTTTCTCTTTATATCAGCGTTTTGTAATTGCGTTTTGTATCATGATTCATGTTGGCGTTTAAAATTTGAAAACGAACATTGAACACACCCTTAACAAGACAATTCTCCCCGTCCGAATTTAATCAAGGTAATGGCCTGGTGCTGAGCATCTCATTACAACGGGGGTGGACTGTATATGATGGAGGATATATTTAGTTACCTTTTTCCTTAATTGACTCTTTTCAAAACCTTCACAATTAGGAATTTTGTTCAGACATGAAAATTTCATATGAGATAAAATCCCATAAAAGAGCAACAAGAGAAAGCATTGTTCCTGTGCTCTTGGTTACTATTCAATACACATGAAAGCACTCAATGAACCATACTGTAGTTCACTTCTATTATAAAGAGATGCTCTTGTCCAGGTCAATTACTTTATTATACGAAAATGTTGTTATACTGAATAAAAAGTCATACACTAAAGTGCAAGGTTGAAGAAAAGACTAGAAAATTGCCTTGCTGGAACGATATCTTGTATCCATGCTTGTGATAATAGGAGTGGACTGTATTTGGTAATCATCTCTAATTGTTCTCATGGGGAGAGAGTTGACTCAGTCGGTAAAGCGTCTGCCAGTCGAACCAGAGATCATGGGTTTGAGTCCAACCCGGGCGGATGACTGAAGCCAGCGTTGTGTGTTAACGTGCCCCTCTCCTGTTTCATAGACGCAGGCTATCTTACATTGGAAAACACTCCGTCCCTCAGATAGGACGTTAAATGGAGGTCACGTGTAAAGGAGAGTCACAACCTTTGCACCCTTTGCACGTTTAAGAACCCACTGCACTATTTGCATAAGAGTAGGGGGAAACCACGGGGTAGTGGTTCACCTGCATACCCCCAATCAGTTATATTGGGAGGAGAGACCTGCGGGTTACAGTGATTCAGTTCGCTTTTCGCCTTCCAGACACAAGTGATGCCAACAGGAATAAAGATTTAACATGCATTGATACAGATGATATTTGAGACCAGATTTCAAATTAAGTAAGAAATTTATTTAATCATCTTTGATGCACCATGTTTGACATAATGAAATGATTGCAATTACAAAATATCATCAACAAAAAATGATGAGGTTAATTACCACCATTGGTATCAATAAAATCAACATGATTCAAATTAATGATCAGAAAACAGCTTTGCTAGATTCCTAAATAAGACTAGAAGATAGGAATGTAAGGTAGTATTTTTGTGGTAATATCAAGCTATAAATATGTTACCTTTCAAGGGCATTAAAATGATGTAAGATGGTGGGTAGCGAACAAAAATCACATTTGTAAGATGTTGATAAAAATTGGTCCAGATGTGTTCTAACATTTTTATTTTTCTCTTAATGAGTAATTAGTGGGTAAGCGTGGCATATCTTAAACACTTATATAAAATAACTATCATTATTTCTTTCTGATCTGAATACTTAAATAATTAAAAATATAAAATGTGGTTACTAAAATCCAAATATTGATGTTTTTGTCACAGATGTGAAAAAGAGCAAAATGCAATAAGTTAGTAAGGTTTATAAGAAATAATGTTCACATTTAAAATTCACTGTCCAAATTTCACTTGATATTCTAGCTAATTAGCTGACATGTGAACACTCAGTATCTATCAGGAACATATTTAAGTAAAGCCAACAAAATATTGGCATTAAGTTCAGCTTGCTAAATAAGAGAAGTTCAGACTCTACAGGTTAAATAACAATTCAAACACATGCAAAAAATATACATAAATTACTCTCATACACGATACATGTATGTACTTTTCATTAATTCTTTGGCGATTTGTGACATACACATTGTATGGAAGTGAACAGATACTCAAAAGTTATTACAGGTTAGCATGCAAAAAAAAACAACCCACAAAATTAAAGCCTGATTTTAAATAGAGCAAATAAAAGGTAATTACATCTTTGTAAACTTCTGAAATCAATTTTTGAAAATACAAAAGCTGAAGTTATACAACTTAAAAGTTTCACAATTATCGGTGGTCTCTTGTGAGTTCAGGTTCGATAAAAAAAATATTGATTTAAATTAAATTACATTTTCTGTTGTCAGAGAGTAATAATGAATAAAATCGTACTACATGCCGAGGTCAAGGTTCAGATATAAAGAGTACTGGGCTCACTAGAGGCATAATATACATGGAAGTCTACTCTACCTAAACTATCAACCCATTCTGTGCCACTATTTTTCACAAATTTTATCGTAATACACTTTTATAAATAAATAACATTTTGTTTGAAATTCTGGTTGTTTCATTAAATTAGGCATTACATGAAATTAACAATTAATTAAGCCTGGATTAGTGCCTATTTGAGATGGTAATTACTGAATTTTTAAGTATATTCAACGAACTAGTGAACCATTCAAATTATTTGATATCGGCTAGCTATGGCACGGGATGGGTTCAAAAGGGAGAATATCGAGCTGTGAATAAGTATATTCTTGGGGTCAAGCCTTAGTTTTATTCCCATACTATAGCATCCTGCTCCACGGAATCATCGTAGCTGAGAGCTTTGGCCGTGCGCTTGCCGATCAGTGAGTAGATGGTCTCGGGCAAGATGCCCTTGGGAACCGCGACCTTCACTGTGAGCATGTCCTTCGTTATGACGGCTCCTGCAGGAATGTCTTGGTTAGCTACAACACTCTTCCCAAGCTGAAGGGGGAACAAACATCGTATGAATTGCTACATTATTCTGTTTATTTCTCATAACGATTGGATCAGTTTTAGCTCTTCCAAAGCATATGAGGAAACAAAGCAACTACAATGCAAGATAACTGTTTTTGCAGTTATTTTTTGCGCAATTAATTTTTTCAAGCTGGGCGGCCTCAAAACATATTTGTAGGTTCTTAAATTTGCGCTGCATGTACCTAAGCATGCATTTGAACCCATTCAAAATGGGATAAGAAAGCATGCTTATATATTTGCATTTTTAACTTTGTGCCTGATCATCTTCACACAAAAACAGTGGAGTAATTGTCATCAAGTCAAATGTAATTGAATCTGTGGATATATGCCTGAACAAGTTGATTGTTATAATTTCTCATTATAATTACATCCTTAATCTTAACTACAAAAGATATGTAAAATATGTCTAACCTTGTTGAATGTTGGCAGCTCACAATCTCTCATCTCTTTGACCCTTGACCCAAGAGAACGCTCTACAATCCGGATTTCTCTGACGAGCTCAAGAAGTTCCTGCGGATCTGGAGAAAATAAATAAGGGATAGATGTAAACATGATTTAGTTTATGTTTTACGAGCTTTTTAAGTTGCTAGTTTCAAGTGTCATGAACTACTGAACACTATTGTGTTATATACCCCGACATCAATGGACACTTTTGGTGCACCCTAAAAGGGCAAGGGGGAGGCCCCCCCCCCCCCATAGATTTGCCATAATACATCCTCAAGTATTTAATTTTTGCCACAAGTTTTCAATACTTTATTGTATAGTGTCTTGTGTATCTTTTGATACCAAATTCATACACTTTGGCCAACAGGTACAAAAAATGTACCATGCAGTAGCACTTCTATGATTCCTATTGCCCAAAATAGCCCCACCATTTGGGGGTTAAAACAAAAAGAATGTTCAAAGTGAGATATGAAACAACCATAATTCTAAATTGCTGTTATCCATGTGAATGGCGGTGTAAGTATTCAATGACTTACTCAGCGAAGCTTCATGATCATTGCCCTTCCATGATTTGTCCAGAGTGATGTGACGCTCCACGACCTTTGCCCCCAGGGCTACGGCTGCAAGAGTGATAGACAGACCCCCCTCGTGGCCAGAATAACCAATGGGTATATCAGGGAATGCCTCTTGGAATACCTGCATACAATTATATTTCAATAAATAACCTTTTCAAAAATTTTGGTGACTACATATGACATAAAGGAACAAATATTACTGATTAATTATCCTGCTTTAAATAGAAATCTAAAAATACATGTAATAGGAAAGTCAACTGAAAGGAGAGAAAGGATAAAATTGGCAAAAGATTAAATTAAATCACACAGCCAATAAGGGAGTTATGATTTCTTTTTCAGATTTCTATAAACACATGAGAAGTGTTAGACTGGAGAAATAATGATGCCCAGGTGATCAATTACAACTTCTTTTATTTCTTATATTTATTTGTAGTCTCAAATATTGTGCAAAGCAACTGTGTTGCATATTGTTATTGCGCTTAAAGGCTGCTATTACATGCTGGTCGTATTGGACAAGATTTATCCCCAATCATCTTAAAACAGGAGTCCCCATTCAGCGGGGTATGATCGTTCCATATACAAAATATAATTGCCATGTGATACTAATCCAACCAATCACAGAACATATTCTACTGACACTATTCACTATAAATTTATAATATATCCTACCTGAATGTTTCTAAGATGGACATCTTCTGGGTTGAGTGGATAAGCACTAGTGCACTGGAGAATGCAGAACTTGTTATTGAACTCTTTACACGTTTTATACACCTTCAAAAATAACAGGAGAAAGAGAGATGACAATGATGAAAAAATATGGGTATTAGAGCTAAATATTGAAATTCATAAACCCACAACTTACATTTGAAACACCTGTATTTTGATAATTTTGACATAAACATATACCATTAACCTGTTGGAGACGATCTGATTTTCCTGTAACACAAATTCCCATAGACCTAAAAGGGTTAAAATAGCATATGATCATATGATTTCTTTTTAAACCATTGATAGAGTAATTTTGCGATTCCTATATTTGCCATCCTCTGTCAAGTCAATAAACGGGTAAACACTGTATGCTATTTGCCTGTATGCTATTTGCACAGCTGTTGCATATATCATTATGTACAATGTACAATTCCAGAAAATAAAAATAAATACCTTTTCTGTATGAATCAGATCTACACATGTATGTACTACTGGTATACATAATACACTGTTCGTCATAAAGGTGGAATATTTTTTTGCCGCTATAGCGACATGATTTTGCTCTTACTTTAATTTCTTGAATATGTTTGTCCCTGCTTTTACTTTTTGGGACCCTGGTTATATCTTGGACATTCTCCCAACCCTTCACGTGGACCTTTTTCCAAAAAAGTTTTGTCAACCCCCGTGATGCCCATTTTTGTCATTTTTTCTCATTTTGGGGCCCTTTTTTGTTTTCCCGGCCAATCAAGCCCCCCTCAGTCCTACCCCCAGGAAACGCGACTGAGGTGTATTGTTTTATATTGTTCTTTAAGTTAAATCTATATTTCTGGGGACAGGCTTAGGTCTCTTGTCTAGGGGAGGGGTTGAAGTAAAAAAACGAGATTGGTGAAAATTCTGAATATTTTATTCCATCTTTATGCTGAAAACAAAAGAAATGAAAAACCACCTTTAACCCTTAAATATCATAATTTTCCCCTTACATTTTGTTAAGCCTTGATGACAAGGCTGTAAATAGTCATTATTGATAATATTTTATTTTGATTTATGTTTGGTTGAGATTTTACAATACAATTTAGGGAAGATAGAAATTTCCATGGTGTAAAAATGAATAAAATGAATGTTGAACCCCAATCAAAATATTTTGGACCCCTCCCCTAGACAAAAGAGTCGAGCCTGTAACCATAAATCTAGATTTAATTTTAAGAACAATAACAAATCTCAATCTCAGACGTGTTTCCTTGGGGAAGGACTGAGGGGGCCTTGGTGGGTCGCGTGAACAAAAAAAGGGCCCCAAAAATAAGAAAAAATGACGAAAATGGCCATCTTCTGGGGGTGACAAACTATTTTGAAGAAAAATCCCCGGGAAGGGTTGAGGGAGCGTCCAAGATATACCCAGGATCCCAGAAAGTGAAATCGGTGACAAACACATTCAAGAAATTAATAACGGAGCAACATAATGTCGCTTGAGCCAGAAAAAAAATATTCCACCTTTATGACGAACAGTTTATAAACACAACACAAAAAGAAAGTTCCCCTTATTTCAAATATCAATAATTTTTTTAATGGGAGGAGTTTAAAAAAAATTGAATTATATGTCCAATTAGCTACCATGGGAGCAAATTTTAGGAAATATCATGAAGTCATGCTTCAGTGAGCAATGGTTGAATGCAAAAATGTTATTTTTTGAAGTTCACAAGCCTAAAATCACAACTTTGATTCAATGATATCGGACCAATTTTTAGATTTTAAACATTTCATGCATCAGAATGAACGCAAAACGTGCTTCCAAACATGCGGAAAGGACATTTGCGTAAAATTTCACGGTTGAATGAGCATGCACCAAAAATGTCAAAACTGCGATTTTTACTTCTTTGCTATGGTAAAATTGATCAAATACGATGGGATTCATGTCTAGGAAGAGTGTTTTTAACTTTTGCCAAAAATTAAATCAATTCACGGTTGAATGAACACCATATACATGTGGAAAACACGAAATAAGTATTCTTTCCATTTTGTACACTAAAAATCAAGTGAATATATGTTTTTGTATTAATTTTATGACGGGTGCACGTGTGTACATGATCCTATTTCATTATACTGGAAAAGTTGTTTTTTTTATTTAGAAACCAAAATTAAATTGCTTACTTTGCCTAACCATAACAATTCGTTTGAAAGTATTCATTTTATTTCATTTTCGCAAAAATCCCGATTTTTAATGCTTCAGTGAATAAAGATATAAGAAAAACATGAGAAAAGGAAGAAAGTTTGCTGCCCTGGCACGGCCTAATGACACGTCCGATTCTCAATTTGACCTAAGTTTCTGTTAGTTAATGACTTTTTAAAGTTTCAAGAATTATCTCACAGTATAAAGACCAAAAAATTGACAATGAAAATGGGAAATATTTGACTTTTGTTCACTATTTGTTCAAACTCTATACATAAAGTCAATGGGAGGAAATCAATAGTCAAATGTTGCCCATTTTCATTGTCAATTTTTTGGTTGTTATACTGTGAGTTAATTCTTGAAACTTGACACAAAACTTTAAGAGGTAATTAACTAACAGGAACTTAGGTCAAATTAAGAATCGGATTTGCCATTAAGCCGTGCCAGGGCCACAAACTTTCTTCCTTTTTTCATGTTTTTCTCATATCTTGTGTTCACTGAAGCATGAAAAATCAGGATTTTTGCGAAAATGAAATAAAATGAATACTTTCAAACGAATTGTTATGGTTAGGCAAAGTAAGCAATTTAATTTTGGTCTCTAAATAAAAAAACAGCTTTTCCAGTGCCACGTGCTCACTAAAGTTAGAATCTTTTAATAAATGAAATAGGATCATGTACACACATGCACCGGTCATAAAAATAATACAAAAACAGATATTCACATGATTTTTAGTGTACAAAATGGAAAGAATACTTACTTAGTGTTTTTCACTTGGTATTTTATGGTGTTCATTCAACCGTGAATTGATTTAAACTTTTTGCAAAAGTTAAAAACATTCTTTCTAGACATGAATCCCATCGTATTTCATCAATTTTACCATGGAAAAGAAGTAAAAACGCAGTTATGGCATTTTTTGCTGCATACTCGCTCAACCGTGAAATTTCAAGCAAATGTCTTTCCCGCATGTTTGGAAGCACGTTTTGCGTACATTCTGATGCCCGAAATGTTAAAATCTAAAAATTTGTCCGATATCATTGAATCAAAGTTGTGATTTTAGGCTTGTGAACTTCAAAAATGACATTTTTGCATTCAACCACTGCTCACTGAAGCATGACTTCATGATATTTCCTAACATTCGCTCCCATGGTAGCTAAATTAAATTCCCTACATGGACATATAATTAGATTTTTTTTTAACTCCTCCTATTTAAAAAAATATTGATATTTGAAATAGGGGGAACTTTCTTTTTGTGTTGTGTTTAAATACTCCTATTATTAAGGGACAAAATGTTACATTCAGAACTTATATTTCATTATTATATATTTGTTAAATTTCATTTTCTACACTACTTGAGATGATATCATACCTTAGTCATCGTTTCCATGGACTGCATACCTGAAGACACTACCATAGGTCGACCCTTCTTAGCCACCTTCTCAATGTAAGGCAAGTTATTGGTATCTCCAGAACCCACTTTAAAGAATGGCACATTGAGCTTGTGCAGGAACTCAACAGCTTCCTATTCAGACAAGAATAAGAAATTAATTTTGAATGATTTTTTTGAGGGAGAGAGAGAGAGAGAGAGAGAGAGAGAGAGAGAGAGATTGTAGGAGACTTTATTGGATAAATCGTTTAGCACAGTAATCAATTAGAACTAAAATATTTGTTAGAGAAAGAAGACACAAAAGGGATATCATGATATGTTTGTTATGTTCAAGAACTGTTAACTTATTAAACATTATGAAATTTAGCTCTTGGTGTTACAAATACCTAAATGTGCCTGATAATATCCACGAAATTAAAGAAAAAAAAACACAAATAAAATTTCTCTAAATGCCAAGTTGGTTACATTGAAATTGATCAACTCTGACCTTACCTCATCCATACCCGAGGCAGTGAAATAGATCCCGATCTCATTGGCATATGCCTGGAGCTCTCTATACTGATCATGGCTGAACTCTAGGTGGCGCTTATGGTCTCCATAGGTCTTGCCCCATGAATGCTTGGATGTGTATGGTTTTTCTAAGGCAGCCTTGTTGAATTTGAACTGCAGCTCGCTCTTTTGGAACTTGGCACAATCTGCTCCACAATCCTGAAAAAAATAAGGTTTTAAAAACACTATGAAACGGGTTAAGGGAGGAGCCAATAGAGTACACATGCGTATTCATGTCACATGTCCATATTTGAATTTTACGCAGCCTTCATTAGTGCAGCACTGAGTATTTTGGAAGCATCAATTTCTTTCAAGGGGAAGGCCATTGTAAGGATCTTGATACGCTTACCCAGGGGTGCATCGCAATTATTGGCCTAAAAATATTTTGATTTGTTTAAACTATTATTTGAAGATTGCATTCAATCAAAATTTAATGTTATCAGTATGTCCGAAGTTTGGAATGTGTGTAACAAATCAATTTTGAATATGGATGGTTATAATATAGTAGTTAATTGTCGTCCAAGTTATTCAAGGGGAGGGGGAGTTGGTGGATATATCAATTCATCAATAAAATATAAACGTTTGCAATATTCTGTTAGTCATGCAGAGTCTCTATGGCTGCAAATTGAAGTTAGTGGAGATATGAAAATTACTGTTGGAGTGATTTATAGAAAACCTAATACAATTGTAAAAGAATTTGAAGGTAGCCTGTTGAGAGTATTGGAGACAATCCGAGTAGATAGGCAGAAATGTGTACTTTTAGGTGATTTTAATATCAATATTTTAAGTTTTGATGACACAGCTGAAGGGTTTCTTACATCTTTGCAATGTGTAGGTTTAGATCAATTGATTTCATTGCCTACTAGAGTGACTAGTGATTCCTCGACATCGATTGACCACATTTACTCAAATATTAATTTGTCTGAAACTCACTCGGGTACTACAGTGCGTCCCAGAAAAAAGTATACCCAACTTTGAGGGCCTCATATAAGGAATTCATAAATCATGTGACCATATATTTTATCTCATGTTAAAGAGTAACTCATACTCTATTCATTGATACCAAAGTTATGTCTGTGCTGTCACGAATGACCGAGTATTCATACTTTTAAAAAAATCAGTCGAAAGTGCTTTGTACCAAGTTTGGGTTATTTTGGGTTTAGCTTATTTCAAATTACCATTTAAGCTCCGACTCCTTCAACGAGATGCCCCAAAAGAAAAAAGTCACAAGGGGTGAGATCGGGGATCTTGGAGGCCATCCGTTATTGTGATTGAGCGCAATTATGCGATTACCAAACACCTCAAGAAGTTGATCTCGAACTGCTACACTCAGGTGTGCAGGGGCACCATCTTGAGCCCAGAACAAGTTCCTGAACACGCCAAAGGGTTGTCTCTCAAAGTTCTGATCATCAAGTTGGGGAATGACTTGTTCATTAATAATTCGCAGGTAGTCCTCTCCATTTATGTTATGACAAAAAAAAAAAAAAGGTCCAATGACATTTCCTTGAAAGAGGATTTTATCAAGATAGCATCCCAAGTAACCCTTTATCCGTTGTGAATAACTCAGGAAGGTTTACCTCAAACAATGAATGAATGATCAGGAAGCTAGGATTTCATGTTAACAATATACCATGAATATAATTAACATTTCTGGTCAATTTTCTTGAGCTCCATTAGACATATATGCTTGCTTAATTAATGCAAACATTTATTTGAACTTTCATCCACTTTGCATCATTTTCAGGCTAAAACAGAAGACATGAGGATTATTGAAATGAAAAGTTTACTTCTGAAAAACTTGGTACAAAGCACTTTCGACGGATTTTTTTCAAAGTTCAAGTACTCAGTCATTCGTGACAGCATTGATATAAATTTGGTATCATCGAACAGAACATGAGTAATCATTAACATAAAATGAAAAATAAGGTCTTGTGCTTTATGAATTTCTAATACGAGACCCTCAAAGTTGGGTATACTTTTTTCTGGGACGCACTGTATACAATCTGATGTGTCGGATCATTTTACATTTTACATTTTTACATCATTTTTGTTATTTTCAAGAATATAATAAGAGTGCAGCCTAAAAGAAAAACAATTCGATATCGATGTTACAAGAAATATGACGTTAAAGAATTTTCTACGAGATCTAGATATGTATAACTGGGATGCAGTTTATAATTCCAACGAGGTCAATGCAGCTTACTCCAATTTTTGCAGTTCTTTCTCTAACATATGTAATAAACACGCACCTTTGGTTACTAAACATTCAGGAAAGAGGAAGGTTGCTAAAAAGCCTTGGATATCCCAAGGAATCATGAAATCTATCGGAGTAAAGCACAGGTTGTTTTCACAAGTGGTTAAATCTAATCATCGTCAGGATCTTGGGGATAAATACAAAAAGTATAGAAACGTATTGACGACTCTACTAAGAAATGCAAAACGAAACTACTATTGTAATTTGTTGGGAAATAACATGAATAACTCAGGAAAGACGTGGGCTGTAATCAATGAATTATTAGTAGGTCAAAATAGATTTCAAAAAGATCGTGAAGTGGACAGTCTTATCAAGCAGGTTGATGGCAAGAAAGTCACATCTAAGTGTAAAATTGTAGATGAATTTAATAATTTCTTTGTTAATATTGGACCGAATTTAGCTGATGCATTGCCAAACGGAGATATAACATACAGTGACTATTTGGGGCAGAATAAGCAGCAATCTTTATTTTGGAAACCAATTACAGCAGATGAAGTTAAAAGTCAATTTTCTCTACTAGACATAAAAAAGGCATGTGGCCATGATGACATCCCAGTGAAACTACTTAAAGATAGTGCTCCCTACATATCACACCAATTGACATACATATTTAACTTATCATTAGAAACTGGTGGTGTTCCAGACGAAATGAAAATTGCAAAAGTCACCCCCTTCATAAAAAGGGTTCAAAGGATGACCCAGGAAACTATAGGCCTAATTCTGTTCTCCCTGTAATAGGTAAAATCTTTGAAAAGTTAGTAAACGGTAGATTGAAACAATTCTTAGAAACTAACAATTCATTATATGACCATCAGTACGGGTTTTGGAAGAAATATAGTACCAAATTATCCCTAATCAACTTAACAAATGCAACATTAAAAGCTATAGATGAAGGGAAAGTGACACTTGGCATTTTTATAGATTTTAAGAAAGCATTCGACACCATTAATCATGATGTACTATTCGGGAAACTATCAAATTCTGGGATCCGAGGATTACCTCTCCAGTGGTTTCAAAACTACCTTAGTAATAGATATCAATTTGTTCAGTGTGGCCAAACCTGTTCAGCAAGGAAGGCAATAAGATGTGGTGTTCCACAAGGATCAGTATCGGGACCTACATTATTTTTTATCTATATAAACTCATACAAGTCCATTATTCCGAAGTTTACGAATCTTAAATGTACATAATTTGCATGATTTAGCCATATCTACTTTTATGTTTGACTTGTTTAATCAGAACTTACCACACTCCCTATTAGATTACTGTGACATAATATTACATACATGTAGGTATTCCACAAGACAAAAAGAAGATAGACAACTACGTCTACCAAAATGTAGGACTACGCAAGGTCAATTTTCACTCTCGTTTGTGGGTAGTGAATTTTGGAATAGGTTACCCATCAATATTAGACAAAGCAGATCGAGGAACATTTTCAGGAATTCTCTCACGACACATTTGTTACATATCAATGAATGAGAGCAACTTTTCAAATTACTATCATTTAAATGCATGTTTTTTGTTGTACAATTGTGATATTACTAGTATCATATGTTGTGACAAACCTAAATTTATTGATTTACTATTATCATTCTTTCTTTTATAGTAAAAAGTAGGTTATACAATATTGATGTAAGGGGTCAGGCTCGACTAGCATTTGTGCTATTATCTGACTCCTTTTACCAGTCAATGTTATTATTGCTCTATGAAATGTATTGTACTGTTTTTGATGTTGTTGGTAAATAAATAAATCAAATAAAAATAAATCAAATCAAATCAAAATGATATGCTTATTAAATGTCTATGATGCCTTAATAGAAATCAGATGTGGCCTCTTTGTCTGTACAATCTAAGGAAAATTTGAGGGTTTAAACTTTGGTTATAATTGGCAGTGCATGTGATTCATTTGGAAACAGCTGAATTAAGTTAGGTACCCCCACTAATAACAGAGTGTAGTCCCACATGCATGCCTTACAAATTTAAATGCATGAATTGGCTCCCTTTGCATTGAGCTCAATGCAATGCACAACAATAGATTTACTGTAAATATTACATTTTACAAGCTCTCTTAAAGAGGAACACTATTGCACTATTGAGACATAATATACTCAATTATAAAATGGATACATGAATTCTAATCAAATGAGTGGTTGCGAGTGTATCACGTGACATGCATCATTTCTAATGTTACGTCAACCGTTCAATTTTTTGCTAACAATCGTTCAGTTAGTAAAGTCTAACTGCATGTGTGCACTTCAATGTGACGATAATACTAAATTGAGCAGCACGTAGCAATTGAAGCAGCGTGCATACGTGTTCGCATCTCTTGCCCCTGGATGTGCAGGGACGTGGGCGTATACTATGCGCTGCTCAGCCTAGGCGCAGGCTAATATAACTCATCTTAATTTTGCGCTTACTCATTGTGCGCGTGCTGGTAGATCCAAGAGATTTTATAAAAACAACAACAACAATTTCGAGTTGTTTTACGGGTGACTTACAATCTTATTCGGATTATTCAGACATTCATTTATTTATCAAACAACAAGGATCCATATATCTCATTTTATAAAACAAATAACATGCTGCTTTTGTTCGTTCATTAGTAAAAAATAACAAGCGTATTTGATAACTTTAGAATTGTCCAAATCATCAAACAATTACTAAAGTTATCGCATGCACTTGTTAGTTTAAAGGGAAAGCTCACCTTGGGTTTAACTTTGTTTTAAAAAATGCAGAAAGATAAAAGAAAAATTTGAGTGAGGGTTTGGAGAAAATCGACCAAAAGATAATGAAGTTATGAATGTTTAAAGTTTTTTTTTCTTTTCTTTTCTTTTCTTTCCTTTTTTTTTTTTTTTTTTTTTAAAGGGGTGGAGAGGGGGGGGGGCTGGACGAGATATTTTCGTCATGGGCCCAAGGAGCTTAGCCTTTTTTTTTTTTTTTTTGCTAAGACTTTTTTTTAGGGGTGGATGGAGGGGGTGGGGCTGGGGTGGACGAGATGTTTTGTAATGGGGGCCGGAGGAGCTTAGTGTTGTTTACTTCTTACTTTGTCTTTACTTTTAAATTCCCTATAATCTGTATTTCTTCATGTGTTTGAAAATAAAATTAAACTTGAATTGAAGTACATTTAACTGTCTTTGTCTCTGTTTTATTTATTTATTATCTTTTTAACAATGTTACGTACATACATCTAAGCCATTCATTGGGGAGGGCGACAATGGGTAGGAAATTTAGGCCTACAATTGCCCTAGTAAATCTTGGATAGAATTTGGACTTATTCCCCCCCCCCATCCCCCCCCCAAAAAAAAAAAAAAAAATAAATAAATATTTAAAAAAAAAAAAATGAATTAATAAATCAATTTGGTTAACTAAGATGAAATAAAAAAAATCAAAAAAATCATGACAATGAAAAAACTAAAAAGCAATTAAAAAAAAAAAAAAAAAAAAAATGCATCAATACAACCAAAAGAAGAAGAAAAAAAAAAAGATCATTATATTAGTATTATAATTGAGGGGGCAGGGAGGGGGGTTCAGCCAACTTTTCTCAGCAAACATGTACATAACACAAAATTACCATACATTCGTGATTTTTAGCTTGTTCAGCCCCCCCCCCCCCCCCCCCCACTTGCGACCCAGCCCCTTCACTTTAAAAAATTAGAAATCACCAGGCCTCTCGACCTCATATAGTAGAGGACCACTGTGTAGACCCCGTGGATGTTTTTGGGGAACAAAGGTTTGAAAGTGGTTTTGAGTTGCTTAGATGTCACTAATCAAAATTAGCTTGGCTAGTCCCCTGCTAACCCCCCGCCCCGGCAACTCTCGTAGGGGTCAAAATAAGGTTAAATTGGGGCCAATGGGGGGTCAAATTTTTAAAATGCCTGAATAGTATCAAAAGACATAGCAAATTGTTGCTTTCTTTCTACTGAACAAAAAAATGTACAGGATCAAATATTCATGACCTCCCAGTAAGAACTTATGGCGGGGAAAAGTCAAAAGGTCAACAAACTTTCACATGAAGGCATATAAGGCCTACACTAGCTAAAATTGTTAGGAACGACAAATTTTTGTGTTTTTTGTGTCTATTAATATTTATTATGGCTAAGAAAATTAATTGAGACTTTTTCTACTTTAAAGAAAATCATGATCAGTACATATAAGGGGTCAAACTAAGGTCATTTGGGGTCAAATTGGTTCATTTAGGATCGAAAATGGAAAAGGAGTTAAAACAGCTCCATTTTTTGGTGGTATTGTCAAGTTATGTATAAGAAGATTATTAAATCTAACAGATTTGTATTTCTAATCCAGAAACCACATTCAATACATGTAAGGGTCATGATATGGTAAAAGGGTCAATCGATCATTTTGAGTCAAAATGTTACATTGACCTAGAGATATTGTGCTGCAATATGAAAACTAAAACCCCTTGAGCCATGAAATTTAAATTTAAAAGTAGTATGTACCATCATAAGAAGACAATCTAATTTGATCTTATAGAATGTAGGTGAAAGGTCAAGGGTCACATGGTCAACTTATGAAATTCCAGGTATTTACTTCGTTAAGGGCAACGCACTTTCACATGAAGGCATAACAGGCACACAAGCTAAAATTGCTTGAAATGACAATTTTTCTGTTTTTTGTATCTATTTATATTTATTATGATTAAAAAAATCAATTGAGACTGGCTATTCATACATAAGAAAATCATATTAAGTAGATATAAGGGGTCAAACTAAGGTCATTTGGGGGTCTAATTTGTGACCGAAATCAGTGGAGGATCCAGGATTTGATGGGGAGGGGGGGGGGGGCAAAATTGCAAATTTCAGATTTTGGTACACCCCGATTTTTTTCCCGTCACGCCGGGCGAGCAAAAAGGTAGTACATCAAACTTTGTTTCATGTGACGCTGCGCGTGCGACAAGAGGGGGGGGGGAGAATAGGATAAAGGGGTTAAAGCAGTTCCAATTTTATTGTACTGCTAAGTTGTGTGCAAACTGATGGTTAAAACTAACAGACTTGTATTTCTAATTTAAAAAAAACACATTCAATAAATGTAAGGGGTCAAAGGGTAAATCCATCATTTAGGGTTCAAATGTTACATTGACCTAAACTGATGTGCACTCAGCTCATATTGATTGTCAAAGTATTTGGGATATACGACAGACTTGTACAAATTAAAGTTGAGGTCCAGTAAAAATCTAAAACAGATTAAAGATCGATGAATACCCCAACAATGCGCACTTCTCGTGCATTGTTCAGACGTTTACAAAAGCCCTCAGTTGAAAAAAAAAGTAATTTCAGATATAAACCACTTTGAATCTTGACATTTTACTAATACACAGTCTCATGTCATGAAATTCTTTTCATGGTGACATCATCATATACCCTAGGAGCCAAGGGCTTTTAATCAGAATTTTTGCTGGGGAAGGTTTGAAGATCCTAACCATGGTAAAATTTTGCACTGATTCCAAAAATGTGAGTCTTACTGACCGTTTCCATGACACTTCGGCCATTTTGCCAATTTTTGTCCAAAAATGACCATTTTGGTCACTTGTGGTCAAGGGTATTTATTTCTATAGTTTTTTTTTCCCATAAATGGGATTTTAAAAGCCTATCTGATATAGAAATGTGCGCTGATTCTAGAAAAAGTAATCTTATTGACTCTGCGGGTCATTAAAGGGGTCATTTTGGTCAATTTTGGCCAAAAAATGAAATTTTTATCTTTTGGGGGGCCAAAATAAGACCAAAATGACCATTAGAGTCATCCAAGTGATGGTTTTCCCACCTCAAAACCATTAAAAAAAACTCCCTTGGGTCTAAAACAATAATTCCATACCATTTTCCTTAAACATTTGGATAGACCTGTGGGGTGTACCACAAAGACTTACGATTGATTAAAAGTTACGATTGATTTTTTCTCGGCAGCCTCAAGATTCAAGATTCAAGATTCAAGATTACTTTATTGATTTTCTTTCATGTTTTCAAGAGTTAACAAAATAAATAATCAAATTAACAACATCAGTATGTAACATAGAACATTTTGTTCAAAAGTAACAGAGAAAACAATTATAAAGAAAATTCAGGAACCAGCAAGAAGCAGAGCTTGTAAGGCGCAAAAGTAAGCAATTTTTTTTTTTTTTAACTGAAACATATTCATAATGGAATAATTCATAATTGAATAAATCTTGATTGAATAATTCTTGCCCCATCCCTGCACGGACAAAAACTGACTAACAGCGCACGCACTGTCAACCAGTCACTATCATGCCGGGATGACGCAAGAAATATAATTTACAATTATTATACAAAAAGAAGGAAAAAACAACAAACTTACAGAGACAAAATATACCCAGGAAGGGACTAGGGTGGGGAGGGGGGGGGGGTGTCGATGATTTAGATAATGATTTTTCTACAGTGCGTCCCAAAAAGAACTATACACTTTTTAAATAGCTACTAAATAGAAAAATATATGATTCTTGAGGGAAAGATTTATATGTATATACATGTAAGGCTCATATCCTCAACTATCATTATGACACAAAAAATTCTGAAAATAACCCATGCTTCAGTCAGTAATGCCCACTTTTGTAAAGGACATAAAAATTAGCCTGCGCAGGAATTCACTATTCATTTTGCACCTGGTTATGGAACGCCATGAAGGAGTCAAAATGAATGATGGAATCGATCGGCCAACAAAGACAAAAATAAATTGAAATCAAAGCATAAATCAATGATATGAAAACAAATGGTGAAACATAACATTTTTGCATAATATTAATTGTTTTTTCTGACTTTTGCTTTATCTTTGACTCTGTTGGCTGATTTATTCCATCGTTAATTTTGACTCATTCATGGCGTTCCATAACCAGGTGCAAAATGAATAGTGAATTCCTGCGCAGGCTAATTTTTGTGCCCTTTACAAAAGTGGGCATTTCTCACTGAAGCATGCGTTATTTTCGGAATTTTTGGTGTCATAATGATAGTTGAGGATATGAGTCTTTTATACATACAAACCTTTTATCCAAGAATCTTATATTTTTTTATTTGGTAGCCATTTCAAAAGTGTATAGTTCTTTTTGGGACACACTGTATAGTGTGCATGAAAAGTAAACTTTGCTCTTTGGTGATATTTGATCCTTGGTGATATCCGTCTGTCATTAGAGAAACAGAGTGATATTAGTGGTTATATTTGGAAACCGGGTACAGTCATAGATTAGGATTTGGATATGATTAAAAGTAGGGTTAGGGCTAGAGTTAGGGTTAAGATCATCAACTTTGGAGCATCCTGTCCATGATGAGGCTACCAAGAAAAAATCAATCGTAACTTTTAATCAATCGTAAGTCTTTGTGGTACACCCCACTGGTCATATAGGCCAGTTTGACCGAAATTGACCATTTTGCAGTTTTGCAGGATTTTGCTATACATGTATGTATTAGTGTATACAATGTGTATTCATTTACATGTATTATCCTTTTGTTGAAACTCATTTCATTAAGGAGTTGACTTGTGGTGGAGAAGTGGGAACGATTTATCTCCTGTAAAATTTCAAAAATAGAGGTCTTATTCAACCTACCCATTAGGTACTGGTCACTCATTGGTCACTCATTGGCCGAAGGTTGACCATTAGCCCAAATGAAATGAAATACTATTTACAATTTAAACAGCGCCCAAAACATAGTTATACTGCGTCTCTAAGCGCTTTGCAGACATTGTTATTATCCCGGTCATCAGAATCCAATTTACCAGCACACAATGTGTGCACATTGTCCACTCCCTACTTAGCATTCCTGTCATGCACTATTAAAAGAAAAAAAAAAATCTGTGATATTTGTTTTCACAGGAAAAGGCATGCACGATTATGATATGTTTGACAATCTGTCTATCTATTCAATGTGATTAATCATAGTAACTTTAATTTGGAGGTTCTTACCATTTTGACCAGCACTGACCTTTCCCATATGCAAATGGTCAATATTAATGTGGGTCAATGGTAACAACCGCCAAAGTGAATAAAAGTTATATACCATTTAGTCTATAACGCAATACTTGTATCGAGTTTAATGTTTGCAAATGCTCATCATTAAGTTCTGGTCATTTTGGCCGGTTTTTGGTCATAGGTACATGTACGTACGCACTAATTTTATGTCATTTTTATTCTAATAAGAATAAGATTTCAATCACTAATAAGCCTATATTGTACAAATGTATGCAACGAATAACAAATTGTATAATCGTCATCATGGTGTAAGCAAAACATAGAAAGAGTAAATTCCAAGCTGATCATGCTCACCCAAGCTGACCAACGATTTTATGATTTCCTTAGCAATATGAGTAGCTATGGAAGTTTCATATACTAAATAACTATATAATTGTATATCTGCATGATCTGCTGACCATTTGGAATATCACCAAGGAATACAATAATTACACCAGAATGTCATGGGAAATGTAATCTATGACTTGACTCTTATAGCAAAGGCGATTTTCATGTTGCTAGATATGTGTCCTGAGCGAATCCAGTATCCTTAACCAAGGTCCCCAATGCCTTCCTCTCAGGAAAGCATTTCCACTAGGCGGAGAGAAGTTATGTCCTCCTGGTAACTTATCGTTCATTATAAACATATTGAACTCTTCTTGTAACATGAAGAGGCAAATGAAAGCTACAGTCATTTGGTCAAGATATTGAATGATGTCCAGTCATCTTCATCTCCTGAAAAGATGGAAGAAAGTGTCTATAACTCCTTCATGGTTGTCTTTGATCGTTTCTGCAAAGACACCATGGTAACAAACGTGGTGTAAATCTTGTTTGGGATGAAATTAGTGGACATGGTTTACTTTGTGTTTACTGTTCATTAGAGCTGTGAGAACCATGTTGATCTGTTCACATTCATGATAGGATAAACAATCAATGTCTTCTTTGAAGCGAACTGCCACAATTAAGCATGCCATTATGTGCTTGTATATACTTAGTCTATCTTTGTGTCCTGTACAGGAATACCACTCACCCTGGAATAATACATGGGTCGTATGTTTAATGAGGTTGTCATCAATTCATCTGGATACAACAATTAATGCTAATGCATCGTCTCAACGAACAATCATTACATCCTTCAACCAAAATCAGGAAGCACTTGATCCAAGCCATGAACTTAGTAGGTCCAAGGACAATAACTTTCATGGAGACTTAAGAGTGAAAGATATGACACCAGAATGATTCCCTTTGCCGAGTCTTTGACCAATAAAACTGAACTGTGCTTTCCAGCAGAAGATAAAAAGATGCCCTGTGATGTGAAGAATGGCATGCTAAATCGCTTCCTCTTGGGCAATGGTTCAAACTCATTCCTTCAGGCATCAATGATCCTTCAAGGTTAGAAAGGCCCTTGCTAATTATGTGAAGGATTTCACCAGTTCAGAGAGGTGACTGACTAATGATGCTTCTTGCCTACTCCCTGATTTTAGCGGATATATCCCCTGCTTGGTCATCGAGATGCTGTAACAGCAATGATGGTTATCCACAGATTGGTCAACTAGCTGTCATGCAAACAAATCGATGACAACTTCTAAGACACAGATTTAAGCAATCTCGTATAAGTTATTCCTTTTATCCAGGAAGACTGGTATCCATGTACAGGACCCAAAGATAGTATATACAGGCACATAATGACGCTCATAATTGTTGCAGTTCTCGAAGACGTTGATTGTTTCATCTATCAAGAATGTGAAAAGATCAACATATGATTTTCACGGCTCTAATGAACAGAAAATAATGTCAACCACATCAGTGCAATTCATCATACATTAATATTGACACCTTGTTTGCCACCGTGGCGTCTTGGCAGAAATGATCAAAGACAACCATGAAGAAGTTGTAGACACTTTCTTCTATCCTTTCGAGAGATGGAGATAACTCATTGGACATCCTTCAAGATCTTGACCAAATAACTGTAGCTCTCATTTACCTCTTCACGTTACAATTAAGAAGAGGTCAATTATGTTTGATGCGCGTATTAGTTGCCAGGATATTCTCCCCGCCTTTCCTGAGAGGAAGACATTGCTGGAGCCTTGGTTAAGGACACAGGACTAGCTCATGACACATGTCTGACAACATGAAAACCGGCATTGCTATAATGGTCAAGTCATTTAAAGTTGTTGAAATACATATTTCATGACATTCTTCTTCAATTGCGATATTCCAAATCGTCATCAGATCATGGACATGTATATAATAGTCATATGAAACATAATTCAAGTCAATATCATGTTGCTATGGAAATCATACAGTCATGACAATTGGTCAGCTTGAGTTAGCATGATCAGCTTGGAATTTACTCTTACTTTATTTTCCTCACACCATCATGACGATTATACAATTGTTATTCTTTGCATACAATTGTACAAATATACGCTTAGTGATTGAAATCTTATTATTTTTAGAATAAAAATGCCATGAAATTAGTGCTTACGTACATGTTCCTTTGACCAAAAAGCGGCCAGAATAACCAGAACTTAATGATTGGGAAAGTAATAGGTTTTAAGAGGATGAGCATTTACAAACATTAAACTCGAAACAAGTATTGCGTTATAGACTAAATGGTATATTACTTTAAATTGGCGGCTGTTACCATTGACCAACATTAATATTGCCCATATTCGAAATATGGGAAAGGTCAGTGCGGGTCAAAATGGTGAGAACCGCCAAAGTGGACATTACTATGATTGAAGCTAATCTAGTGTTTGTACTCATGAGATTGACCCGAACATATTAGCTTTTTATGTCACATTATCACTATGAGGGCATTTGAAGAGCAATCCTTTTCAGTGGAACTTTCTACTATAAAATTCTTCCTAAATAGCTAGAAAATAATTTGAAAGCTCACAATTATTTTGTTGACCCATGGTTCATCTTTCCCACTACACTAGATTCTCTTTAAATCACATTGAATAGCTAGACAGATTGTCAGACTTAACATAATTGTGCATGCCTTTTCCTGTGAAAACAAAACAAATATCACACACTTTTTTTTCTTTTAATAGTGCATGACAGGAATGCTAAGTAGGGAGTGGACAATGTGCACACACTTTTTTTTCTTTTAATAGTGCATGACAGGAATGCTAAGTAGGGAGTGGACAATGTGCACACATTGTGTGCGGGTAAATTGGATTCTGATGACCGGGATAATAACAATGTCTGCAAGCGCTTAGAGACGCAGTGTAACTATGTCTTGGGCGCTGTTTAAATTGTAAACAGTATTTCATTTCATTTGGGCTAATGGTCAACCTTCGGCCAATGAGTGACCAATGAGTGACCAGCACCTAATGGGTAGGTTGAATAAGACCTCTATTTTTGAAATTTTACAGGAGATAAATCGTTCCCACTTCTCCACCACAAGTCAACTCCTTAATGAAATGAGTTTCAACGAAAGGATAATACATGTAAATGAATACACATTGTATACACTATTACATACATGTATCTAGCAAAATCCTGCAAAACTGCAAAATGGTCAATTTCGGTCAAACTGGCCTAGATATGACCAGGTCTATCCAAATGTTTAAGGAAAATGGTATGGAATTATTGTTTTAGACCCAAGAAAGTTTTTTTAAATGGTTTTGAGGTGGGAAAACCATCACTTGGATGACTCTGATGGTCATTTTGGTCTTATTTTGGCCCCCAAAAAGATAAAAATTTCATTTTTTGGCCAAAATTGACCAAAATGACCCCTTCAATGACCCGCAGAGTCAATAGGATTACTTTTTCTAGAATCAGCGCACATTTCTACATCAGATAGGCTTTTAAAATCCCATTTATGGGAAAAAAGCTATAGAAATAAATACCCTTGACCACAAGTGACCAAAATGGTCATTTTTGGACAAAAATTGGCCGAAATGGCCGAAGTGTCATGGATACGGTCAGTACGACTTACATTTTTGGAATCAGCGCAAAATTTTACCCTAGTTAGGATCTTCAAACCTTCCCCAGCAAAAATTCTGATTAAAAGCCCTTGGCTCCTAGGGTAATAGTTTCATATCTCAAATAGTTTTTGAGATACCACAATAACAAGGTAGATACCTGTATTTCATTTTAGGTTTACCTCTGTGACCCTTGACATTTGACCTAAATTTTCAAAAATTGTATGAAGTTGACAATATACATAAACAAGCTTTTTCTAAAACTAATGTAATAACGAGGTAAATACCTGGAAATTCATATGTAACCCTTGACCTTTCACCTACATTCTATAAGATCAAATTAGACTGTCTTCTTATGATGGTACATACTACTTTTAAATTTGAATTTCATGGCTCAAGGGGTTTTAGTTTTCATATTGCAACACAATATCTCTAGGTCAATGTTACATTTTGACCCAAAATGATCGATTGAACCTTTGACCATATCATTTCTACTGGACCTCAACTTTAATTTGTACAAGTCTGTCACAAATTCTCAATTGATTTTCTTAATCATAATAAATATAAATAGATAGAAAAAACAAACAAATTGTCATTTCAAGCAATTTTAGCTTGTGTACCTGTTATGCCTTCATGTGAAAGCGTTGACCTTAACGAAGTAAATACCTGGAATTTCATAAGTTGACCATGTGACCCTTGACCTTTCACCCACATTCTATAAGATCAAATTAGATTGTCTTCTTATGATGGTACATACTACTTTTAAATTTAAATTTCATGGCTCAAGGGGTTTTAGTTTTCATATTGCAGCACAATATCTCTAGGTCAATGTAACATTTTGACTCAAAATGATCGATTGACCCTTTTACCATATCATGACCCTTACATGTATTGAATGTGGTTTCTGGATTAGAAATACAAATCTGTTAGATTTAATAATCTTCTTATACATACATGTAACTTGACAATACCACCAAAAACATGGAGCTGTTTTAACTCCTTTTCCATTTTCGATCCTAAATGAACCAATTTGACCCCAAATGACCTTAGTTTGACCCCTTATATGTACTGATCATGATTTTCTTTAAAGTAGAAAAAGTCTCAATTAATTTTCTTAGCCATAATAAATATTAATAGACACAAAAAACACGAAAATTTGTCGTTCCTAACAATTTTAGCTAGTGTAGGCCTTATATGCCTTCATGTGAAAGTTTGTTGACCTTTTGACTTTTCCCGCCATAAGTTCTTACTGGGAGGTCATGGATATTTGATCCTGTACATTTTTTTGTTCAGTAGAAACAGACCAACAGTTTGCTATGTCTTTTGATACTATTCAGGCATTTTAAAAATTTGACCCCCTATTGGCCCCAATTTGACCTTATTTTGACCCCTACGAGAGTTGCCGGGGGTTAGCAAGCACTAGCCAAGCTAATTTTGATCAGTGACCTCTAAGCAACTCAAAACCACTTTCAAACCTTTGTTCCAAAAAAACATCCACGGGGTCTACACAGTGGTCCTCTACTAATAGCTTTAAAAACAATAAACAAAACTTTTGTTAATATTATATTATTATTTTATTATTACTAGGCCCTAGACTAGTTTTTATTGAGTTATTTATTTTTTCATTCTATTCGCGAGTGAATCAAGAGCTAATCATCCTAACAACAAATTAAACAAACAAGGTAACTACTGTTGCCATGTCACATTCGACTCGTGACGGAGACATCGTCGAAATGCAAGCATTCGACAAAAGAAGGCGGCACAATTTATTCCGCCATTCAATTACTTGCGCCATTTGTTCAGTGGAATCAGTGGGAAAGATGTACATATATATCAGTTGAATACTAAATTTTACTACTTTGAGGACATTAGGGAGCAGTGCTCAAGGAAAGGAAATAAGGAGAAGAAGATTGCCAACAATTCGGTAGATCTAAGTGAATTTTCCATGTTTTTTTCATATTGTTTATTTGCTGAATCTTTTGAGTACGACTGTGTTGATGTTTCGTACGTAGTCCCGTCTACCGTAGTCTCGGTAAGTTGATTACGGCTCCACTGCACGCGTGGTCACAAATTAAAGCTGATGAGTTACTTAATATTTTAGTAAAGAAATCACGATAATAACCCAAGTACTTTTGAAATGAATGACCTTTGAACGTCGGTTACCTCTTTTTAGGAACACATTGTATGCACGCTAGCAGCACCACTACGTGGGACTACTATCAAATACAGTGACTAATAATAGGTGCATAACTACATTTTTATATTAATATTTTCACAACAAATGTATATTTTACCTACCAATTAATCCTTCTTGTTGCCTAAACCTTTTTGGGTCTTGTTCCCACTCGAGTGTCATCCAGAAAGTTAAAGTTGATAGATCCAAATAAATTCCGGGTTCTTAGCGACGAATCAATGTACTGCATGCATCAACTTATAAACCTTACGTCTTCATTGAGGCCGCGGGTGTACATTTAAGCCATTAAAATACAGTGCCTTGGAATTCGTGGGAGTAACGATAAGAATCATTCCGGGATGAGGCAGCTCACTTACCCGCCATTAAAAAGCTCATTGAGCTTGACTTAGTTTCTCTCAACACGTTGAGAGATTTATATTTAAAATTTTATAACCATTTAACTATTTCTGCACATAGCAGGCCCTAACTGAGGATTTTACGGGTGGTTTCGAAACTGCAAAGTGGACAAAAAAGGAACATCAAATTTTTATGAACATCACCGCCGCGATCAAAAAAGTACATCAATTTTTTTTCGACCGAGCGTTATTAATATGACTCGCCCGTGGATAAGGTGGGGGTGGGGTAAAAAAAAATATCCCCCTTTGCCCTCAAGAAGAGGTACCATACTAACGACTCTATAGGGTAGGCTCAAGTCGTTCTTTACATTATCTTCCTTTTTTTTTTCCTCTTTACAATTCAATTTTGTATTTTGTATTTTTTGATATATAATTATATAATGATATTCTGAAGAGCTGCAACGCTCTGCCAGGAGTGACTATCTAACGTTAGAGGAGGGTGAAGGGGCATGTGCCCCCCGGGCGGCAATTTAGGGGGTGCAAAAAATAATTATATAATAAAAGAATAAATAAATAAATAAAATGAAAAGACGAAAAGAACAACAACAATAAAAAGAAGATGACTATGGGAAACGACAATGAAAAGAATACGAAAGAGGAAAAAGAAAAATTAAGGACAAGAAAAATAAGGACTTAAAAAACACTGACAGTTGAAACCAGACGTCATAGATGTATTTTTTATTTCCAAGAAAATTCCCTTTACTGTTCTTGCTTCAACGTATTACGTTAAACTAGAACAATGTCAACAATTGTACTAGTCTTTCAGTTTTTCTACCCAGTGATGGATTCAGTAAGTACGATTATATCATGTGGGTCATGAAGTAATTACGGTGTGGTCCGAGTTTGTTTTTAGAAAATGCCGATTTTCTCAGGGTGAAGTTGATTTGCGACGACTCTTAACAATAGCGCCATAGCTGCACACAGTACACGCATTGGAGGCGCTTTTACTACGTACGTGACACGCACCAGGACCAGCGGTGAGTTTCTCTTTATTTTTCTATCTTTCATAACTTAAATCTCCAACATTGTGTTTACTTTAAGAAACATATAGATCTATATTAGTTATCATTATTGTTGTATCCTCTTATCATATATCCTTAACTATATCCTAATATGTGGGTCTACATTTTTTCCTACAACGAAAAGTACCTTATTCAATACGAGGTCAATATACTTCTGTTATATTGATCTCGTACATATGAGTGATTGTATGATATTGATAGCGCCTGCCTCGCTGCGTAGACCATACATTAAAATCAGTTAACGGGACCATTGTAGAATATTTACACGACTTACCTTTGCAACTTTCATGAGTTTCTTAGCAATTTCAATATCACCTTGATGATTTTGTCCAATTTCAGCAATTATAAAGCAAGGATGATCGTTTCCGATCATTCTCCCTGGAGCAATTTCAAATTCAAGAGGCATTTTCTTTCAAAACCCTGACTATTTTAGAGAGTGAAACGTGTATAATCTTTGCTGAGCGATTGATCGATCAATCCGTGTTTTAGATCACATTATTACCGTATGATCGATTGCGTGTGAATTAAAAGCGTAGAAATCACGGTTACCAGAAATCACCCGCCGCGGAATACGTCCGTTGACGAATTTTCCTTAATAATATGAATTTTCCTCAATATGAATTTAATTTCTAGAAACATTCAACAAATTATGCTTAAGAGTAATTATCTCTTTTATATATCTTATTGTTTCTCATTTTACCGTTTATGTCTCGTTGTCCCTATGATGCCCCGTCCACCCCTACCACATGCGCCCCCCTCTCTCTCTCTCTCTTTCTCTCTCTCAAGGTCTCTACACTCTAAAAAAAATGAGTAAAATCTTGCCCAATATTGAGCAAAAAGGTAACTCGCGTGAAATTGAGTAAAAAATATTACTCATGCCTTGAGCCAAATGTTACTGACTAAACAATATTACTCATGCGGTTGAGCTAAATGTTACTCAGAAAAGAGTAACTTTTAGTCATCTATGTATCATTCCTAATCCTAGCTTCGAAAGGAGTAAACCATTAACCATTAGTTTACTCATTTTCTTGCGAGTTACCTTTTGACTCTGTTAAGAGTAAACAAAATTTACTCCGTTGGGAGTAAAGCATTAGTTTACTCCGTTGGGAGTAAAGCATTAGTTTACTCCGTTGGGAGTAAAGCATTAGTTTACTCATTTTCTTGCGAGTTACCTTTTTTTTTTACAGTGTACCCTACCTATCACCAAGGATCACTTACACCTCCCTTCAAGAATTATAACTGCTCATTTGCCTGAAAATTATATAAATTTAATTATTATTATAAATGTTTCATTCTCTCAATAACCACGTCATTATAGCATCCTGTGCTAAATTGGCCTTTTGCTTATTTATGATTCATGATTGAAATATGAAAAATATGTTTGAAAGTAAAAAACAAAACCAGAACATATAGGCCTACAATATTATTGGTAAGAACACGATATATTATTTTGAACCGAAGCAAGCCAAGTGAACTATAAAATTATGCGACTAAATTTTCCTTGGTTTTACAGTTATGATTAATAAGCTTCCATAAGGGTGATATCTCACTTCGCGGAGACGTCTCCGCGACGGATAAAAAGTATTAGAGACGTCTCCGAAGAGACGTCTCCGCGACGTCTCCGCGAGACATTGTTCAAAAACTGAGACAAAGCATTTTCAAAGAACCGTCTCAAAGTTGTTTCCGCGACTCATGAAACGTCGCGGAGACGTCTCCGCGACAAGTTTCAAAATTTGTCGCGGAGACGTCTCGGAGAAGTTTCATGAGTCGCGGAAACAACTTTGAGACGGTTCTTTAAAATTGCTTTGTCACAGTTTTTGAAAAATGTCGCGGAGACGTCTCGGAGATGTCTCTAATACTTTTTATCCATCGCGGAGACGTCTCCGCGAAGCGAGATACCACCCTTAGTTATCTTTATTACGTTTATTACCAGAAAAAATGTAAACATAAACTTTAATTGTGAAGCAATGCTGAGAACTTTATTTAAACAATTACTGTTTGGGCAACATGAAGCTGGAAATAAATTGAGATTGGAATTTTCATTTATTTTACTATGTAGTGTTCGTGATTTAAATATGACATAATTTTAACAGGGATTAGACAAGATATTCAGGCAATACTTATCATAATTATTTCCGGTGTATTATAAAGTGACAATCATTATTGTTATCTCTGTATCATGGTTATAAATTATACAACACATTTTATTATGCCAGATTACAATCTTGTTAAATTATTTGTTAAAAATTGCGCACTCTTGTAACAAGCATTGTCTTCTTTAAGCTATATTTGTTTAATTTTGTCTTAATGTGTCATGTTTTCTTAATATTGTTCATTAATAAAAAAAAAATAATAAAATAAAATAAAAATAAAAATGTATCTATTGATTATTATCTATGTTGACTTGTATTGACGTTCTGATCAAAATCATTTGTTTGTAAAAACACTCAATAAATAACCATTATCAATATTATTGTCATTATTATTACCATTATCATTATTATTATTCCTAATTGAATCGTGGACCACAAGGTCTTTACAAGGGACCAATTGGAACGTTGATTGTATTCTCCTCAGGAGTATCAACATGGCCAAGGTCGGCACCTCCGCACCAAACACCAATGTATCCATCTGCGATGTCAAACACGGTTTCATCGTTGGGGAGCGTCAACGTGATAGTTTGCCCCGAATAGGAACCGAGGGCGGCACTGAAAGCAGCAAGGAAAAGGGAAAATAGGTAGAATGTGAAATTATCAATCTCTTTTATAGACTTGGGCGATAATATTCCTGTTGGAAGAACTTGATGAGGAAGAATATTTGCTTTAATAATAATTCTCAAATGTAATCTTAAAAAATGTTTGTAAATATTCAGACACCCAGCTGTAAAATTTTATATCATGTGCCATTTTTAACATAATAAACTTATGTTATTTGAATGAAATAATATTGAATTTAAATTAATATCGGTGGCAAAATAATGCGGCGAAAATCCAAAATCTGGCAGTAAAATATGCTCTTAATGCACATCCACACTGCAGTTGTGAGATTTTAAAACAGCAACAGGATCAGATCTGCACCCTGCAGTCCCTTTTACTACTTTTTATTCAAACAATTTAACTGCCATCTTTGTTCTAGATTTATTTTCCTTTGGGATGTGAGTATTTTTGATCTGCAGCCCCCTATAGCACCCACCCAGTAAATGACGATCATATTCATATTGGTTTTTAGATTGTTAACTTACGTGCTACCATTTTCATCTGGGATAGCATGTCCACTGCTCGATGGAGACCCTGTACCAACCCACAACCGTGCACCTGAAAATCACAACAATTCCTATTATTTAAACAAATGTCTTGTTTTTATCTATATTATACCAGACCAAGGGCGTAAATCCGTGTCGAGGAGTGGGGGGATGAGCGAAATAATTTGCCAACTTGATTGACATACACAAGCACTCGTGTCACAAGTTTTTAATATCCATAGGCCTATAGCAGAGGCGGCGGAATGAGAGGGAGGGGTACGAATAGAATTTATCTCTGAATGTATGCTTTTAGCTTATGGCTGCCTTGATTACTGTTCATATTAGTAATGGAAAAAACTAATGCGAGCGCGAAGCGCGAGCCGAAAATTGTAAGCTAAAAGTTGGAGATATTTGTGCATTATAGCTCCTATTTAGTATCAGCGAGCGCGAAGCGCGAGCCAACAAATTTAAGCTGAAATTTAAAGGTCCTATAGGCCTGTAGTATCCACGAGCGCGAAAAAAAAAATGTATAGGCTATAGGCCTATAGTGATAATAGAGGTGGCGGAACGAATTTGAAGGTCACGGTGTCGATAAAAAGGGCACAGTTCTGACAAGGGTTACACTTTAGATCAGAGGCATGGAAAGGGAAATATATTCGGAGACGGAGGAGATACGAAGAAAATTTGTCTTTGATTATATGTTTTTATGAATCATAATGGTTGCCTTGATTACTGTTCATTTTAGTAGTGGAAAACTAATGCGAGCGCGAAGCGCGAGCCGAAAATTTTAAGGTAAAAGTTTGAGATATTGGTGCATTGTAGTTCCTATTAGTATAAGCGAGCGCAAAGCGCGAGCCGAAAATCTTAAGCTGATTATGTTTGTGCACTAAAGGTCATATTATAGTAACCGCGAGCGCGAAAACAAAATTTAAACAAAAACATACAGTAGAGGCAGCGGAAAGGATTTGAGTAGGGGTCTCGATGGGAAAAAGGCACATTTTCTGAATAAGGGGACACTTTAGATCAGAGGCATATACCTAAAGAGAAATGTATTCGGAGAGGGAGGAGGTACGTAGAAAATTTGTCTTTGAATGTTTACTTTTAAGGCTGCCTTGATTCCTATTCATTTTAGTAATAGAAAAAGTAATGCGAGCGCGAAGCGCGAGCCAAAATTTTTAAGCTAAAAATTGGAGATATTATTTTGGGCAGTATAAATCCTATTTAGTATCAGCGAGAGCGAAGTGCGAGCCGAAAATTTTGTATCCATTTAGAAGATACATTTTACATGCTTTGTTAAATAACAGCGATAGAAAACCAATCTACAATCTTTGCTTTGAAAATTTTGTATCCCCCCCCCCCCATCCCCCCGGGATTTACGCCAGTGACAGTAACCAGACCTACTACTAGATTTTGGCTATGTCAGTTACTATTGAAAACTGCTTTATAAATGAGCCCTACATGGACCTTGACTAAAAATAAAACAAGATGTAGAACAATTATAATTCTCATGATTATAATGAATCACTTTGTGGAAACTGCTTTAAAGGCGCTCGAGAGAAAACAAAAGTAAATAATTTTTTTACAACGCTACAGTAAAAAAACGCTACAGTAGTTTATGGATTCTTTTCCATCGAGAATCAAAAAAAGAAAGAAGAGAGAATAACATTCACACAAATAATAAACATTGGTTTGATAACAAATGTTGATAAAGAACAACAGACGTTCATCCTATGATTTGGAACTAGAGAGGGCGCAAACCGCAGCTTTGATACTGATTATAGTGTTTTTTTCTTTCTTTATTTATTTTTTTAAATCAAACTCAACTTAAATCTTAAAAAATGAGCCCCAGTCCCCCGCCCCTCGATGAAACAAATATAAAGACAAAATCAACCTGAGCAAGTGCCGTCATAGTTGAAATCCTCAAGTTTGATTTGGTTGGCATTGATAATATCCACAGCGGAAGCAGACAGTCCGTTGGATCCAGACAGCTGACCAAGGGAAATTTCCTTGAGGGCTACGTGGTTGAAATTCACCTGCCCAAAATAAAAGATGATTAAGATTTAAAAAAAAATGAATTGTACCTTTGAAGAAAAAAAAATATTACAATGCAGTGGCATGCAGGTTCATGATAATTTTGTGAATATTGGAGGACAAATGGCAATTATACAATATTACCCGTATCAGGACTTACCCCCAGGACAATTACCCCCAGGACAACTACCCCAAGAAATAGGGTTAGGGTTAGGTGTGTATAATAAAGTTAGGTGGTATTTTTTTGGCGAGGTTAGGTGTCCGGGGGGTAATTATTCCGACATGATAACATGTTTTAAAAATAATTTTCAATCTGAGATATCCCACACAAACAGGGGCGCTTTAACCATGTTAACAGTTTTGGGTATATAGGGGATATTGATTCTGCGCGGGTTGCAAATGGGGGCAGTTGCCTCATCCGTGATAAGCAAAAAATGGGGCACAAAATTTCTCTGAGCTTTAGTTAGCTTTGCATTCCTGTCATTATTATTCATACAAGTGTTATGGCATTTACGTAATGATGATCCATCCACTTTTATTTATGATTTTATGTCGAACATGTTGAAGCTTCTGTTTTCAGATGATGGAGAAAAAAATATATACGCACCTGTAACCTGTATGTAAACATTATAATTCAATCTAATTCATGTTGGGTTTTCATATCAATGTGTTATTGTAACCATGACCATGATGACTTGTGTCATTGCAGATCATTGTTTCATTCGAACCCCCGAACCCCACTAGATATACGGGCCTGATCATGCACTTGACAAATTCTTACATATTAAGTTTTATCCAGCTTAAAAACAATAATTATAAAATGACGGATCAGCATATTTTGCTCCTTTGCAGGGTATGTCACTTTTGTACGTTACTTGATACCTATTATCAAAGTATTATAATAGTCAGTATAGTTACTACTTACATTGAATCTATTACACCAGACAGCAATTACAGACAAGTCCGCAACAGTATTGTTAGGCTATTCATCAATTCAAAGTTTAGCTTTACATAAAAAATGAGTAATACAAAATATTTGTTGAGGCAGTTATATGAATTTAATGACGTCAGGGTAAATCTGTCGGCGAGATTCCTACAGGTGTAGGAACATAGCCGACAAGTAAATTTTTTAAGCCTTTTTTTCTGCTATAAAGCTCTGTCTGAAGGCACTGATTTGAATGAAAACGATGCAAACTTAACATGCTTGTATTGATTTTGTTTAACTTATTTCATTTTAAGAAGATTATATGCAATCTACTAGCAAATTCAAAACAGTCAGAATAACTTTATATCCCATGTAGATCATTGACAATACAAAATAGATAAAGAGAGAAAGACATTTCGAAATTGTCAAGACAATTTAATAATAATGATAATACATTATAGCATTCAAATACTATTGATCTACATGTTAGCAACTCAATCGGAAGTAAAATCAACAACCGTAATGTGGTGTCGCGGTATACACCCCTCGAAAAAAAGGACTGATTGAGGCACTTTTTCCCAACATGCGCGTGAGGATCGAATACACAGGCTTTTATACAGTGGCAAGCACACTCCATTACACGCTTGAGCCCACCTCCACACATGGTCCATATAAATGCATGCAATAGAGGTCATGCCCAATTCTATTTTTATACCATCACTATTCTCTAAATGTCATTTAACATCAGGTACT
>CALNVZ010003432.1:10558148-10616770 GCA_940671915.1 Paracentrotus lividus | reverse complement strand
CGGAATCAAAAGCAGTATATTGGATAAAAAAAATATTTTTTTGGAAGTTTGAAAAAAATTGGTCACAAATATGCAGTTTTATTCAAAGAGCTAAATCAAAACGGTTTTATTCCAAAAGGCCTAAATCCACTATGGTCATTTAGATTTGTTTATTTAACCACTTTACCGAACAAAATACAATTAGATCTTTTAGCACATTTGTGGCTACAGCCTCCATCATCCGTGCCCAACAATTTTAGCATTATCTAGAATAGTTTCATAAATTTTTAATGAATATTTTGGATTTAGCTCCTTTTGGAATAAAACATCGAAAATCCCGGTCTTGAAAAAGATAAGATATTACAAAAAAAAAAAAAAAAAAAATATTTTCAAAAATTAAACATAGAAAATGTTGTATGCTATACTCCTGGTAGCAATATTCATGTGTTTCGTTTTTGAATTTCATTTATTTATAGGCTTTAAAATCTACAAAAAATTGGCATTCTGACGGAGGTTTGTTTTCCAAAAGCGCCTAATCCATGGGAATGAAATTATAAATATTTCTAAAAATTGAAATTGATAGCTAGATTTTTAAAAACGTGATATTATTCGAATACGAATCTCTCTCTAACTATTCTAACTTAAATTTTTATTATGCGGGCAGCGTCATTTTTTTTTTTTTTAAATTTATTATTTTTTTTATTGAATTGAATTTAATGAAATATATTTTCCACATATTCATTAAAGACATATACACAAAAGCATGACAAACAATACATATAGGCTTCGGAAGATTTTCAGGATTGGGTGGGGGGCTCAATTTTTCACAAACTATTTTGGGGATTTTTTTTAATACCCCCCCCCCCCAACTTACGTTTACAGAGTTTTTGAAAATGCCGAGTCTTCTTTTAATTGTTTGTTTGTTTGTTGTTTTTTTTTAAATATATATAAAAATAATATTATGCCTACATTAGGATGATTATTATTAAGGCGTCTTCTCCAATCAAAAGGCTTCAGTTTCCCTCGGCTTCCTGGAACAATCTGGGAAACATTCGGCTTTTAGCTTTAAACGTGTTAAAGCCGTATTAAGATTTCTGGATTCTATTCAAAAGACGCGGGAAACTAACACCTTTTCAATGGAGAAGGCGCCTAAATTCTAAAAAAAAATCTCTTGAATGTGTTGAAAACTTTTAATATGTCGAACGAAAAACAATGCGTTTTTTTTTTGTGCTAGAGCATAAAGAAGATACTTAGGGTAGATGTAGGGAATACCGGCCACTTAAGCTCATTTGCTTAATTGGGACATGAAAACAATAAAATCACAAAAGAAAAAGATTATCATTGTTAGGTACATCATTCAACTTTATTTACAAAAAAATTGAGGTAATCAAATATTTGTTGAGGCAGTTATATGCAAATAATGACGTCATGGTAAATTGTCCGGCATTCCCTACAGTGTAGGAAATACCGGACAGTATGTTTTTAACCTTTTTTTTATAAAGATCTGTCTGGAAGCACTGATTTGAATGTAAACCATCAACTTAACATGTTTGTATTGATTTTGTTTAACATTATTCATTTTTAGAAGATTATATGCAATCTACTACAAAATTTCAAAACACTCAGAATAACTTTATATCTCATGTAGATCATGACATATCACAATAATAATAAAAGAGAAATAGACATTTCAAATTTGTCAAACAATTAATAAATAAATATAATACATTATATATGCAATACTATTTGATCTACATGCTTAGCAACTCAATCCGGAAGTAAAAAACAACCGTCAATGTGGTGTCCGGTATTCCCTACACAAAAAAATGACTGACTAGCACTTTTCAACAAAACTGCCACCCCAATACACAGGCTTTGTACAGTGCAAACACTCCATACACGCTTGGCCACCCTCCACACATGTCCATAATGCATGAAATAGAGGTCATGCCCCAATTCTATTTTTATACCATCACATTCTCTAAAATGTCAATTTTACATCAGGCCATTTTTCAGGCTGCAAATTTTCCTACCTTGACAAGATTTGGTAGTTTTCTCGGAGATTTCTCACTTGTTGTTGTCGAATACCAGCATTCAACCTTCCCAGACAGGACCACTGACCAATAGATGCCGGTATTTCAACTTCAGTTTTGATCTTATGTTGGCACCTAGGGCTGGACATGTGGTGACCGTCCGATATTCCCTACTGTCCGCTATTCCCTACATCTACCCTATCTCATCAAACAATGCGAGCGCGAAGCGCGAGCCGATTTTTTTTTTACATGTATCAACCTGAAAACAGTGCATTTTAAGCGTTATTTTTTTTTCTTCGCTATATGCTTGTAAACAAGATGTTTATCTCATTAAATAATGCGAGCGCGAAGCGCGAGCTGAAAATTTTTGATATAGCAACCTGAAAAGTGTGCATTCTAAGCGCTCCTTGTGCTATGGTTATAAAGGAGATATCTATCTCATTAAACAATGTAAGCGGGGGGGGGGGGGGGGGGGGGGCTCAGTGGCTGAGCTCCAATCTAGATATTAGTTCCTATGTCCCTATAAAAAAACTATAAAGTAACAAAAATTATATGCGAGCGCGCAGCGCAACCTAAAAATTTTGTCAATAGAAACCTGAAATATAAACTTTTTGTCGAAAAAGAAGCCCAATGATATCCTCAATAATTAAGATTATGGGAGGGGCTTAATATCTGAGTCCCCTTCACAAATAAAAACAAAACAATAATGATACAAATCTTGGGGTTCATTATTATCCGAGTCCAATAAGATTTTATTATAAGGGCGATGGCCGATATCTGTACGGCATCAAAAATATTGGGGGGGGGGGGGGACTCAACGATATCTGCCAGAACCCCCCCCCCCGGCCGAAGCCCATGCAATATTTTAAGATAACACATACAAAGATAATTATTTACACCAAAAAAAATAATGTAAATGTGGTGGGATATCATAAAAACTTTTGAGAAAAAAAATTGTATGATCCCATTAGGCCTAGATATAAATATTAGACATGACATAAAATAGTATAATACAAAAAATGAATTGGTGAGGGGTAAAACTGAACTTAACTAAACTAACCCTAACCCCTACCCTGAGCACAAAAAGCATTACGTTTCATTGTACAATACTCTTTAAACTTATACATTTAAAGGAGGTTCATGAATTTGTATTTTTAAACTATTTGGTATATTGTTCAAAAGTACTGGAAAAGAAATGTTGTCGTAATTGATTTGATAATCCAATCTCTTTCTGAAATTGTGACAATGAAAGCTTTTGTTTTCGGAAAATGGAATTGAAAATGTTTGGTAATAGCCCATTCTTATTGTACAAAAACATAAAAATACCTCAATCATAGAGTTTATACACAGTAAGAATATACTAAGGTTCTTGAAAAGAGGCATCGGATGACTTCGGATATCAGAGTTGGTTATTATTCTAACTATTTTTTTTTTATATTATTATTATTTTTTTTTTAATTGTTTTTTTTTGCAATTTAAATAAACTTTCAAAAAATTGATCCCCATAAAATTATTCCACAATCGGTAAAATCAATCCATTAAACAACATCAATAACATATTTTGAGGTAAAATTAATTTATTAAGAACACCTATATAATTATTAAAAAATCTGATTCGATTTATTTTTTAACATGACTTCTCCACTTTATTCGGCACAGATTTTTTCCAATTATTACCCTAACCCTAGGCCTCTTTTTCTTTTCTTTCCATTTCTTTCGAATAGGCTCAACACACAAAATGCCTCAATCTGTCCAACAGGGGAAAAAAAACATCCTGGTAGAATTAAAGAAATAAAATTATCCAGTATTGCATTGTCCACTGGGTATATAGCCCTACATTGATTTGCACATTTTGAATTTATTAATGATACATGAATAATTCCAGAATCCTTAGATAAATGAATTTACTTGGGTGCTTTTTATATTCAGGTCTTCCGATCCGGTACGGTATTCGCGCCATGCGCCAGCTCAAGTTATAAACATTACAGTTTTCTTCCACCAGAACGAACTGCGACGAACATCTGACATTTTCAACATTTTTGTATCTTAATCCATTTCGGACTTGCATGGTGTTTTTGACAAATACTATTGCATTCTGAGATAACAACACCTCAGTGTGATTAATTTTGGATTAACATTTTTCTCTAAAACGATGAGCAATCCGTGCTGCATCTGGATTGCAAAATGACGGAAGGAGCAAAAGGTATGTAAATAGTCCCACAAGTTGAAAAATGTGTAATGCAGAGCCAGAGGCAGCAGACATTTAAAGATGAGATGGCGAATGTGAATGTGTGAATGGGTTACCATGTTGCCAATGGATGTTGGATGACAAGTGGATGAAAATAAAGTTAAGAAGAAGAAAAAGAAGGATAGGTGTATAGATGCATGAGGGGATATGAAAAGATGGGTGAATGCATAATGTGTTCATGATTGAATGAGGAAGATGAGGAATGGATGTTGGAGAATAATAATAGTGGATTCTGGAAGGATGCTGGAAACATGATAAAAAAGGGGGGAAGATGAAGAATGAATAGATGAGGAGAGGAAGATTGAAGGATGCATGAGGAATGAATGAGGAACATGGAGAGAGGCTTTGATCAGTGAATTTAAAAAAAAAAAAAAAAAAAAGGGAACAAATGTGAATAGTCTAACGTTAGATCTATGGAATATTATTGATGATGAATGGGTATTGAAGGGAACTGATGACGCAGAGGGATCGATGGATGTAATGAGGAAAGAATAATGAAAGGATGATGGAGGGAATTAGGTGATGAAGTGATAGATTGATGAGGAAAGGATGATGGATGATGAATGGAACAAGGAATGATGAAGGGATGGATGATACTGAGGTGAAGGGATGGTGATTGAATGGTCGATAGATGGAGGCAGAAATGAAGGAATGGAAGAAGGAATTTTTAAAATGGGTGGATGGATGGATGGATGTGGGAGTAAGTGATGATCATGTGGACTTAAATGGATGGGTCAATGGATGGAGAGATAGAAAAATGGATTATTGTATAGAGGGAGGTAGGATGGATGGATGGATCAATGGATGGAGAGATAGAAAAATGGATTATTGTCACTGATTGTATAGAGGATGGATGGATGGATAGATTGGGTGAAGTAAAGTGATGGACTTGGGAATGAGTGATGATCATATGGATTTAGATTGATGGATCAGTAGATGGAGAGATAGAAGAATGGATTATTGTCACTGATTGTATAGAGGATGGATGGATGGATAGAGTGGGTGAAGTAAAACGATGGACTTGGGAATGAGTGATGAGGATTTAGATTGCTGTATCAATGGATGGAGAGATAGAAGAATTGATTAATGTACAGAGGGAGGATAGATGGATGGATAGAGTTAGAGGAGTGTGAATACATTGTAGGTGACATGGATGGAGGGTTGAACATGATGGACACAATATAGTGGATAAGTGAACATAAATGGATTAAAGTTAAAGTTTAAGTTTATTTCCTATTAACCGAAAAAAAGTTTTAAAAGATTTTGGACTGTAGATCTACAAAACAATCCAATAAAAAAAGGAGAGTGTACATTGAAAGGTTGTCTTTATTAGTGTTCTGAATATATACCCTATATATATATATATATATATATTGTCCATCCAACATTCAAATTAACCTTTTTTTGTTATTAAATGTGGTATGCTCTGTAATTCTTTCATTAATTTATGATGGACCTTAATTATGGAAAATTATCTACAGTGAACAAATCTTGTTTCTGTGGATCACTTTTATTTTGAGAAATATGCAAAAAAAGTTAATTGTACCCATACTCTTTTAACTTTTTATACTAAGTTTTCCTTGGGTTGATGTCTGATAGACATTGTGTTGCTTTGTTTACCAAAAACGAATCATATTCAAAAGTACATGAGTGTCAGAATGTAAAATTATTGTAATGAATAATACAGTGTACATGTAGATCAATGAAGAAAGCTATTTAAGAGAGAAAAAGCCATTGGAGTGTTTGTGGATGATAACCGGTGACAGCATAGTATCAAAGTTAATATTTTACTGGTAAAAAAAAAAAATCACAATTTGACTTTGATAAACAGTATCCTTAGAATTAAACTGAATAAATTAATGTAAAAATTGATGCAGATCTGTATATTTAAGGCATTTCTTCAGTGTACAAATACTACAATATGATATTGTTAAATGAATAACATTCTGAGGCAAACTATTACACGTGGAAGAGGAAGTAACGTGTGAATAATAATAAGTAGGAAGGTTTTCATGCTTAATTGCACCTGTACATGAAGTTTGTTTAACCTATACTTTGAAAAATGGGTCACATGGTTAGTTGCACCACATCCTGTGTTAAAACTGTTCAAGGATAGCAAGGAAACAGATGTAAATTACTTGTATGATATACGTGTTTAGCGGTAACTCAAAATTAGGGGATTTTTTTAGACTTCTAAAGGCGCGGTCCCTCTGGCTGTTTAGGATGATTTGCGTATGAATTGTCAATTGTTTGTTTTGTTTTTGTTTTTTGTTGTGGATGAATGAAATTTGTATACGCAACTCATGCGCAATTAATCCTCCCGCCAGTGGGACCGGGCCTTAATATACTTGTATTGGGAACCGTGCTGTGTGACCAGTGAATGTCTTTGCCTGCACACCTTTTCATATTCCCCAGATACATGTATATGTGGAAAAAAAATAGCGTTGAAATAAACATGAAAGGAAACCAATACGCAAGGAAATAATCACTTTCATAGGAAAGAGCATAATGAGAGGAGCAATTTAAAAAAAGTTTCATCAAAATCGGTTATAAAATAAGAGAGTTATGGAAGTTTGAAAAGTCTCGTTTTACCCTCTATGGGGATCCTCAAATTGGCAACAGCAGCTTCAAAATGGCCGATTTTATGGACAACTCTCCATTGGTTTTGTACACAAATTTTCAGATTTTCCCCGTTTTCTTTCAAAATATATCTTATTTACTTCTGAGCTCAAAATATGTCATGGGAAAATATATTTCACACAACATATGTTGAGCTCAGAAGGAGGTAAGACATATTTTGAAAGAAAATGGGGAAAATCTGAAAATTTGTGTACAAAACCAATGCAGAGTTGTCCATAAAATCGGCCATTTTGAAGCCAATGTTGCCAGTTTGAGGATCCCCATTAAAGGTAAAACGAGACTTTTCAAACTTCCATAACTTTCTTATTTTATAACCGATTTTGATGAAACTTTTTTTAAATTGCTCCTCTGATTGTGCTCCACCTTATAAAAATGATTATTTCCTTGGGTATTGGTCCCCTTTAAACAATAGGTAGGAAAGGAAATACTCCATCCATTAATTATTTTCTCATCTAGGGTACTACATGTATAAATATTACAATGAATCTGCTTTTACGAACTGTCAGTGTTTTGAAAAGCAAACTCGCTTTTATCAGAAGTTTTGAGGACTTGAATTCAACTGTCTTGGTAATATTTTCTAAAAGAATGAAATTATATCCTTGTGAAATATTTTTGCTTGATTCAAGTTTATAAGCACATATTTTATTGTGCTTTTTGAGGTGAGATGTTGCACATACTGGTTCATCTTGTGCTAAAGTCGTCACTTGCCCAATGGTGCAAGTGACTTTGAACTTTGCTTACCCACCTGTGGTTTTCACTTGCCCCAGGCAAGCGGGCAAGTGAGTTTGTAGCGTCCTGAGATTGATTCCCTTGTAGCCAGCCATAGTTAAACCACAGATTTAAGCTAGGCTTAAAGTTGGCGGCTTTTGAGAATACGGTCCTTAAATAGTGTTTAGTTAAGCCTGTTTAATATACCTAAGAGATAATGACTTTGAAACATGCAGGTGTCACAAAGCATTTTTTTTTTTAACTGGGGGGGGTGGTGGCAAATAGGCTTTAGAAAAGCATAATGTAATGATCATTTTTTTTTTTTTTTTTTTTTTTTTTGTACACGTCTACTGGGGGAAAAAAAGGGAGGCTGAACATCTCCATAGCCCCTCACATCACTAGCCTGCATTGTGCAAATGTAAAGGCATGGATTATTGGTTTTGAAGGTCACACCATTTAAATACTAAATTAATGCTACATTCATCTCCACTAAGTGACAATTTTCCTGTCAAGTCAATTTCGTTTGTGATACAAGCTAATTAGTGGGCTGGCGGATTGACTGTGGGAATTGGACTCCACATTTACTTTCATTCGGAGAGATTCTGGATCCTTTTATTTTCTAAATGTCTGTTGTCCAGATTTCAAATTTTGGTGACCGGGCTGGTGTTAAGCCCAAGAACCATGATAGAATCCAATCAAGATAGTTGCCATGTGCATGTAGGTCTCGTGTGATGAATAATTGATATAGATGTAGTTTGTATCAGGACAACTACCCCCAGGACAATTATGCCCAAGTCAACTACCCCTCCGAAATAGGGATAACATTTGGTGTAGGGTGGTAGATTTTTGGTTGGGGGTAATTGTCTGGGGTTAATTCAGAGGGTAACTTTGTCCTAGAACCAATATACTTTATAGACTAGTTAATTGCTGTTGTACTTATGTAACAAGGGCCTTTATAATATAGCATCTGCACTGCATTGCAGTTTATTACGTGTTTTTACAAATTTAAGCATGAATTCCATATTAGAATGCTTAAATCTAGTCAGATACATAAATTGTGTGCATGAATTGCTGACCATATTTAGTTTTACCTCACAAATTATCTTTGTGAATGCAATATAGGCCTATACATGGCATATGTGTTACAGAATGCCAAAAAACAGGTCAACGTGAACAAAACTTATTTCTGCACAACACAAAAAGGAAACCATACACTCCTCGATGTTGTGTTAAAAGGCAAGTATCTGAGCGAGCACAAATTTCAGATGAAAATGACCTTGTAAAAATCAATAGAAAAGAGTCACAAAATTCACATTTTTTGTGTTGTGTTTAGGCCCTATAGGTTACATTTGATGTTGGCCTGTTTTGAAATTGCATGCACCATGCATTTGTCGGAGCCAGTGTTGGACATTGCAAAAAAAATATGGCATGCTATCTCGAGAAAAACAACAACAACAGTGCAACTGGTACATTCATGAGTAAGAAACGCGTAACATCTTATAAGCCGTCCATGACAAGCGGACTGAGCTATTCATACAATGTGAGATGATGACTCAATCATTCCTCATCACGACCCCTGGAATGGAGTAATGAACTTGGCTTTAGTCTGTTGGCACAGACCCCAATTTGAAATTGGAATAATAATTCATGTCTGAGGGAAGACTAGTCGAGCTTCTGAAATAACAACGGCCTATTCTAGTCTCTGTGATTCAGACCCTGCATTATGGAATTATGGCATGTACTAGTCTGCAAGCGCAGACTCCAATTTTGCACTATTACTACATGTAGGCCTACCATTTATGTCAGAGGGGAGGGGAGACTAGCCGAGATTCTCACTGTCCATATCAAATAAGACTTGGCTAGAGCAGCAACAGTATACAATACAGTATAATATTGTAGTCTTATAATTCATACCCTGCAAATGAACTTTGACACATACAGGCATGGGTTCGTGCCTGCAAACTATTGGGTTAGAAAGGAGAGCACTGTAAGCTCGGAATGATGAAGGCTCAGTGCTGATGCATGCCTGCAAGTGCTGTGACTCACATGTTTTACACATTCACGCACCATGCATGTATTGTATTTTTTTTTTCTAGTAGGTCAAGTGCATCAAGTACTGTGAATCATCGCTTGTTTTCATGGTGCTAGGAGAAGGGCACATGTACATCTACTACGTTTATCTTAATAGCATTACATAGGGCAAGTCAATAAAATGGTGCTCACAAGAGAGCTAATAATTATGGTAAAATATCACAAAAGCATTAGAGCTCTTTTTTTTCACACTAGTTAGGTTTTTGTCAGTGGAAACTAAAGTGAGGACCTTTTTTTTTTACAATTTAAATCCACTTTTGATGTCATCATTTTCATGAGTGTTTATAATTTGGATCTCATACAGCCCAAATTACTCTCAAATTAAGCTAAACAATGATTTAAAAAAAAAAAATAATTTTAGGATATTACAATAATAAAGATTACATATTGATAATATGGTAATGACTATGGATACTGGACTTTTATCTAATTACTTTTAGAGTGAGCTTTAAAATATTCACTAACATCAAAATCTTTTCTTTTTTTTTAGCAAGGAAGCTCCTTGTTTTTAGTAAATTCTGATTTCCAAAGTGGACTGTTTAAAAAAGAACTGCCAGAAATCAACTTCATCTGTTCGTGTGATCTACATGTACTAATAAATCTAACTTCAAAGAACATACATAGTAAACAAAAAAAATCAATAAATGTAAAATAAACTTTTTTAGACAGAATTTCAGATGAAATCTTGAATGAAAAAGATACCTTGAACGTCAACTTCAAAATATTTAACATTATTAGAGTGTGTTCAATGTCCAGTTTCAAATTTATACGCCAACATGAATCATGATACGAAACGCAATTACAAAACGCTGATATAAAGAAAAACAAAGAGGGTGTTCATTGTCCCCCATCCCCGGTCGTAAAAATAAACGTGTTTCAAATCTCAATTTAAATTTAAACGCCGAAAATTTAAACGCCGAAAAAGATGCGTTTACAAACACAATCAGCTTCAATTTTACGACCTTGAGCATCGCGATTGCAACGAAATGCGACACTGAACAGGATTGAGTTTTCAAACGTGTTTAAATGTGCTCTCACAATGGAAGCTTCCGGTGCAATTGAAAAAAGGAGTAGATATTTGTTTTTTGAGAGTGGGGAATTTAAAGACGATCGACGTATAAACATGTTTAAATTTTGGACACTGAACGGTGCACCGCTGATCGCGTTTGTGTTTGTGTTTTGTGATTGCGTTTTGTATCATGATTCATGTTGGCGTATAAATTTGAAACTGGACATTGAACACACTCTAACAATGCTACATGTTTAATACTTTTTTACTACTTTTTCCCCTACGTATACACAGCACATTGCTAATCTAATAAGCTAGAGGATATGATTAATGGCTTACCCCAAAACAAGAAGTCCTAGCCAAGTTTTTTGTTTTTTACACGTATTTGAGAAAATCTTACCAGCACATTTAGGCATGGACTTTGAACGTTTCTAGTGTCAAGTGGAGTATGGTGCCTCTCTATTTTTTATTATAAAGATAATATCAGATTTCATATTTTTATCAGGGCATGCTTGAGCTTGTCTCCAAGTACAGTAGGGCTAAATGGCGAATGGACAGGAGTATTGTTGGCACAGTTGGTCGGAAGTGTGAATTTCTTTTGAAAGGATTTATGGAGGAATATAGTTCATGTTCATTCAGAAAGAACCCTCTGTTTGCTTTGGAAATATTGACATAGGAAAATAGCTTCCATGCATGTTGAAAGGAATGCATGACAACTAACTTGCATTTTGGAAACCAGGCTCTATATTCTTTGAGTTGGAGCACTGAAGCTTTACATGTATCTTTCTGATTCTCAAGGAAAGTTTGTGGCCTGGTTGCACTACGTTACCGTCCAGTTCATCTCCAATTTGATCAGGACAATTTTTTTGTTCGCTTCTAACATGCAAAGAATGGCAACGGGGAGTAGGAAGAGGAGACATGTAGAATTTACTTTGGGTAAGTTCTTCGTAAGAAATCTGCAAGGCTAAAGAATAAACATTTACGCTGCCATGGCAGTTTGTGTTTGCTATCTAACATGCTGGGCTACACATTTTTTGTAGTCCTTTCTGAAAATAATGTTCCAGAATGATGTAGTTCCCCCCCCCCCCAAACTTGAGAATCTGATGGCTACATGTACATCCATATAGAAAATTTCTTGATAGTTGATAATCTTGTTACTATATAATGTAGCTCCAGAGTACAAATATTCAGGGCTTTTATTTAAGCCCTCAGGACCCTTGTTCCATGCTGTTAATAAATCGATGATCAAATCTTTAAAAAATTCCCCAATGTTTTCACTAAGAATCACATTTAGCAAGTGATCATCTATTCATCCTACTCAAAAGCTGTTTCAAACCAAAATACTGTGCTGAAATTTGAATAATGGATATCTTTAAGATTTTAAAAGGGGATACGGAAAGAATATCTGTCACATCTGAAAAAACTGCCTGTAAATAGGTATCTCTGTTTTGTATTGTTCATTTTGATGATAATCCTAAGTTGTGGATTTTATATCAATAAAATTTTATTTGATTTGTACATTGCATCTGTATCATAGTGGTGGATCCAGGTTGGGGTGATTACAGAGAGTCCTATGGGCTGTATTTAAAAATACAAAAAAAGTCTTTCGTAGTTCTGCTATTGAAGAGCAGTATTTGTGAATAAATGAATAGGGAATTTTCTTTGCTGGATATGGGAAGTTGTATACATGCCTGATTATTTCAAAGGAGATTATTATTGCCCGAAGCTTGGCCGATTTCAGTTTGTGGCTGAGTTCATTGTGATTTGGTGACCCAATCTTCAGGAGATATTTCGGAAGCTTTTTGTCTTGCAGTCATAAATTTTACTAGTGTTAGATGAAAGCTTCAGTACAATTTCAAGCTACATGTATGAATTTTTTTAATTTTGTTAAACATGGACTGACCATGGAATTTGTATACTGACCATGGAATTTGTAATCATCTTTTAATTAATCATGACTTTAAAGATTAGTAAATGTACCCTGATGTATTCCTTTAGAAACTAAAAGCTAGTGAATGTGATCTCATTTTGTATAATGTTGTACTTCTTTATTTTCCCCTCAGAGGAAGAGAAGAAAGATGTAGCCTAATATCTTGTATTGTATTTATAAGCCAATATTTTCATTATTTTGGACTACATGTAGGTGGGGAAATTGGCAAGAGCTTAATTTCACAATTAAATTTGACTTTAAATGATGCTGCTGATGATGATGATGATAATTAGGATGATATTTTTTGGAGTCCCTGTTTAAATATTGAAATGTTTAAGTTCACACACATGATAAACCAAGCCAGAGCAATCTGAAAGTTACATGTAAAACAAAATGTTTGAGTAAAAAATTCTGTCTTTCCAGCCCTTCCTGAAAAAAAAACATTAATTTTTTATTTTGCACACTTTAATTAATTTTACTTCAACCCTATGAGGTTATCAGACCGATGCTTCTTCATAGATGATCTATGGTGTTTCTACAATTCTTGTCAATTCATGTCTTAACCCATTGAGGACTGAGCCCAAATATATTCGGGCCGAGGTCTATGGGAAATGTGTGTTATAGCCAAATCAGCTCGTCTTTAACAGGTTAAAAAGGGGGCAAGTAGGAATAGTCAGGAAATTGAATGTCTAATAAATTATGACGGGTGTAAATTGGCCCACAAAGGAGATCGTCTTTTGACATTTTATCTCATTTACAGTGCTATTGATACAGGGGCAGTTCCAAGCAAAACAGGACATGGAGCTGAAATTTTAATGTGCCGCTGTGCCTTTGAAAATGCAAATTAGGATCTGAAATTACCACAAAGGCTTCTTTACAATACAAACAAATCATTTAAGTTTTAAAAAATTGCGATTCAGTATTCTTGCGCTGAATGATTGATCAAACCCACATTTGCATGTATGGGACTATGGGGCTTTAAATGCCTCTAATTCTTATATCTAGTCACTTTTTGCCAATTTTTTTGGCTTAATGTAATTATCATGGACTACTCCAACAAACTTTGGTATTAATATTTCTTTATAATGCATTTCTCCTCACGAAAAAGACCGGGAAACCAGATGTCACTCCGTAACCGTCACTCCGTAACCGGACAAGGGTTCAAGTTTTAAGTCATAATTAACAAAATATTCGACCAATTTTTTTATGCAAGGTGGCATATTATACCTAGAATAACATAGAATCCAATCAATAACTCAAAATTGTGATAGCCATTTAAATTTACCAGAGTTTAAGCAAAATGTTTTCTGCTCAAATATGCATGTCCATTTTGCGTCACTCCGTAACCATGATTATGAATATTCATATCTCATTAATAAATAAGATCACTATAAAAAAAAATTATCATTTTGAAAAGAGGGTACCATCAGCTATTGTCATGAACCATTTCTTTGTACATAAAGATTAAAGTATGGATGATAAACTTGTTTGAATGCTGAAATGTTGCTTCTGAATGTCACTCCGTTACCTTGGAACTGCCCACAGTAAACAGAAAATGTTAAAATTCAATCATGATTATGATCTATTGATTTATTTTCTACTCCATTTCTTGTAGATCTAACACCAGTTGGTGTGAGCCTGACCAGCGAGAGCTGTAGTAACCATGACAACCAGCAGTATCCACATGACCAGGATGCAAACCTTGGTTTCATACTGGTCAATCAAGAAGAGACCGTGGTCTGTGACCTAAGGGATATCATCGGTCAGCATCTAGAGACTGTACCGGTCAACTACAGGTTCCTAACAAAACAAGGGTAAATAAAACTCAATAAAGTAACTAGTAACTACAGTTAGTGATCTGAAGGAAAAACTCTACTGAAATAAAACCTAATAAATATCATCTCAAAAACTAAAAAGTGAATTTTTTATCCAATCATTTTCAGCTTGGGAAAAAAAATTATTAGACCAAGCTCTTTTTCGTAATGGTTTCAGTGTGTGGGTTTATTGCTTTTCATTTGGTAAGAAAACATATTAAACATGTAGACTAATTCTACTTCTATTGATTCTTCAGCAATTATATCATTGACATGTGAGTATAGACCTTTTGTTACTAATGCAAATGGTGCTCTTGTCTCAGAAGAGAAAATGAGCTTGGTCCAATAATATTTGCCCAAGCTTTATTGTTTTATTATGCGCTTTAAAACCAATGCATTTGTAGGGTAGCATGTACTGTTTAATGAACACTGAGCCCATTGGAATATACAGAAAAATAGTTTTCCGTGCATAGATGTTCCATAAATCTTTGTGTTTATTTAGTTCAAACTTGAATGTTTTATATAAATGTACTCATTCAATGCAGCAGTCTTAGACTTAATCTATGTGGGAATTTATTTTTGCATTTTGAAACACCACCATTCTATTCTTAATTTAAAAAGACACATATTACACACACATACCATACCAGATATATGGTAATTATGACAGTTTCTGTCAACAATACAAGGTCCATGCAGAAATTGTATTTACTTTACTATTGTTTGTGAACAATAAATGTATAAAATTTAGGGCTTTTTGCCAACTTTTGATAAAGGGAAGAATGTTCTACATGTAGTAAAGAAATTGTATAATATAAATGGAATTGTAGAAGTCATATAAATCTTATCAGGGCCTGAGGGCAGTTTAATATGTGTATTGGAAAATAAGAAAGTGACTAGCCAGTGTTTGTCTTTCACCACAAATGAATATTAATTGTTGAAAATATTCATCACATTTTGGCAAATTCCCTCATCTTTATATGAAATAAATGACATTATATTTATTCTTGCCTGGAAATTGTAATTGCTCTGATTGAAGATGAACCAAATGCATAAAATAGTTTTATAAAAGATGAATGAAAATGATTGAATAATTTCATTATTTCCTTTAATGCAATAGTGTTTTAATATTTATATAATATTGGATGCACTTGAGTGCAATATGAGATATATTCCATTCATCAGTATGAATATTGCAAGAGTCAAAAAGGAGTGCAATATTCATACTGATGAATGGAATATATCTCATATTGCACGAAAGAAATTCAATATTATTATTATTATACATACAAACCATTTTCCATGGCAACAGCAACGCTATCAGTTTAAACAAAAAAGAGGTTTACTCTCCTGTATCAAATCTGCCTGAAGGAGAAATTCAAATGATCAATCTATTATGACGTAAGTTGTTGCTCCGCGTATCCATTGTTATAAAAAGCTGTTGTGCTATTATGACGTAAATTGTTGCTCCGCGTATCCATTGTTAAAGCTGTTGCGCGCAGCATTTTACTGGCATCGAGGAGTGCAATATTGTAACAATAATGCACTCCTTTTCTCCATTGATACGGGTAATGTAGAATTCATAGGACATGCATTATGCTAACAATATTGAACGCCGACAAACAAACATCTGGAAGAGTATTAATACATGGTTTTAATGTATTGAAAAAGAGACTTAAAGGTGTAATAATTCATTATTATCCATTTGCCTTCTTTACTGACCAAGACACTTCCAAAGCCTGAATGGCATTTACAGCCACCCTCCATACCCATAGATATCATAGTAAAGATGATCCACTTTGTAAAATAGGGATTATACTCATTTTGTTTTAAAATTATAATTTTTTGCTTTGTTTCTGTCGTACACATCCTTTCATTATCTATTATTTTTCTGATCTTTTGGTTTACAGCTGGCCCGTCAGACCGAAACAAGAGGGCCAGATCAAAGCATGCCATCTCATTACAGAGGATGGACTTATTAGAATACAACGTGATTATGGTAAGTTATTATAAAGAGGGAAACTGACCAGAAATATAAGATATGAAAAATGACCAAAGAAAATGGGACTCCATCAGGATTCAAACTGAAGGAATCTCATTTTCTTTGCTCATTTTTCATATCATTTCTGGTCAGTTTCCCTCTTTGTTCAAATTAAAAAAGCTGCATCAGCTTCCTGTGATTCCTTGCATATATCCCCAAGTTGATTTTTATCGTTTTAGGTTTATGTAAGATTTTTTAGCTTCTGAACACAAGAGCATTGAAAGTTAAGGGGTTTCTGGGGAAAACACTGACGTAGGGTTTGCCATAGCTCAATAGCTCAATGGGTAGAGCACCGGTGTAGCAATCCAAAGGTCTTGGGTCTTATCCAGATGGAATCCTGTTGTCTTTGTTTATTTATCATAATATTGTTTTAAATATTTATGTAATGTTTTATCTAGTAACTAATCAGAGTGCTTTACATATCATTCTCAGGCTACATGTAATTGATTGATAGATTTATTAATTTTGTTCTCAACATTTTTCATATAATAGATATCATTGTTTGTTAATGTTATAGGAAAAACTACTATAAGATATCACTTCCAAGTGCAATCTGGATATAGCTATTTTTCCGAATTGAAGCTGAAGAAAGAAAGTGTGATATTCAGATCGCCAAGAAAGTTATAGTTTGTCTTGTCACCTAGCTGACACAAAAAGATTATTTTTTGCTTTAACTTCAACATTGATAAATATTGAACTGTAACTGTGTAAGTTAGCTCTGGAGTGAAAAACATGTTGAATATTGTTAATTTCCAGCATGTCTAACTTATCAGTTATTTACACATTTTAGAAAAAAATGACTTGAACTCTAGGGTTTTCCTGGTAAAAAATGAGATTTTCCTCAGAATAATTTTTAACTTTGAAAAGAGCTTTCTGTTCTAGAGCAGTCTGTTTCAAAATCTTTGCCAATTGACAGTTGAAAAAGTACAAGAATTATATAGTTTTTTTCATGTACACTGTGTTCACAGTTCTACACTTTTCTGAACTTTTCTTAACAGGAGAACCTCGTGTTGGTGTTGTCTGCGAGACAGGGACAGCATTAGGGTTTGTCTTCATGTCTTCACTGCAACTCACGATCAACAAGCTACGCCAAGCTGTTCTTGCCCAAGTGAGTCCGATTGAACATTTTCAGCCTGTCAAATTCTTAAGTTCAATATTCTTGTCCACAGTCTGGTGTAAGGGATCTTCCCTAGTGGTATTTTGTAACTAATTTGGGTTTTGTTTTGTTGTTATAGTGTTGTGGTTAAAAGTGTGCTGACTTACATGTAGTAGATGTATAAATTTATAATCTGCATGTGCGGGAATGTAAAAAAAAAAAAAAAAATCAAAAGCAATCAGTACTCTTTTGTCAAATTGCTGTGAAGTTTTTTAATCATCTCCATATTAATTCAAAATCAGATTTGACTGCCTTGTTGTTCTGCATTTTAGATTATGATGATAGATATCACATCATGTTTAACAAAGGTCTCTGGTGAAGCACTTATTGATTTTGACGAGGGCTTATGAAGTGGGCAGCTAGACCTTCTGCACTTGCTCAGAGCCTTCTGCTAGTTTCACAAAGGAAATTTGTTTTTCTTTCTAGTTCAGGGTATTTTTTCTGTGGTTGTACTTTCTTGTCGTGCTCAGTTCTTTCTGCTTCAAATTCAGAAACCCCTTGGAAAACTATCCCTTTGTATGTTGGGTGGTCAAGTGGCTTGTAACTAAGGGTTCTGTGGCTTTGCTATTGGTCAACTGCCATCCATGAAATAAAAAAAAATATGCAAAAACACCCAATATCACATAAAATCTTCATTTTACAAAAAAAAAACAACAAACAAACAAAACAAATGAGCTTAATACTAATATATATTTTTAATTCCTTTGAATAATGTCCACATGAGAATCTCAAAACATTTCCTATGATTTGAGGTTAAAATCCATTGTCTCTGGTCATTGGGATTTTGCGTTCAATCTTTTGCTGAAAAATTGGGAACTGGTGATTCAAGGAGTACTTGTAATTGAAGATGTCCTGTAACACCTTATGCACCCCTTCCATGAATTTGCCATCAGTCTGTCCAGCAAGCTCTATCTTGCTCTTCAGTATCAGCTGGGTCAGAGATTGTGAATGTGCAAGATACTGGTGTAGTCCTTATTCTTATTTGCAACGCATGGTCTTGCCTCTGGTCATTACTTTGTCTTTCTTTCGCACCATAGACACCTGTCTGTGGTTTTTAGGATCTTGTGTTCAGGAAATCCTTTGGGAGCTGTTGATTTGAGGAGTAAAGTTTAGGACGTCCCGTAACATCTTGTACTCCCCTTCCATGAATTTGCCATCCTTCCTTTAATCAAGCTCTGTCTCACACCTTAGTATAAGCTGGTTCAGAGGTTGTGAATAGTCACATATGACGTGATACTGGCGTAATCAGGGCAGTGCAGGTATCTCACATGTCTCAAGTCTGTTTGAAACCCTTCCACGAATTTGCCATCTGTCTTCCCAGCAAGCTCTATCTTGCTCTTTTGGTTTCAGCTGGGTCGGAGGTTGTGAATAGTCACACCTGATGTGGTGTATGATAGGTAGGAATTGGATTAGTGAGCATTCTCAACTCCGTCTGCAGCTCATAATGTTTCTTTTGATATTACCTGTTGCCAAGAGAACTTTAAAATTTCCTGACCTGAGATGGCCGAAGAATCTAATGCACAGGCTTGAGCTATCAAAGACAAAGCTAGGGCACTACCAGATGTAGATATATAAGCACACAAGTAGAGTTGAATAGAAAGATAGAATGCACTCCCAATTTATGACAGCTAAAAGTAAAAAATAAGAAATAATAAAAAAAAATACATTTAAATAGGTAATTTGGTTATACATAAAGAAAGAGGAGGTAAAGACCCCACAATATTAACACATTAATAACAACTCTTGCAAAACAGGTAGTACAGTTCAATAGAAGGGGAACCCTGCTGATGTAAAAGCTATATTGTGTATGCATCAAAGTTAGTTTCAAAATATAAGCTTTGTTAACCTCCAATGCCACCATAAAAAGCTTGTGACATACACGTATCTGTTTGTAATTTGATCTGATATCCATACCCTACAAAGGGATACACAGCCAAAGTTGTTGGCAAGCGACAAAGCCCTTCCTTCCTGTCTTTACCAAATTAAGTTAAATTTGAGTAGTTTTTTGCATGCAGGCCTATATAACTAATATTGGTTCACCAAACTCTTCAATTCTCATATCATGATGTCATTTGGATGTATAGTAACTTTACACTGTCCACCCATTTGCTAACAGTTTCCTTTCAATTGAGAATTACACCCAGAATTAATTTATATCAGTTAGATATGGGTCTGAATAAATGACATTCATATAGCCAATGATATGAAGGTGATTGTCAATAACTATTGAGATACCTCGAGGTCAAGCCAAAATACCTGATTATTATAAAATATTGTTATACTGAATGCATGGTTAAAATTGGAGTCTAAGAAATTCCACACAATTTCCTCTTTTACCAGATTTTAAACATCCAATAATTCATTATACCGTGTAACCCCGCATCGCACTGTCCCGAAGTTGAGCAAGGATGTACACACCATCATGTAAATTTTTAATTTTGCTCTGATCACGTTCGTGTACCCTTCCATTCGTGTACCCTCGTGTGTTGTTCGAGTGCCATCGTGTAACCTTCTGTAGACATCGTTCTTGTTTTTGCTTTTGTTGGCTGTTGACCAAGTTCAGGGCTGACATCGCATGAACCCTAAAATTTCACCATTCGTGCGTCCATCTTTGTTCAACTTCTGGACAGTGACGCCACCTTAAATAGATATTTTAAAAAATACCCATTTGTGTTACACGTAGGATTATATGTAGACTCCCGTTTTTATTTATTTATTTGCATGTATGTCAGTCGTTATATGTCATAGTACAGTTTCGTGTTTAGTTTTACATATTTTCATCCTTGCATGCGGGCTAACTGAAATCATCAACTCGTTTCTCAATTGAAGTTTCTATCTTGGATATCCTCGACTCTAAGTTACGTTAAAAGTTGATTTTGCTGGTGACAAATTTATCTTTCAGTTCTTCATTCAGAAACTTTTTGGAGTTTTTATGATTAAAATTGTTTGTTCGCTTATTCCGTTAATTATTGAATTTGTGTTTATTGCTATCCTCGACTCTAAGTTACTTTATATTGATTTTGCTGGTGACAAGTTTATCTGTTAGTCCTTTGAGAAAATTTTTTGAGTTTTTTATGATTAAATTGTTCTTTTGCTTATTCCTTCAAATAGTGAATTTGTGTTTATTGCTGTATATGTTATGTATGCGTTCTTTTATCAGTCAAAAGATGTGCCTATAGTGTTGACCGGTCCGTCCAGCTCTCAACACAGCCAAGATTCAAACAAGGTTGACCCCACCCTCCCAGAATCTACCCCCTGCTCTGTAAGTTTGACAAATTAAAAATGCTGCTGTTCATCATTAACCCATTAAATAATTACTAACCCCAAAATGATCATCATCAATAACACCCTAAAATAATCATCTTCATTTTAAACCCCTTAAATAATCACTATTATTAAAATTTATAAAAAAAAGAAAAAAAAAAGAATTGCAATACATATTTATTGTTACTAATCTATTGAAAAGAAACTTATTTCTGAATTAAAAATGAAATACGCAAAGTTCTTGTGTGTGATTTAACGCACCATTGCATCAGGGTTTGTAGTTAAATTGTAGCATTTAACCTATCACCCTAACATCATGGTAATGGTGGATTTACTAATACAACCTGTTAAAATCTTCAGACCCTTCCCCCACCACCTGCATCCTTTTCTCTTTTCCTTTCCCTTCTCAAAACTCCTTGCCAATATTAGCAGCATACTATGATCCAAATATCTTTTTCTTAAAAATCATGTAATGTAAGAGACGATACATATTCATATAATTTATTCTGACATTGGAAGGATTAAGATGGAACCTTTCATATTTATTGAGGAGTAAGCTTTAACATCTGAAATAGATACACATAAATTCTTTCTTTTCCTCTTAAATAATTTGGTAGTTCAAGTTTGGACATGACACAATTTCCTATTGTGAAAGGAAGATGTGAAATGGCTTATAGAAATACATGTTTTTATATTGGGTTTTTTATTTGGGCATGCACTTGAATATGACTTTGCGCTTTTGTATTTGTACAATAGTAGACCTATTTCCTTTTGACCGTTGTATTCAATCTTCCTCCTTTCAAGGAGAAGTCCACTTAGGAATTAAACTGTTTTTAGTTAAAGCAGAAAAAGTCAAATAGCAATATCAGTGAAGGTTTTAAGAATATCTGTAAAAGGATAGAAGTTGTGAATGTTTAAAAATTTTATTTTTGGAACATCACTTGCGAGCTGCTCTCCATATGTTACCTGTGTAGTCGATACCTAATGAAACTTGTATAATTTATCCTCTGGGAAATATATCTATTCATTGAGAACCATTAAAAAGTATAGTGTACACAACACGTCAGAGAGAGAGCAGCTCGCAAGTGACATTACAAAATCAAAACTTGTCATGTCTATAGCATTGTTTTCCTTTGAATGATTTTCAGCAAAACTTGACTGGTATGCTGTTATCGAAACCAAATTGATTCCAGGCAGAATGGACTTCCCCTTTTAATACTTTATCTGTACACCCTTTCTACATTATACCTCTATTTACCATATGTTGCATTTATCGTTCTACATGTACATGAATTCCTCTTGTTCACTCTGTATCTCTGTGACAATTAACTTATGACAACAGATGATAAATTCAATATATATATATATCATTGTGAAAATCAATCAATGGTGTATGAGCTGATTGATACATGTATATCTAAGAAAACAATTAGTGATATCTTTGTTCTCTCTCTTTCTTTCCATCTTTCATTCTTGTCTCTCCCACTTCCATTTTCTCTCCTTTATCTCTCTTTCTCTCTCCATATATCCTTGTCTTCTTTCTTTTTTTCTCTTTCTTTCCCTTCCTCTCTATTTCAATTTCACTTTATTTCTTTTTGTATCTAATTTTTTCTGTATGTTAAACTCTCTTTCTGTTTCCCTCCCCTCCCCCTCCATCTCTCTCTCTCTCTCTCTCTATTTGATGATTTATATTTCTTTTTCTTCTCTCTCAATTTCTCTTATCTCTCTCGTTTTCTCTCTCTATCTATCTCTGACTCAGTTGGGTAGCATGCGTGAGTTACTGCCCGACGACTGGATCTTCCTTGACCGTAACGGCTGGCCGGTCAACAGACAGCAGGAATCCACCTTGACCATCCTGGATATCCTGGTGCAATCCTCGGTCAAGGTCAGAGTTCACAGTTCGTTACCAGAGTTCAGAGGTCATTCGGCCTTGGAGGATTCCCACACCAGCTTCACATCCACCATGGCTGAGTTTGGAATGATGACACCTCCTTCAAAGATGCAGAAAGTGTAAGATTTTCTTTACACTTGGCATTGCGTACTGGTCAGAGAATTTCTGAGATGTCAGGAAACTTAAATATAATTCTTTCCAAAGCAAAAACTTTTGAAATTCATGAATTTTTACTGGAAAGTCAGGGAAAAACATTAATTCAAGGCAATTGTCACATGTCTCTTTATAAGCTAGCTAGTAAATACATTAATGTACTTCTATGTTCTTTAAACTTTAAAGTGGTAATCCTGTACACTTTATTCCTGCAACTAGTAACTGATTCTCGGTGAAGTCTGTTAACAGGGAGAGACAATTTTTGAAAATAATGGGCAAAACATGGATCTCAAAACTGCCTGGAAAGAGGAGAAAATATAAAGTTCCATACACTATGATGTCAGCCCTATCAAGTTACTTGAAAATACTGATTCTGACATTGTTTGTTACTACAGGAGCAAATCACCGAGTAATTTGACTGCATTGGATACATCCTTCACATACTCACCGCACAAGATGCAGCCCAGGAGTCCTCTCAGAACCAACCCTGACTCAACCTTTATCAGCAAGACACCAACCAGTGTCAAGCAGATCCTGATAAGTTACGTCAGGGCAGAGGCAACGCAGTATGCCTTGGATCTCAAAGCAGAGTTGGAGGAACTCAAGTTCAGTGTTTACCTGGTAAGATAGTGTCTTTGAAGTCTATTGTAGTAGTAGAAGTTGTAGTAATGGTAGAAGTAGCAGACATTACCAGATCACTTCTTCTGACACCAACCAGTGTCAAGCAGATACTCATCAGTTATGTCAGAGCAGAGGCAACGCAGTATGCCTTGGATCTCAAGAGAGAGTTGGAGGAACTCAAGTTCAGTGTTTACCTGGTAAGATAGTGTATTTGAAATCTTGTGTACATGTAGCATGTATGTAATCATAGATGTTACTAGATTACTTGTTCAGCAAGATACAAACAAGTTACAAGCAGATCCTCATCGGTTACTTCAGGGCAGAGGCAACACAGTATGCCTTGGATCTCAAAGCAGAGCCGGAGGAACTTAAGTTCAGCGTCTAGCTGGTGAGATAGTGTCTTTGATGTCATTTGTAGTAGTAGAAGTAGTAATAGTAGTTGTAGACATCATTGGTTAACTAAAGGCACCAACAAGTGTCAAACATATCCTGATCAGTTACGTCAGGGCCGAGGCAACACAGTTTGTCTTGGATCTCAAGAGAGAGTTGGAGGAACCCAAGTTCAGCATATACCTAGTGAGATAGTGTCTTTGAAGTATTTTGTAGAAGTAGTAGTAGTAGGAAATGTTATCAGGTAACTTGATTAGTAAGACACCAACCAGTGTCAAGCAGATCCTGATCAGTTAGTCAGGGCAGAGGCAACGCAGTATGCCTTGGATCTCAAGAGAGAGTTGGAGAAACTCAAGTTCAGTGTTTACCTGGTAAGATAGTGTCTTTGAAGTCTTTTGTAGTATAGAAGTAGTGATAGTAGTAGTAGCAGACATTATCAGGTAACTTGATTAATGAGGCACCAACCAGTGTCAAGCAGATCCTGACCAGTTATGTCAGGACATCTTGATGCGAGGATGTTCTGTAAAATTGCTGCACCATGGAGGACTATACTACAATGTATCGGGAGGGGGGGGGGTGTATTTGGTTTTGACAGATATGTATCAGTCAGATAGGATTATTTATGTCTGGGACCGACCTTTAACGTTACTATCCGAGAGACGGGACTGGGTTTCGAACCTTGGTCTGCTCCATGTCAGTTTGTAGGCTGATACAGAGAGTTGACAATAAGCGTTACTGCTCGACCAACTCCTGTATCTGCATGTTAAGAAGCTACATGTAGTTGCTGCCTTTGTTCTTCAAATAATACAATTAGCTGAAACCTCTATGAGGGGATAGACTTGGGGGTAAAATGCATTTTCACCTCACAGGCACAGGTGACAACTGAATAATCAATGATGAATATGATAATATTGTGAAAATCAATAAATGTTTACATTACCCTGCTTTTTTTCCCTGCTATGCTATGTTGTGCCCGTAACATTCAAGGTTTTCTCTGCTATATATTAATCTAAATTTGCAAAAAAGAATCGATATTGTACTGTTTTCATTTTGTCTAGAATGTTCATGAGATCATCAAATACATCACTTACATGTACAATGATACCTACATCAAGCATCTGAAGCCAAATGATGACCAGTACCCTGTAACATTAAAAAAGATACGATCAATCTTATGATCGATGATCGATTATATCTTTTATGTTACATGGCACAGATATGATTGGGCAAAGAGCTTTAGTATGGCAATGATTTGGCCTTTAAAAGTGTGTGGAGATCTGGAAATGTGTACAGTAATATTGATGCCAAAAAGCATCAACAGTAGAATCTTATGGTGGTAGTTTTAATTTTAATTGTGTTAAAGATGTACGTTCCCCATAGTGTAGAGGGAGTTCAAAATACGTACGCGGTAACGAACTATGCAAGCTGCCCATTCATACCAACGATGTGCGACTCTTACGCAGTGGTCCAAAAACCGAAAGCTAGAACACCCGAAAGATTGCCGAAGTCATGAGCCAATTTCTTATCGGCAATGATTCGCGTGCAAGCAGAAGGTGTATTCAATGTATACAATGTATTCGGCCCAGGTATTCACTCATGCACGTATGCTTTATACACACAAACAGTAGCACACACAATGGTGTGTATCGCGAATCGCTCTCACAGCGCAATCGCGATTGGCTGGCATGTAACCGTATGCAAATTAAGTCATGCTCTAAGCTTCGTGAACAATATGGCTGCGACCACACACACAGTTTAGCGATGCTCGTGAATGACCACCTTTAAGGGGCCTTGGAGCATTTTTAAAAGTGAGGGAGGATCCGAAAATGCAAAAAATTTCAACATTACATGGTCATTTACTAAAGTACCCTTTACGTGAGGTTCCTTTAATGACTACAATTCCGCCCTTTGCATTTCCGACTAGTTAGTACGTCCCACTTTTTTGCGCAAAGCCACCTTTTCAATATTGGAAGAAGTTAGCTAATTTCCAGTTTCACTATTTTTTCGTTTTGTAGGATGTCCATGAGATATTCTGTGGTACGGATTGGCAGGATAGTTTGAACTTTGCTGTGAGTAACTGTGCAGTCTTTGTGCCCCTAGTAACACCAAGGTACGGAGAGACACAGTGGACCAATAGAGAGGTAAGATTTTAATTTGACTTGACTTGATTTGACTTGATTTGATTTGATTTGATATGATTTGATATATAATCATCTGTACTACAAAAATGATAACAATAACAGGTTTTTATTATCACAATTCAAGTTACAAGATTGAAAATTCTCCACATATCCATAGATATTGTGATTTTCAAAAATATTTTGTGTTTTGGTGGCCCGATCCTAAATGAAAGGTAGAAATTTAATCACCAAGTGCACCAGATTTTACAGTTTTAAATTGAAATGATTAAAAAAAAAACAATTGCACTAGGGGTTCCCCTCCCCCTCTCACACCCTTCTCTCTTCAATAGTCAATTCACTCTCTTGCATTAGTTCACAAAAATATTTCAGTACGTTATTTTTTTTGAAGTATCTGCAGAGAGCATTTTACCATGTACTATAACCACTGTGAGTGAATAAATACAAAAGTGTTGCACTTATGGATGTTTTAATTTCCATATTGAAATTTGTAAAAGTGTTGCAGTCTTGTGGTCTCACCACTTGACTGTGAATTCAAAGGTTGTGGGTTCTATCCCCGACAGCGGCACTTATGTCCCTATAGCAAGGCATTTTATCTACATGCTTGACCCCACTCTCGATGTTAAAAATGGGTACCCTATAGGATTGTGAATGCTATGTAGTTCACTTTGGCATGTGTGCACCTAACAGACGACCAGCTGGAATGTTCCTCAAGGAGTGGAGATGGTACACTGTAAAGTGCGGGATTGTTAATGAATCCAATGACCGGGGTAATGATATACTGTAAGCTCTTTGGTCTTTCCAGGTAAAGCGCTTGAAAAGAAATCAGTATTATTATTATTTTGATTTCTTATTTATAACTCAGGTAAAGTTGGCTGACGTACTGGGCAAGTACATTGTGCCTGTGAGCTTCCTAGATACCTGGCCTCCCAGATGCTTGGCTATTCAGTTTGCTACAACTCAGTTCATCAACTGGAGGAAACCTAAACCTGGCCAACCATCTATTGCACCTCATTCACCAAGTAGGTCATGTTCATTGAATCAACCCTTCATTTTTCCCCCACTCTCAAGGGGTTCTTTTAAAATTTTGAACAAAAAAAATTATCTGAAAGGTTAGTAACATGTGTTATCGGGATGAAAAATGCAAGGGGCATCTTGTAGGGCTATGGGGTTATCTTGGTTGCTCCAAGGGAAAAATCTGCTTATATTGAATAAGTTTTTATTGAACAAATAAAACCTGAAATAGCAGAATTTTGCATATCATACCATTTTTATAATTCTATATTTTGTCCAATATAATGGACCAATCAGTAATAAACATAATTAATTCTTTGCAATGTATTGCAGGGTACCCACTCTATCTGGAAATTAGAGAAAACCTTAAAAATGAGGCCCACTTTTTTCAGTCAGGGAAAATTCAGGGAATTTGATAAGAACTGATATCCTAAGTTTCAAATAGTTTCAAGGCCACTACATTCATTGCCACATTGAAATAGGTAGAAGTATTTTGAAATAGTGATCATGGAATTTAACGTCCATCCGAGAAAACTCAGGGACTTTTGCTCTTGTAATATAGTGGGAACCTTGTATTAGCATGATGACCAATCAAATACTGTAGAAACATTCATTTTTGCATGCATGATAGTTTTGCGAATTTGGCGAGGAGCCAAGATTCACAAAAGTAAAATGCCCGCGAAAGTGTATGTCTACACAATGCATTGAATGATATTACAATACTGTACACTGTACAAGATATGGTGATGGTTGGTACTTTGCAAAAGTTTCATTCTGCTAAAAATGGTCATTGGCTCCAATTTGCGAAAGTTTCATGTCACAAATGTTTCAGGTTCTATAGTGCATCCTCATCTCTTTTATTGCAGCCAAAGACCTAAGCATGGATAGTCCTCTCAAGAAGTGCTATGAGTGGGAGAAGAAAGACGTCACTACTGTAGCTAAAGACATCGGTAAGAGATGTCAGACGAGGAGGATCGCTAACGGCACCAACGGGGTAGCACCTCTGGTAAGTACCTTAGATGGTCCATTTCCAATTGGTCTAAAAAGATATTCTAATAGGGTCATTCCATGCCAATTCACCCAATGGGTTACACCCTACCGTCTCAGAATTTGCTCAAATTTGGTACACATAAAGTTTAAACATTACCTTCCCATAAACAAAAAAATTAGCGTAAACGGTCCGTCGGTTTCCGAGCTATGGCCCGCCCATTTTGATTCGTTTTGGCAAAAATGGGTGTGACCTTCCATTTCAACGGCACAATGCGCCTGAACTGGTTGACATTTTTTTTAACTGGTACCTTCAAAAGGAAATTCAAAGAGGAATTCAAAAATGGTATCAAAAATATTATTGGAGCAATTTAAAGTGCTATGACCTTTGACGCTTTCCTTTAACCTTGATTTTGCCCCCAGACGAATAATATTTTTACTTGATTTTTTTGTATGTTAATTGTCAGTATAATATTAACATAACATGTAAATATCTAGGATGATATTTTATTTCTTCACCTTTAAAAACTCTTTTTAATGTAATTTACAAAGTTACTGTTCCCACTCGCATCACTGTCATAGTGATATTGTGTTGGTAATGTGTGTACAAGTCTCAGCATTATAGGCTTATTGAATACTTCCAAACTGTAGTTAAATTACTTCAATTAAAACAGGAAACTAAACATTCAGGTAATAAAGGAACATTAAACACAATGATAATGTATACATGTACGTAGACTCCATTTTGCTTATGAATAGAGACATTTGTTTACGCCTTTTGATTGGGGGTCAATATAGTATACATACAAATCATCAGAAATCTGCGGTTTGGAGAAACAAAATGCTTCTACATGTAGTCAGCTCTACTGTCCCAAACTGGATACATCCTTGGATCTTTGAACATCAGCAACAGATATGGAATACATTATGGCATTTGATTGTAATGTTACTTCAGTTTGAAAGTATTTCATAGTATAATGGAGTCTTGTAACAACACATTACCAACGCGCAAATATCAGTGTATGTGGGGGTAACAGTAACTTTGTAAATTACATTAAAAGAGTTTTTAAAGGTGAAGAATATAAAATATCATCCTAGATATTTACATGTTATGTATATTAATATCTGACAATTACATACATAAAAATCAAGTAAAAATATTATTCGTCTGGGGGTCAAATCAAGGTTAAAGGGAAAGGTCAAAGGTCATAGCACTTTAAATTGCTTCCAATAATATTTTTGATACCATTTTTGAATTCCTCTTTTGAATTTCCTTTTGAAATGGTAACCAGTTTAAAAAAAAATGGTCAACCAGTTCAGGCGCATTGTGCCGTTGAAATGGAAGGTCACACCCATTTTTTGCCAAACGAATCAAAATGGGCGGCCATAGCTGGAAACCGACGGACGGTTTTACGGCTTATTTTTTTTTGTTTCATGGGAAGGTAATGTTAAACTATATGTGTACCAAATTTGAGCGATTTCTGAGACGGAAGGGTGCAAAATTGCACTTTCATTGGGTGAATTGGCATGGAATGACCCAATATGCAATTTGATTTACACCTAGCCTGTGTACTTTAGTCTATAAGCCAACAGGTCTATAATTTGACAAAGCCCTGTGGGTGAAAATTTGTTAAGAATAATTGTCAATGGAGTTTTTTATTCATTTATTTCTTTGATCTCTATTTTGAATAACTCAGAGAAGATCATATGACTTTATTTTAGTAGTCTATAAGGTATTTGGATTCAAGAAGAATGAAACCCTAGACACACTATCACATGAAATGTTGATCCATATTTCACTGATTAAAATGGTACTTAATTTAGAGTCTGAAATTTAAGACTATACCTTATTAGAGCATTATGTTATAACCAATTGGAGACTCTGCCATTGGTCATGAATATCTTTAGTATTTGACATCGTACCAGATCACTTGCTCTACAGCTTAGCCAAATCAACAGCTTTCTGTTTCAAGAAGCTGCTCCACATTTACAGTTCTACTGGTAACTCTACCGAAGTTGAATCTCTTGGGACCAATGAAATTTGTTCGACCTAGGAGAAATTCAACGTACGAGAGGTGCATAACACTTGTCTTGTATTATCTGGACTGAAAAATTCCTTAGACTAATGCAGAGGTCACAACTTGCCGTAGGCTACGGGGCACGTGCATGCAACGTAGCCTGCGTTGCATGCACAATGCATGCAGAGGTCATTGGTCAATTTCTGCGATTCCTGCGTTCCTGTAATAAGGGTATTGGAAAAACTTCCTACACGTCGTACATGCAGCATGCCTGCAAGGTACCTTCGCTGCACGATATTTCTACGAAATCCATCGTAGGGAGTTGCACGTCGAAGGTACGGCGAGTTGTGACCGCCGCATTAGGTGATTATTTGACTTATTGAAGGTCTACTTATGCAGAGTTGATGGTATATTTCGTCCATTCTTCATTTCCACAGACGAGAGGAAAGACGATGAGCGTAGGAGAGATCTTGAACGAAGGAAGAGAAGAGGGAGATCGTCTTCTCGTTATCAGCACACATCCCAAGCAGGAGGAGTTTGGTGCTGAGCTGAAGAAGCTGTTTGAGAGCAAGGGATACGATGTTTGGATGACAACAGAGCTATCAAGGATGGGTGGAACAGATACAGAATCAGGTGAGTTGATGATGATGATGATGATGATGAGGTGGATGATGATGATGGTGGTGGTGGTGATGATGGCGATGATGAAGAAGATGATGATTATGGCATTGGTGGTGCTAACAATACTAATGATGATGATTATCATGATGCTATTGGTAATATTGGTGGTAATGATGATGATGATGGTGATGACAATGATAATGGTGTTGGTGTTGATGATGATGATGGTGGTGATGATGTTGATAGTGATGGTAATAATGATTATACCGATAATAATAGAAGTGATGGTAGTGGTGATGATAATAATTTGATGTTGATGAAGTGATGATGAAGTAAAGGTAATAAGGATGATGATGATAGCAACAAAATGACAGAGCACATGAGATATTTTTTTTATTTGTCAAATTACTTCAAGGTCTCATTAATCTTCTTCTCATTAGTATTATCAGATGGAACATTAATCCTAGATGGCAATGAAGACACAATGGATGGTATCTGTAACCCGGCAACACTCTTCCAGGAGAAGGTAGATGAGGCATCAGTCGTTCTCTTCGTCCTCTCCAAGGCTTTTGCTGAATCAGCAACATGCAAGGGACAGGTAGGTCCTCCTCTGTGAATTATCCATATATTTTATGTCTTAACCCATGGAGGGATGTAGTTTTCCATACGCCTTGAATACAAATGTTTTAGCTTCACTATTTGGCTCCAAGTGTATTTTTATTTCTATCTCAGAGCCTTTTTAAAAAGTCAATTGTGTCAGATGATGGAGTGATTATACATGTAGAGAAAGACCATTTACGATTGAAAATGGACAGCAAGAAAAAAGCGTTGGTTGAAAAAGACACTCATTACCCGTAGATGTGTGCTGCTATGATTGTTACATGGATTGAAGTCTTTAATAACAAAATTATATTTTCAATGTAATAAAATGGTATCACAATTATTTCCATTTCCTCTCATACTTTGAGATATCCTTTACTGTAGCAAGAGGATTGGTAATGTTCACTGGATTTTAAACTAATTTTTCAAAATGAGCCAAATGACTATAACACCTTCGTCAGCAAGAGAAGTTTGATAATACTGAATTGGTTAATGGTTAAGTAACAGAAAACCCACCTTGTCTCTTGCAGGTATTCTATTGTGAACAGAGGAAGAGGGTGGTCCCTCTGGCTTACGAAGACTTTGAGATGCCAGGCTGGATGTCCATGCTCATTGGTACAAGTACATTCGAGGTAGGTCACTCTAGGATGTTAAGTCCATCATTAAAAAAAATATCAAGGAATAATTTCTGGTTTTTATACATTTGCTGGAACTCAAGATTCTAAGTTTTCCAATGATACAAAAGACTTTTAGTTTGCTCGAGTACTAGTACTATTCAGGTAAACATCTTTGAAGATTGGTTGCCGGAATTTTTCCTGAAGCCATTACTAACAAATGAAAGATACCATAATTTGAAATCATTGCATACAAAGACTTTGAGATGCCAGGCTTGATGTCCATGCTTATTGGTACAAGTACATTTGAGGCATGTCCCTCTCGGATGTTTTATCTGTCAAAAAAAAAAAAAATTATCAAGGAATAATTCGTGGTTTGCATACATTTGTTGGAACTGAAACTTCTAAGCTTTCCTATGATATAAAACAGTTTGCTCAACTACTGTATTCTTGGAAATATTTGCACTACATTAATTTTCGCCTATTTCGTGCAAATAGGGGCAGATGCGAATTTAAAAATCTGCAAATATATAGGCATGATTTCTTATGCATGTATTGAATAGGTTCAATTGCAAGCTTACGAACATATAGGGCAAATTTAGCAACCTGTAAACATATTTTGAGGCCGCTCAGCGCAAAAAATCGATCACGCAAAAATAACAGTGAATACAGTACTAGTATTTCTTATTCATGGTTGGTATTTCAATTTAATTTGTATGCAATACGTGTTGTTTCTTCAAATCCTATTTATTTATTTTTTTTACATTTTTTGTTTTGCTTTATCAAAAGCACTCTGGGACTTCAAAGTGATATGCCCTACCGGTATCATAAATAAGTTTCATTATTATTATTATTCTTATACCAATATATATTTATTTTGTTGAGCAGAATGTGAAACGAGGTGACTACAAGGATCACCTACTGACCAGAATAGCTCAGGCATGTGACCCAGCTACTCTCATAGATGCAGAGGATATTGCCAAAGAGAAAGAACTCTCGGTTTCGGTAAGTTTCTAAATATCAAAGCAGAGCCCCTTTTACTTAGGAAAGTAAGTATAAAATGATTGTTAAACAATATTATCTTCAAGTGTTTTTATATATGGGTGAGCAGTTTCTGCCAAAAGACTGTGATAGATAAAGGGTAATTGGTGAGTAATTAGCAAAATTATTGAGGCATTGTTTTGAAAGTTTGATTTTATCTTACCCATTCACACGCAATGTTTGTCTAATTACAGTTTGACTGGGATATTGTCAATGTAAATATTGGGTATCAATCATTATCATGCTTATCTTGAAGACAGGTACATGTTGCATTTTGAACATGGGCCCCAAATCCTGAAAATAGCAACCCAAGAATATATTGAGTTTTCTTTCTACATGTCAATCAATAAATTTATGTAGAATCAGTCATATCTTGTACATATGTATATGATAATATGGCAAATATTCATTTATGGATAATACAAATAGGATTTTTGCTCTTGAGGTGGAAAAACTTTGTCCTGAAGTAAGTTTATATTAAAGAGCTTCTGATTCAGCTAAAGTTCTCTAATGTTGAATAGAACAACTGCATCTTTTGAAGTAATCTTTACTTCCAACCCATAAACCTTAAATATCTGTATATATAATTTTTGTTATATCATCAATTAGGTGGAGTTTGTTTGCAAGAATCTGCCTGATACAGGGTGCGTGTACATTGCTGGAGGTACCAAGTACTACTATGAGAAGAGTCAAGCAATATGCAAGTAAGTCTCATTCTTCAGGTTCTCAATTCCTGAGTTGAGGCAAATCTTCTTTGGTGATTTGCCCCAGATCATATCCACACACTAGAACCATATTCTTTCCTGTCTATAGTTTAAAGCTGGGTTTATGGTCTTGGTAAGATTATGTTATATCAATTATATTTAGTTTTGATAGTATCTTAAAATACACTAACTATAAAACAAGTAAAGTGATGGTTACACCAATGTTTATATGTTGAATGTTTGTGAAAATTCAATTTTGGCTGTTATTGCAGTTCTTGTGCCCTCTACTGGTGTTCAAATGATTTCTCTTATAAAAGGCCTTCCGGATGACCATTTTATTGATTTAGCTAGTCTAGGTTCAAAGAACTATACAAAGATATTTTCCTAAAATTTTCTTCCTGGAAGTTTAACTGTGTGGGTTAGGATGCCTGCAAGAACTTCTACAAAAGATTCAAAGAAAAGACTGAGTTGAGATAGTAAACACACTTGAGTTTTATTATCACAATTATTATGAAATGATTGTTGTTGTTTTTTTTTTGGATATAGAGCCATAGGAGTCGCTCTTGCCAAGCTGCCCACAGTGACCCTTATCACTGGAGGTTTCTATGGTGTAGGCCAGGATGTTTCTAAGAGCTTCTACGATGAGAGGATAAGACTGAGAACAGAACCAAAGGTTTGGCATATCCTCCCCAAGAAAGATAAGAGGGTAGGTCTGAAAGTTTCAAAATATAGTTTCCATATACAGTTGAGTAACCGATCAAAGTGCTTTACCTGTAGCTGAACCCGTATCCAGTCAAACTGATAAACTGACGCCAAATTTGTTATCTGTATATAGAAGTTTTATAACATGACCAGAAATAACCTAGAAATCTGGATAAAACTAGTTGTAAAGATATTCATTGTGGCACAGTTTGTGGCCCGTATTCTGGAGCGGAGCATCAGTCGCAAGTTTGTGCAAAGCTATCGTGCGATCTTTGCATCGCACAATAGGTTTGAACAAAATTACGACGTGTACAAAGTCGGTCTTCAGTTTAGAATATGGGCCAAAGAGTTCAAATAAAATATGGGGATTTTGACCATTGTTAAAATCTTTTTAACAGGACTGCACCGCCCAGGCCAATCAGAAACCTGACAAGACTTTCAAGGGACCACCGTTTGGCAAGACCCTTTACTGTGGAGAAGATGTCAGACAGAGAGAGTCCATTGTATCAAAGGTCTTTGATATCTGTATCATCGTAGAAGGTAGGTCAACAAAAAAGTTTTTTTTGGGGGGGAGACAACTGTGCACCATCCATTAAGAGTAATTATAATTCCTACCAACATTTTTTACAATGCTTGTGTGCGACAGGAGTTTTTGGATTGACTCACTAACTCATGATTCAGAGCCTTAAAAGATATACCAGATGCATCGGCCAAAAGAGCAAGGATTTCTGAACATATTCCGCACATTTCTGTTGTGTTCTCACTTTGCATCTGGTGTGTGAAAAGTTATGTATGAGAGTCCCTAAATTGGCAACGTTTTGACATGATCAAAACCTGTGTTTTTTTGTATTACAAATTTGGAATCGTACTCATTTAATATATAATTTCCTTCTTAAATTGATTTTGATATACTGATGTATAGTAGCAATTTTTAAAAAAATGCAAGTTTTGCAAATGTGCAGAAAGCAGAAAAGAAGGCCTATCAATGAACCAGGCACGCACACAAATGTACACCAGCTCTACTATTAATAGTGTATTCTTGATATTTTCCATTGATGTTGATCAGGTGGACCTGGTGCCGCCCATGAAGCAGAAGAGTTCACATGGAGTGACCATACAGTCATCCCTATCAAGTGTACTGGAGGAGCAGCGGGTGGTAAATTCAAGGTGCCTCACAAGATATTTGAGGTAAACAAATCCTTCTTCTTCTCCTCTTCCTTCCTTTTTCTTTTTCTTATTCATCCTATTCTCCTCCTCTGCTCCTTTGTTGTCGTCTTTGTCTCTCTTTCATACTTCTTCTTCTCCTTTTCTTACCCTTCTTTGTCATCTTCTTCTTCGTCGTCTTCTATTCTTTTTCTCCTTTTCTTCCCCTTCGTCGTCTTCCTTTGTGCTTCTTCCTCCACCTCCTCCTCCTTCTTCTACACCTTATTCTCCTTCTTCTACACTTTCTTCTTCTTCTTCCTCTACTTCTTCCTCTTTTTCTTTTTATTATTATTATCCTTCTCATTCTCCTTCTTCTCTTTCTTATTCCTCACCGTCGTTTTTTTTTATAGAAAATCTGTTATAACTTTCTTTTTTTTCTTCATACAATTGTATGGTTATTATTCCTCATTTTATATTCATACTGTAATAATATTCTGTAATAATATTTTAGATTTCCTTATCCTTTGCTCTTGTTTGCATTAATCTCACTGTGTTCTGTAACTTGTCCTTCCTTTTGTCTTTACACTTTGTTCTTCCTTTTTTGTTTTCTGAATAGTCAATCAATTTCTTAATATCTTCATTGTTCATGCCTTCTACATTATTTTGTATTTGGCTCTATCACATCATCATTAGCATGAATTGAAAACAATATTACTTCCAATACGTAAAATAATTTTTCCCTGTTCCCCTTCATGCTTCTTTCTACTTAGCTTCCACCGGGCGTCGCAAGAGATGACTGGCAGTTGCTTAGCAACAAATCTGTGTCTGCGGTAGAGATAGGAGCTGCTGTTGCTCGTATCGTTAGGTCACTGCAAGAAGGTGTTATATCACAGGTCACATGTCAGAAGTCCTTTCGCCAACGACCTAGCCTCATGAGGGGGAAAAGCCTGCAAAGCTGAATGTCCGAGAGTGACGTGTGATATATATTTATGGTGCTTTTATGATGTGTCCTTGTTGCAGTCCGCTTACATTTTCTCTTACTGTAAATTCAATCGCAGAAAGCTTTGTGGAAGAGACTTTGTTTAAAAAATCCTTTGCTGAACATCAACAGATCAAATACTCTTAGAGTTTGGGTAAAACCTATTATTTTCTTTAATATTAAACAGGTTGCCACTGTTTTAATTCATTTTTTTTCTTTTTCATAATTTTCCAATTGCAAGTTTTAAATCATTACAAAAGTAAATAAATATATATTAATTCATCGTTTGCCCTTTCTTAAAAACCCCCATAAAATGTGTTAATGACTAAGACAGCTTTCTGGCATCAGTGATTACCAATGTAGGCTGAATGACTATTGGTTATGTACACTGACCATATCTTCCCTTTGCAAAGTGTTATAAAGTACATTGTATTGACTCTCAAAATGAGATCATACTTTATCCTACAAGAGATGCATCAAGTGAAAAACATTTTGTGTAAATAGGGTTGTGCTGTGTAAATTGACGTCCAAGTACTTTCTGTATATACCCTATGTACAAGGAACAGAGAATTATACTTCCTCTAAAAAAAAATGCAAATATCAAGCCTCGTCGAGATATTGTTTAAAAAACACACACATCTCTAAGAGCTCATTTACTTCAGTTTGAAGGTTATCAGTTTCTTTGGTTTTATTTTATTTTTATCTCATGTCAAATCTGGAGTATCATTTAAACATAAGCCCTACATGGAGAATATTGCCTTAATCATTAATAATTTACTTTTATTTATTATATTTTTAAAATCATCTTTAAATCAAATTATTTTTGAGATAAAGAGAAGTTTGCCAGCCTTTGTGATTTGGGGAGATTTCTTGAAACATTTTTTTTTTTTTTAGAGAGAGAGAGAGAGAGAAAGCAGCTGCATTAATAAAATTAAGAATGCTGCATTTTGTTTCAGATGGTACAATTATTTTTATTTTAGTGAGAGCATGGAGATACTAAGTTAGTATCTCCATGGTGAGAGTTATGCAAATGTTTTATTATGTGTTCTATATAATTTTTTTTTTAATTTACGTAGAGTATATAGGGTCAATAGGTCAAATATAAAGTGCAACCTTTGATAGGGTATTGGACACTTGGGAGTAACATAATTATGAGTCAGACCGCAAGCACATTCAGCACAAATGCAGTGTAGGGGTAGTTTTGATTGCAAATGAGTAATTATTTAGAAAATTCATAGATTGGAGATGAGTTTGTCTGGCTCGCCCAGTCCGTTGCCCTGTATCATACAAAATTACGAACAATTGCATATTTGAAATGACTATTCTGATTGGTCAAAAACGATCCTGATTGGCTGCTATCAATTTGCAATTGATTGTAACTTTTTATGTTTCATGAGATAGATGTCATTTTTTGATATCATTTGCATGTAAATAATTCTTTTGATAAGTGTGACTATGTGAGTTTGGAGAGAGAGCAAGGATAAAAGGTGTTGTTTGTTTACGGGCTTGAAGTGTGTGAATTTTTCTTCTCCAGTAATATTTCGACTGTTGCAACTTTTGTGCTGCAACAAATGATTTTTAATTTTTATTTAACCAGATAACTCAGAAAACTACTCCAGTACATTTTAAAGTTTAAAAGCAAGTGACAATGTGACTGATGGCTTTAAATCCTATCCAAAGATCTTTGTATTGAGGATTAATGCCTTCAGGTAGGACAACAGTTCACCAATTCAGTTTTAATTCCCACACCTCACAGTCTATAAGACCATGTCCTACCAACTTAATGATCAGATATACATGTACATACAAGACATTTATGAAACAATGTTTTGAAATTTTATCACTGAAAATAACTTGATATTATATTCGCCATATAATACTTATTTTGGCGCATCTTGGGGAAGTAATTTTGGTCATAGTTCTCTTTTTTTGCTGTTCATTTAAAAAATTTATTTAAGGAGACATGTTTGTTGGTTTTCCTTTGAAATTATGTGCCTTTTAATTTTTTTGAAGATGATTATGACATTATAGCAGTGTTGAATTTCTTTGAATATCTTGGGTCATGTCATTATGAATTTGAAATGCCATTATGCCATTCATAATTAATACTTTATGAACTCATAATGCATGAATAGTAAAAATATGTTTAAAAGTGTGTTGTGGCCATCGTACTTTAAATTGTAAATAATTGGGATTTTTTTCTCTCTTCTAAGAAAAAAGAGTTAAACCTGTTATCGTTCATGTATTACAAACCTGGGTGTCATGGTTTTGGGTGAATGTGATTGAAAATAATGTACATGTATATCTTGCTCGAAGCTTTATGATAAGAGTATTTGAAAATTGTGCAATTGTACAGATATAGAAAGAGCTGTAAAGTGTAGATGTGTCAATGTGCATATCATATTATAGGCAGTACTAAAACAGGCAACGAGAATTACCCTGGGCTTATGGTAACAGACGAGGGGGCTTGACATTTGTTCTTTTCGGGATAGATTCCTGTGGGGTGTAACACAAAGACTTACGATTGATAAAAAGTTATGATTGATTTTTTCTTTGTAACCTCATTTGGAAACCAGGTATAGTCATGGATTAGGATTTGGATATGATTAAGATTAGGGTAAGGGCTAGGGTTAGGATTAAGATCAGCAACTTTGGAGCATCCTGTCCATGATGAGGCTACCGAGAAAAAATCAATCGTAACTTTTTATCAATCGTAAGTCTTTGTGTTACACCCCACCGGTCTTGATTAACATGTCCAATGCCATGTTGAAACATGTGGGATAAAATACTTGGGTAGTAATAACAATAAACAAGTACCCGCAATCTTACAATTTTTCAAATAGAAAATGAATAATTCTTTTTCAAAAGGGTTAAAGTTCTACTGTAATGAAGTTCATGAAAATACAAATCATGAAATGATATCTGCACTGTGTGCATATTGTTATTCCTTGCAAATATGTTGCTACAGAGTTATCCTTTGTATATATTACTCTAAAAAATTAATGGTAATCTCGTCCATATCAAATGTTACAGGTATTTTCAGGAATTTGTTACCCTTATTTTATTGAAATTGAGTACTGTTGCTTAAAGTAATGCACAATAGTGAATTTTAATTTTGCCAAATAAACAACTCTGCTATCTCTGGGATAGCACATTAATTTAATTTTTTTATGTGATGTGCTGAAAATATATTTGTCTGTTTAAGCAATTTGTTGAGAAAATAAATTGCCAATTATGAGGTCTGTCGGTTGATAGATGTTCCTTTAACTTTTGAAATAGGAAACAAATTCCCAACAGTTGATGGAATCCAGGATCTTATGATATAATCCCTTTGTGTAAACTTCAGAAATGATTTGAAAGAATTGGCAGTAATACCCATAATACATCAGTGGTACAAGTACGGTTGAGCATTTATATTTTTAAAATTTATTTTGTATCAGTGGCGGATCCAGGCAGCGCGCCATTGACTGTAAATGTTAAATTCTGAAAATTATCGGTTGCACCGCTATTTTCTTGAAATTTTGGGGCTGTGCCTTCTTGTATTTTCAAATCTTTGATTCGCCACTGTTTGTTTTTTGTTTTTTTTATAAAATTTTATTGTTTTGTTGTGTTACTTTTTTTTGCTTTAAGTATATCTGGATAAATTAAAACTTGGTATGTACTGTAATGAGGTTGTATTTTATCTATGTAATGTTTGCCATTCAAACTTATACTCTGTCACAAACTGGAATGTTCAAAATGTTGACTTGTTAATTGTACATTTACCAAACTACAAACATATTCATAAATGTAATACGAAATGAAATACATAAGTCAAAGAATAATTCTGTGCTGTATTGCTTTTCTATTTTGAATGCAGGTTTTATTTCCGTTTCCAAGGTCTAGGATATATATATTTATACCATTCAAAATAGAAACAGACATCATGTAATATAGTTAAATAATATATTAACAAAATACCTATAGTTCCTTTTTTTTATATAATGCACAATTTAGTTAATAAGAAACATTGGGAGAAAACAAAAACTTAATAATAGTAAAAGGACCTTGAATGAATAGCTCAAAACAGAGAGGCTTGAAAAAAAAAAGTTGTATAAGATAAGCCCAAGGAACGTTGTTATAAACTTACATAATTGTTCCCAAAACTCACTAAAAAGGAATACAGAAAAGGAAGAAATAGAGGTATTTAAAAAAAAAAAATACCAACAAATCTATATCTTTTCAGCAAAGTGATGCCAGCAGAGTCGCTATAAAATGTGATGAAAAAAAAAATAGTTTTGATGTTAATTTCTTCTCCAAGAATTTTTGGAGAAAAGCACAACAAATATCAGTTTCTATGGCGTAACTATTTAGTTAAAACGGAACAAATGTGTTATCCTGATGTTTATTTTGTATTTCTCACAAATATTTGCATGAGAAAAAATAGTAATCGACCATTGGAAACTCTGATCTGCTGACAGAATATTTGATGAAGAAATACAGATTTTTTATTTTTTTTTTTTAATAGTCTAGGCTTGTTTAAACTATTCTCTAAAAAGAAAAGAAAAACATAAAAATAAGATGGATGGAAATGAAAGAGAAGATAAACGGAGGGAAGATTGAGAGAAGGCTTGAAGTATTGGAATTGGACAGAAGAGAGGTACATGTATATGTACTTCGATTTGTTGACACTAAAGAACACCTTGGGATTAGGAACAGGGCTAGGGTACGTTAGGAAGTCAGAAAATGGGTGTAAATGGACATTTGAGAGAGAGAGAGAGAGCAAGAAGAAAGTGGATTGTTCTAATCAAATTATATAGAAACGCTGGAATTTTTTTATTTCAATATTTCCCCATTATTATCCATAGAGGGTTTTAGAGGCCAAATACAAGTATTATTATTCATAAACTTCGGCCTAGGGGGTGACCGGGGACAATTGTAACACGGGGAAATTGTAACAGAGGCTACCATCCCTAGCAGAAACCCGCTACAAACTTAACTTGTGTATAGAGCATGCGCGTTTCATCGCTCCACATGCTGTTCGAGTGTTAGCAGATTTAACGGATCGTGGAACTTTCTACTGCAAAAATATCGTTTTTTGAGCAGGAAAGTAATATCTCACATTACCCATTGTTTTTCTTGTGGACAATTTTTTAGAAATTATGTTCTTAGGCCGTATTTTGCTAACGTTTCAACGATGAATACCTAAGCTAAGATTTAAAAAAAATCTCTCCAAATATCGTCGCCCCTCTCAGGGGCAATTGTGACAAGCTGTTACAATTGTCCCCAAGGGATTGTTCCTATTGCCCCGGAATTTGTTTCCTTCCTGTAAAAATGATAAAAACATAATCAGAAACCTCTGAACCGTGGAGCTAGCCTGATTAGACAATACTTTACGGGCGCATTATGGACAAACAATAGCGCATATATAGCAAGCAAGCAAGCAATATAATATAAATGAGTCAAGCATTGTCATGTTTTATTATAATTAGTTTATGTGGTTATTGTTGTTCAAATCTTGGGTCTGTCAAGTGCATGGCGTTGATAAAGAAAAACAAAATGTTACAGTTTCATGTGTTACAATTGCCCCGGGTTCAGGGGCAATTGTAACATATAAAATATATTAATTAAATTAATTGCACGAATTTTATAAACAATAAATTCGACTCCGATAATTAAGTATCATGACTCTTACGATTTTCATACTTTTGGAGAACAATGCATGGAATCATATAAATTCAATGAATTAAACAGTTCTTCAAACCATCCACGCCAAAAAATAAGAAATAAAAGAACGGATGGATCCCCGACCCTTATGTTCTCGTTAATTTGCTTCTTTTTCTGACCGGTCCGGGTCGACCAAAAAGGGTTTTAATTCCCTAAAATATCAATGGGTTATTGTTAAAGGCAAATATTTCATTCGAAAACTTAGGTACAAAATTATTTCTTCCCAGATAGATTATCTTAGGTAAGCCTATATAGCATACCCATCTATTAGTTAGGGAGTTTATGTTTATTGTGTGAATTATACCGAGATGTTTTTTTTTTCTGTAATAATTAATTATTGATGAAGAAAATCTTTTGACCAAAGTGGGCGTGGCAGAACTGGCCCGCACGCAACACAGGGAACACTGTCTTTAAAAAAAAATCCCTGGATATAACTCTATCTCTGCCCACGAGGATAAGAAATGTAGGCCCAACTCCATACGGGGTTTCCCCGATTACATGTGCCTGATGCTCCCCCAAAAGACCACCAGCACCACCACTTTTTGCCCCACCCACCTAGTACCTATGTGTACCAAATGCGGATTTACGCGCGCTAGATGCATGCCTAGCTAGTCGAACTTTTACGACTACTTCCGGGTTCACTTATCTAATCGCCATGCATTTATATTTGCAGACATGGCCGTCGGTGTACAGTGATGTTTCGTAACACGCGTTGGGAAAACGTGGCTGACTGAAATTCCTGATGGAGAAAACATCGTCTTTGACTCGAATGGCCGAACTTTCTTCCTCAAATTTGGAAACTTTGAAGAAATTACCACGGATTTCAGACTATGATTTGCCGTCTTTTCGCCAGCGCATCTCAGAAATGGACAATAATGATGCCGCTGCAAAGACGACCCGTGTATGTGACACTGAATCGGCTAGCACTGTAAATGTGATAGACTACGATGATTACGAAGCACTACCAGAGAGCTCCACGCTTTCTACCCATCTCATCGCCGGAGCTTTCGCGGGTATGGCCGAGCACTGTGTCATGTACCCGGTGGATAGTGTGAAAGTAAGTTCAGTTGGAAAAGCCTTGGGAATATCAACGTAAAGCCTGAGCTCAGCTGATCAAGCACAAGCCATGCATTGGAATCATCGACCAGATCATGGATAATATTAATAAGGGTGTCTTGCCTAGCTTTGTTCGTAAATCTAACTTAACAGTTAACTGTTAACTGTTAGATTAAATTAAACATAAAAAAGAGAGATTTTTCAAATACAAGATCAAAGTTGTCTTACGAAGTTACGTCATCAAGCTCATTAAAAAAAAAAATTATATTACTATTATTAGTCATCATGATTCATCATTATTTTAACATTAAAATATTTACACAATGCTATAGGGAATCTCCTGTAATGGGAAAGGGGAACAAGAGTATTGTGACTGTGAGCTTTCAAATAATTATTTTGTTACAATAAGGTCCACTGTCAAGGATTGCTCAGAAAATGTTTGTAAAATTTTATTTACTATAGAATGACAAGAAAGGTAAGAAACAGCTGAAATGTTTGGTCTGAACTTTTTGCCTGTGGTCTCATGAATTTATTTCTTTGTGCACATGCTGTACTTTTATCTTTCAGCAGAATTGAGTAGCATTCTTATTATTTTGTTGATTCCAAAATCTTCATTGTAGTCAACATTTCCCACTCGTTTTACAGTTTCCCACAGTCCAATCTCATGACCAGCTTTAAAAAGGACCTTGTTTCTGAAGCATCTATTTTATTTTTGATATCAGGATTTCTACAATTAGGTTGGTACTGGTAGATCTAGAGTGATCAAAAGTATTATGCCCAGAATTGGTAAAGATTGACAAATAGGCAGATTTAGAATGTTGTAGGCAGGCCTATTTATTCAGACTGTATTCTGTTAGACTATAGTATACAAATATACAATGACAATCGAGGATCTGGTTAAAACTATTCGCATCGAAGGAACATCACATAGTACTATTCTCTCGAGGGCCATCGGCCCGAGAGAGAATAGTACTATGTGATGTTCCTGAGTGCGAATAGTTTTAACCTGTTCTGAGAATGAGTCATTGTATATTTGTTTTATATCCCTTCCACTATAATACCATTCCTTTTAATTTTTTTAATGAACAAAATTATATAGTCTATGCTTACCTTTCTTCTGGATCTAATAAAATCAATTTTTCGATCGTCTGTTATGTAAGCGCACCTGGTCAGTGCAGCTCGCCGAAAGTTTCCCGTGGCATGCAGTGGAGAATTCAGGTAAAAGCAGCAGAGTAGCACCGCTTGCGTTGCGTTGCGCAACTCGTGAATAGGGTGGGGGGGGGAGGGTCGGAAAAACGTATAGTCCAGTTTTTCCCTAGGGAAAAAATGTACTATGCGTGACGTCATGAAGAAAAACGAACTATTTCTTGAGAAACGTTTTTCTTAGTTAAACTATTCTTTTTCTCCTTGTGTACACTCTCAATGCAAACAATCTTAGATAAGGGATATAATAATCAATATCCAACCCATTACTTGACCGCAATAAGTCCTTGAAATTATCGGTATCCATTTCAAATCATGCACAAACCAGTAAATTAGGGCATTGGTGAATATTGCAAAATGATGACTTGCAATTTAACCTACTGGTACAACATTTAGTATAGAGTGACACAGCATAGTTAAATGTAGGTGGGCCAACACCAACTTTGCTAATGGGGTCTGGAAATTCAATGACATCTACATATGCCCCTATTTTTTTATTTATTTTTTTTTAGTTTAAAGTTCACATTTTTTCCTTATCTATTCTGAGTCACTGTCTGTTGAAAGCTTAGCTTATATTAATTCAAGCAAACACTTTAAATTTTAATTGTGTCTGTGACATGATTTTTGTAAGCCTTACCATCACAGTAAGAGATTGCTGGCCAAATATCTACACACTGAATTTGATATGAGGGTACCAGTATAAAGGTCTTGGGAAGTTCACACCATATCCTAGATACATTACAGTGAAGAATACATGGTAGCCATGAGCAATCTGTCTCTGGTATTGAGTCTAATTACTTATCTCCTGGTATACTGCAAGGAATTTCAACATTATTGGCAATTTCAAGAGGAGCTCTCATTTTAAAGAAAAAGGAAGAAAAAATCTACTACAATGTAGAGTCTATATTTTACTATGGAAATGACACAACATTTGCACTGGTAGCATTTGCTCTGGTTTTTATTTTTAAGAGATATACTAGGGTTTAATAGGGTTGCAATAGGGTCTTATGTTAGGGTAAGGTTTATGGGAAGGGTATAGTGTAAGTCCAGAGTTGAAGTTACTCACTCAGAAGTGTATAGAATTTACTGTGTAGCTTTTGTTGCTGCAGCAAATGTCATGAGGATTACCTGTAGACTTTTTAAAAGCATGTAAAACAAAAGATGTGGATACATTGGCCTACTTCTGTTTCTTATCAGTGTGGACTCTTCGGGGGGGGGGGGCTGATTAAAAATCTATGAATGAAACTTTGATTGTGTCAAGTATTGCCCTCACTCAACTATTAAATTTTGAGGTCCATAGAATAAAATAAATGCAATTTTCAATGATAAAGATGGCAAGTAATAAATACTTGTATTAAGGGGAAGGTCACCTAGTTGAATTAAAAAACAAAGCAAAACAACAACAGCAATGAGAATTTAGATATTCAGAGAGAGAGAGAGTACAAAGTACATTTGATTGAGTAGTGTTGTTTGTAACAAATAAAAGATAATGCACAGCTTATTTCATAAATTCTGATAATGGAGATCAAACTCTAGTATGAGTAATACATAATATTTATGATACGTATTTGATACCTTTTATTTGCTCATTATGTGTGTTTAGTAACTGCTGGCATCAGCTTGGTTAGATAATGTTCATGTTGTAGAACTTTCCATTCATAAAATCTAAAATGGATGTGTTTCAATTTCTTTATAAATAAGCAAGTTATCATGAGTTGTAGCAATGGGAAGTTTCACAGAGCTCTCTGTCTACATCAATTGTATTGGAACCAGAGAAAACCAAATTTTCAAAAAGCTGAAACAAATTAAAAAGATTTAACGTCAAATTACATTATTTGAACAAAAAAGGCACGAGAAAGGGAAAGAAAAACTAAAAATGAAGTATATGCAAAGGTTTAAACAAGTATAATTTCACAAGTTTCTGTGAATGAAATGTACTAATATTCATTCAATATTCTTTTCCTCTCTGGAATGTATTTTTAAGCATTAGAACCTCTGAAAGAAAGTGTTGTTTCATTAGTGAACATGTGGCTTTTTTTTGCTCGGCGGAAATGGTTATTCATAGGCTCTGTGCATTTCACACTGAAAAAAACACTTGGAGATGGTGTGACTAAAAGCTTAGTGTGAAAATCAATGAGTTGGGAAACGTAGCTGTCACTGAATTACGTCAAGAGGTAGCCACAGAGGAATTAGTGATGGAAGTGATTTTTTTTTTACTCAATCATATTTGGAAAAGCTAATAAAATATGAAAATGGGGTAAACATTACACTTCTGTATTTAAAAAGAAATGCTGTGTCATCTGTGTATCAATATTTTATAAGTATAAGATTCATGGACCATGTAGATGTTGTTTAATATGTATGGTAAAACAAAATAGACCTATGTAATCAAGATTGTAAACGTGTATTTCATTGAATTCATGTAATGCGGCGGTCACAACTCGCTGTACCATCGACGTGCAACTCCCTACGATGGATTTTGTAGAAAATTCGTGCAGCGGAGGTACATGTACCTCGCAGGTACAATGCATGTACGACGTTAAGGAGGTTTTTACAATACCCTTACTACAGAAACGCAGGAATCGCAGAATTTGACCCAGGACCTGTGCGTGCATTGTACATCCAATGCAGGCTACGTTGATGGCACGTGCCCCGTAGCCTACGACGAGTTGTGACCGCCGCATAAAGGGTGCATGGATATTCACTTTAGTTTTCAGTTTCAGTTTAGTTTATTCACATATCACATTGTAAGGCCTACATTTTAACATTGTAATTAAACAAAAAATGTTTAAGACAGATGTTGAGGCCAAATGTATAATTACATTAATAATATGGTTCAATTATTAAGTTCTTTTGTAAAGATTTATGCTGGTCTGAAAATTATGCTAAAATGTATTTTATGAGGAAATATCTTTTAGAATGACACAAATGGAATTTGTGCAGGTTGCACAACTCTAAAAATACAGGTACGCATGGTACCATTTTGTTAAACGTTGGCACTGGTACTTGTAGGTACAATGTACCTTCTATTTAACAATAGACCAGTGTCACCAATAATATACAATGTAAACATTACAACGAAATGAGCCATGCAGTTCTAGTCCTACATAAAAATACTAGGATACTCTCTTGGGGACTCGTTTCTCTTTTTTTTTCTCTCTCTTTTTTTTTTTTCGCATTTAGAGGCTGTGTGTTCAGCTTACTCCTCAGTTACCTGCCAAAGTGATGTATTTCAGACACGTGAAACAAAAAATACAACTTTACACACTGATTTTACCAAGGCGCATTCAAAAATGGATAAGCCGTTAGTTTACAGGTGTTTTGTGGAGAAAACTGGATCCGTTGCATAAAGAGTAATATAATAGCTGCCATCAGTGATAACTAGCATGGTAACATTGCTCTATAGCCAATCAAAATGCAGTATTTTTTAAATGAAAGTTACCATTGATGGCAAAGTTACTATAATAGAACAATTATGCACCAGGGCCGTGGAAGGTGGTTTCAGGCAGTTTGAGAAGCTATGGTGTGCTAAAATCAGAAGTGTAGTTATAGGTAGCTGGAGGACTTTGGGTGGTTTGAGGGCCAAAGGGTTAAAGAGTAAATTATCCAGGGGAAAATTGTGTATCGAGCTTGTCACTTTCTGTTTCCTGTCCAGAACTCTAAAACAAGGGAAATAAAACAGGATAAACTTGAGCAACTTGGCAGGGCACATGGCACCTAGCATGACATGTGAATGCTCTATGTTTAGATCATGAATTGGTACATGTTCTCACCCTTAAAGCCAGTATGAACCAACAGCCCTGTCTAGCATCATCTTAAATCCAAATTATTGTTCTGGTCATGAACTTGAAATATGGAAGACACTGTCTAAAAGTGCTTGGGAAAGGTCGATAACCGTTCACCTAAGCATTACAGTTCAACTACATGTAAGCATTATTGTGTGCTCTAACTAAGGTTTTGGAATTGCCAAATTGCAAAAAAAAAAAAAAAAATGCACACAAATGCATGAATGGGACAACACACAAATATTTGGCCTGAACAATTCAGCTGTTTTCGATATATTTGGGGTCATATGTGATGCGTCACGTCGAAAGGAGAGACTACTCGCGATTTTTGAAATCCATTTTATTTGATATTATTGATCCCTGATTCATTGCCTTGAATTTGATATATAACCCGACTGTAAAGAGTAAATAGAAGTGGAGATATTAGCCTCTGAACGCGAGGAGAATTGTGCTCTTGGAAATCAAAATCAAAGAGAAAAACGTCTGCGAAGTTTTGACTTCCGTTGACTCCGAGCCAGAAAATAAGACCATTTTGTCACGCTCTACTCACCGAAATGCCCTAGCAACCACTTGTTACAAAGGTGAAACGATTGACCAAAGAGGAGGCTGCATTCAGGTATACAGAGAACAATACTCGTCCGTCACGCATGATCGAGACAAACGCAGCAAGCGATGTTGTCTAAATAACATTCAATCTTCTCAAAAAAAGAAACTAAATTTGGTTAGTTGTTTTATATCTTCGTCAAATAAATAAAAACGTCATGCTCTTTCTAATTGTTTAAGAAAAGTCCGTCTTTTAAGAAAAGTGTTTACCAATCCTGGCGCTAAATTATTAGAAACAAAACTATTTAAAAACCTTTTGGGGGTTTTATTCCGATTGTTTGCGTGCGTTCTTTGAATGTCAATCGCGTATCCTCTTACTCATTATAAAGCGAGTCATTTTGATCTGAACTCTGTTGGAAATTTCGAACATAATAATGGTCTATAGACTAAATTATTCTTGTACAGGGGCTTATGCATTTTGTTTATATTCTTTGATAAGTATATGATAGAGATAAGCCTCCAAAAATGTTTTAATAAATATTTGCGCCTCATGAATGTTAGATTTCTCTGATCACGTTTTTACGAGTGGCTAGGTTAGCTTAAGACAATGAAAATAAAACGTAAATGATTTACTCGATCTCGTCTTTTATTGATCAAACTTGTTACCAGTAATAGAGATATTAATAATTTTAGAAATGAATTATGTTAAGAGTAAATCGTATTTTGTTCGTTGTGTTTAGTAAAACGCTACTTTCTTAAAACACGTTACTATGTAATAAACTGCAGAAGACTTTAACCTAAATACTTGTATCAGAAGTATTATCACGTCACTCACTTCTTTTGTATGCTCTATGTTTCCCTGATGGAACCAAATTTGTTAATAGGGAGGTTTTAATTTCCCATCAGGACAACAGATATCGCGGCCCTTAAATAAAATGCTGAAATTAACATTCATTGGATCCAGATAGCTAAGTCACAATAAGTAGCTTTTCCCACATAACCCCCCCCCTCTCCCCACCCGATTGTTAGATTTGACATTCGTTTGCGTGCTCCGCTATCCCGGATGAAACAGCTTTATTCACAGCAGGTTGTGGCATCGCACGCAAAATTTCTGAGTGCAGCTAAAGAGAGTTTAGTTCGCTATTCGCTCACAAAAACGAAACAAAAATCCAGTTGAAATCACACATCACATGACAAAGCCATGCGTTGCTAAGGGCGGAGCTAAACGGAGAGGGGAAATGAGCGTGGACGTTCGCTTGTATGTCCGGAAAAAAAAAATTATGACCGAAAAAAACACTCGCCGAAAAACTGCTTTTTTACCACTTTCCCGTTACCATTTTCACTCATTTTTTTACAGAGCAAAGATGAAGCATGGTAGAACCAGAAAATCAAAAAAAAAAATTTCCTCAAATTTTTGAACTTTTTTATTAGTTTGTCGATTTACTCGGATCTTTGATCTGCGACTTCTCTCTCATTTCGACAAGACGTATCACATATTACAACTATTAGGGCAATTGAAGAGAAATCCTAAAAGTGATGAGTGAATATTTCAGCAAATTTTATTCCTTCCCGAATTCTGTATAAAGAATTTAAAGTCTAATAATAAAGTTTCAGTTTTGCAACACAAAATGACAAGCCTGTCTTAACTTAACTTAAAAAAACTATAAGGGGAAATTTCTGAGAACTAAATAATTTTGTGAATATAAATAGCCATACATGCAGCCGCGGATCCAGGGGGGGGGGCCGATTTGGGTGTACCAAAATCTTAAATTCCAATTTTGCCCCCCTCCCCCACCCCCGTCATCAAATCCTGGATCTGCCACTGACATGTATATTGAAGAGGAAATGTTTGCAAAGAATAACTTGCAAAATTTGTGAAAGTAAAACCACAAGAGAAAATAACCACTTATTCAGTAACATTCTGAGCGGTGTAATCTCATTAAATAGGCTTCCCATTTTAGAGATAAAAGTGATCTTTCATTCTTGTCATACTTCATCAGTCTTTTTAAATATAGTCAAGAAAGAAAGAATTGATATTTACATGTACATGTACGCCATTTTGGAACTAATTAAAACAACCTGACAAGTTTTAAAGTTACAAAGATTCATTAGCTTTGAAAGAGATGGCTCTTTGGATATTAACTACTTTGTCAGCTGGAATAAAATTAAGTACATACATGTATAATGATATTAGATTACAAATGTTTTTTTTTTTTTATATTCATTGTTTATTTGATTTTTTTAAATGGTTGGGAAAAAAAGAAAATCTCTTCTGAATGGAGGTGAATACATGTTCTGCATGGAAAATCAATGCAAATTCCATTTTCTCATGATACACAATTAAACTGCGTTGTATTTTAACACCGTAGAGTGTGTCTCTCTCAGACAAAAACACAATTCATTTGTATTCGTGAAAGGGTGTGCTTTAACCTCATTCTGCTGAGTTTAACATGCACTGTACACAAAAATGCATGTTTCGGACTACACACAAATGTTCAGCCCGAACATATAAACTGTTTTTTTTTGTCATTATGATTATGAGGGCATTAGAAGCACAATCCTTTCCAGTGGACCTTTCTACTTTAATATTCTACGTAAATACCTTAAAATGATTTTATAGCTCACAATAATTTTGCTCACCTTTCCCACTGCACTAGATTCTCTTTAATATTAAAGTCTGTCTCATTTCTCCACATAAACACAGACACGAATGCAGTGTATGAAGCCTGCACCCAATGCAATATACAAGAATGTCTTCAATGGCCTCTCCACTATAATACGGAATGAGGGCGCTAACGTCACTGTGAGGGGTATCAACGCTGTAGCTCTCGGTGCTGGACCCGCCCATGCACTCTACTTTGCCTGCTACGAGAAGATGAAGAAAGTCTTGAGCACTCGTCCTGGCAAAAATCCCCTGGCTAACGGTAGGTTTAGTCTTCACTGATAATAATGATAACAATCAAGTCAAATATTGCCTGTAATTAATGAGAGGTTTCTCTTACAAAGTATCTTTTTACTTATACTACTTATAAATCAATATTTTTGCGATTTTAGACTAGTTTGGGAAATTTGCAAGTGTATAATTTCGCAATTTTAGTGATGTTTTAGTTAATGTAAATAGCATGATGATGACGTGGAAATTTTTGTGAAGATGTCCTTGCAAAATTTGTGAAAAACTGAAAACTTTTTCAGTAGGGCCTATCTCTAGAAATGTCTGTATCTCAAATCTGTTTGTAACCCATATCATGTCGAGGTAGTGTTCTTTTACACACAAAAAAAAAAGTGGCAGGGGGATTTACTTGTTACTTGTTTACTTGTATTTACAAAATAAGTCTTATAATGAATACAATACCAAAGAAATCTTATAATGAATAAAACAAAGAACAGAGGATTAACCCATGTTTTACATAATTATCATGCACACTTTTATACATCGGGCATATCAGGAGTGGACTTCACCTCCAGGGGTCAAACCTTTTAGGGAAAATTGGGTTAATAAAATTGTAGCTAGCTCCCTGGCTATAAGGACATGGAGGGTAATTCAGAAAACAAAAGAGTGTACACAAACTTGGGAAATAATAGATAATATAAAAGTGAGATAGAGATGCATATTGTGACTAGACACACTACTGTGACTATGACATCACATGATATAATTATTATAATTTTTAAGGGTTAGATGGCTGTGCACTGGCCTTGTTTATTATTAGTCTTTCATATCAGCCCTATCCCGCTGGCATGAAACGACAAAATGATTTTCGAATTTGAATTAGTAAAATTCAGAGCAAAATTAGATTTTTTTTTTCTAATCAATTCTCCAATAAAAGGCACTGCCCCAAAGTGACAGGGGAGACAAATCAACAATTTTGTCAAATGAGGTTTAGGGGACCCCCCCCCCCTTTGAATACAAAATAAATTACTCAAAAAAGGTCTTGAAAGAGAAATTAGATTGTTATAACTTTGAAACAGTCTACTTTTCAGTGCTGATCATTTCTATACAATTCAAAATGGTTTATATTGATACTTTCATTGATGCAAAAGCCAAATTACAAAAAAGCTTGTCAATATATTACACTTGGTGTAAACAAAATAGATCAGCAAAACAAACATAATCAAACCTAGAACACGTATAGTATAAACAACTTTTTTTTTTTTGGGGGGGGGGCTTCAATTATTAAAGAGATGTTTCATTGGAATTTTATTTGGGATGGCATATCAAATGTAGGGCATTTATGATCTCTTTGAGTGCTCTTCAGTAAGTGATTCACTTGGCAAGAGTCACAACACATTGAGCTTTTTCAATGGACTACATGTTTATGTACATTTTTCGCATTTTCATGTGGACAATACTTTGACATCTCACTATAAAAAGCCCAAATATGATAACCGGTCGTCCATTGAACATTACAATTAATTGAGAAATTATATGTTTAGGATGAATGTCTTTGAAATCTACAGTAGATGTTGAATTAATTTATTTTTCTCATTATGATAATCAAGAAAACAAACAAGTTTTCACTTTCATAAATCTGTTCAGGTAGGCCAAACCCTTGTTGATTTGTATCAAGAAATGTTGAGTTAGGTTGCAGTTTTATTCATAACACCTGCAGTTTCTACACACAGCTCTTCAATTAACATTGTATCCTGGGGGAAAGGTAAGTAAATGTGGGGTAAAGGCGGTCTGTACCTGGTTTCACAGTATCGTGAAGGAGACCAAAGTTTTGTGTGTAAAGCTCGCAACGGGAAAAGGTCTTTTTAAAAATGAAACATGTTCAATATTATTCAGTCACAAGCAAGATGCAGTGATGCCGCAGAGATTCCGCTGTGACTAATTCCCTGACTGAACACTACCAATAAAGAAATATTAAACATGTTTGACAGCGTTTTTAGACTTTTGTTTGATTTTTGCACAACTCTCTGGTAACTCAGGAGACGTCTCCACGACTCGAGAGTGTATAGTCATGAACTAGTCGCAAACTAGACTCATCACAACTGAGATGGACCTGTCTTTATTGAAATAAAGTTCAGCTGTTTTAGATGAAAACTAAAATCAAACTTCAGTTTCAATGGTTGTGTTTGCTTTTACATGCAGGATGTGAAAACTTGGAATGGGCTGAAATGCACTGCTGTTACATAATAGACTCTCTGTTCAAAACCAACGAAGCGAGACCAATGAAATTTTCATACTTATTGGCCCGAATTCACAAACGTGGTTTAGTTAGTCCATGGTCTAAATCAGGTGGTTTGTGAATACCAAAATTTAGACCATGGTCTAAATCCGTGGTTTAAACAATTGATTTAGACCATGGACTAACTAAACCACGTTTGTGAATTCGGGCCTATGTTACAAAATTAAGTGGGCTTTCAACATATTAATTTCAAATTGGCAATAATATTTCATTTTAGAATTTATTTAGCGCTCAATCAGAGGGACATTTTTTCTGGGACACGCTGTATTGGGTTTGTTTGCAATTGGCACATATTTAAAGTTCTTCATTTTGGAAACAATCATATAATTGTAGCTTGAAAATCTGTATGCGTCCCCGTCGAGATCTTGTGGAATATAGCATATGTAAGGGTACCTGCATTCACGTGGTATACAGTGATATGTGCATTGTTGCATACAGTACATGAATGCAAGTATGCTACATGCATGCATTGTAAGCAGCTGCACTAGGGCAAGTTCGTTATATATATGTGTCTCTTTGATATATTTTTTACCAGTGCCAGTTGCTAGGAATTTGATTCTATAATCTGTGTAATTAGGCTATTAATGCTATGTGGCATTTAAAGAAAAAGAAGAAGAAGAGGGTATCAGAATTGTTGATGCTGTCGGTCTCAAAATAATGCTCATATCATGTATGATGCATTGTACTTTGCATGCTTTAGAAAATTAGAGGTTTAGAAAATAGCATGCATTCTTGAGGAAGTGCCAGTTGTAATTTAAAGGCAAATTGCTTGGGCAAGATACAGATATTATGTTTTAATAATTGTAAGAAAGAAATTGAGTGTTGTGCATAATCAAGACTCCAATGCTTCTTTTTTTAGACTTCGTAACAAATAATGGGTATTCAAATTAGGGAAATTTCAAAATCATTTCCTGCATAAAGTGCGTCACAATTCATTATTCAGTCAGCTGTACTGTTTGCACTGATTCCATAATAATGAGTTTTGTTAATATTCGCCCTGATACTTGTATTATTATTCAAGGCCAGTTCTGATGGTTGAGATTGCTTTTGGCTGTGTACTCTAGCTCTAATACGGTATAAAATCAATCCATTATAGGAAATTAAAAAAACTTTTTTTTTTTAATGTTCTGTCTCAGATGCTCTCTCTTTGTAAGTATTAATTCAACCGTTTGAAAAATAAAAAAACATCTTGAAAAATTAATACTCTAAATGATTGATCAAGATTTTCTATGACAGTTGTATTAAATTAATTTCCGTGGAAATTTCTTACATGCAGGCCTATATTGATACACTGCCCTCCAAAAGTTTGGGTACACCTGACATCAGCTCTGTTTTGGATCATTTTGAGGCATTTTATGTCCAGTATTGCAGTCCAAATGATGTGTAAGTACAATAAATACATTATGCAACCAATATACTTCACGATTACCACGCCAAGTCTACTTGGAATTTAGGAATTACTCAAAAATATGCAAAAAGTGCAAAATCGTGATTTTGCACTAATTCATTCTGTCGAAATCAATTATTGAAAAAAAGAGGATATCTCGGCTAATAATGGACCGATCAATGTAAAATTTTGCATGGATGTTGAGGCACATGTAAAATATGACCCTTTAGTCTTTGTTTGAAATTTGAGACAACACTTTATTAATTATGCAAATTTATGCAAATTAAAGGTCTATTTTTAGAAATTTAGCAATGCTTTGTTTTAAAAATTGCTATGAAGCTCAATTTTTTGTTAAAAGTTGCTGAGTATAATACTCAACAAATTTATGATTAAAAAGTTAGACTTTCTCATGAATTCCTTTGTATTCTTTTGTTTTATTACTTTCTATTGTTTTCAATTGTTTGTATTTTTATGTATTTCGCAATGTTTTTGGCTCTTTTATGGTTCAGAAATGTACCTTGATTGATTTTAAGATATCCAAGATGATGCTTATTGCCTTTTAGATGCAATTAGGGGTGTTGTAGAGCAATTCAGGTGAATGGTGCCTTCAGTACAAAAATGGGCAATAATTGAATTTTTCGATATTTTAAAACTTTCATAATTACACCTCAAACAATGGTTCCTTACTTAATAACTTTTTATATAGAGACTGAATTATCACTGTTCTGACTGGGGGAGGGGTCTCGGCCAATTTAACCAACTATAAAACATCCATGACGGCTGCGCAACCACTGCCAACCCCAAATATGCCTTTTGGTGACTTTTTCCTTTAAAGCGTAGTGCAACTATTGTTCTAAGAACACTGCCTATTGTGTTGTTAGGTGATGCAACATTGCATTATTGCATGTCAGACCTAAATAGAATGTAAGATAATATTTTGCTTTCATTTCAGGAACAGAAAAGAGCCAAAACATTAAGAAATGCATAAAAATGAAAATAATTGAAGACAATAGAAAGTGATAAAACAAAAGAGTACAAAAGAATTCATGATAAAGTCCAACTTTTTATTAAAAATGTTGTTGATTATTATACTCAGCAACTTTTAACCCCAAAAATGGGCTTCAAAGCAATTTTTAAAACAAAATATTGATTAATTTCTAAAAATAGACCTTTAATTTGCATAAATTTACATAAATAATAAAGTGTTGTCTCAAAATACAAACAAACAGTATAAGGCTATATTTTACATATGCCTCAACATCCATACAAAACTTTACATTGATCGGACCATTATCAGCCGAGATATCTTCTTTTTTTTCAATAATTGAATAAATCAGTGCAAAATCACGTTTTTGCACTTTTTGCACATTTTTGAGTTATTTCTAAATTCCAAGGAGACTTGGCATGGTAATCGTGAAGTATATTGGTTGCATAATGCATTGTTTGTACTTAAACATCATTTGGACTGAAATACTGGACACAAAATGCCTCAAAATGATCCAAAACAGAGCTGACATCAGGTGTACCCAAACTTTTGGAGGGCAGTGTATCTTTACTATATATTGTCCAGATTTTCATGACATTTTAGATATATTCATAAAAAGAATATTAGGAATATTTTGAGAGTAATCAGTACAAGAATTAAAATATATTTATAACCCCTTTTAAAGTAAATATGTTGCAGACAGGAACACCATAATATTATTATTAGGGACCACCATATTATGTAGTACATAGACATATTTCTACTAAGTCACGGAGGGAAGTGACAATCCCTTTGCCAAATGCCGAACCTTTCGTAGTTGGCGACTCCTAAAAGACCTTTTTATGACATGCTCGTGTACCTGTGTAATATCTGTGCATTTGATTGATCGAGAATAGAATAGTTCAGTCATGCAGATACAGAATACTATTGTATAGATCTGTGTAAGATATACATTGTACCAGCAAAGGTTAAGCACATGCTACGAGAAAACAATACACACAGTTTAATAGTACCTGTATGCAGCTAGCTCCGATGCTGATAATAATATGCATAGTCATTCTGGCTTGTTACAACACATGTACTACACTACTGGATTGCATTTCTAAAGAGCTGGCAAAGCCTACATGTACATTATAGTGGGGTATGTTATGTTATTCCGTAGGACTAAGCTGCCAAATTTAATTTTCTGATTGTTTTGGCTTCTAAAGGGTCCCACCAAACAAAATATTAATTTTGGCGTTAAAATCGCACAAGAGATGTTTAAGTGACATACCATACCGCACTATTATGAGTGACAGTGCATATTAAAAACATTATAATAATATTTGTTATCCACTTAGACGCACGAGGGGAGCTATTTGTTTAGTCAGATTTAATCAGGGGGTTGAAGTGGTGTGTCGAACTTTATATATGTTTGTAATTTTTTGAAACGTGTGTAAACAAGTTAAAATTTACAGTGGAAAATGTTTTCAAAGTTTAACCCTATCAGACTTGGCATATATCAAGAGGAGATTTTGACTGGGGGGGGGTCAATTTGACCCCCCCCCCCTGAGATCTCGGCCGCGGATAGTCCGCTCGCGGCGAAATTTTGTGCGGAACGTCGCTGCACATGTAAACGGTGTCGCTGGTATGTTTTTTTAGAAAAAAAATTCACGTATTCAATTTATGCTAATTTATGCATACTCATGTATGCAAATTAGATGCTTTTTTATGGAAATCGTTAATATTTCATTAATAAATATAGTTATGAAGCCCAAATTTTCTAAAAGTTGCTGAGTAGCAAAGACAACAGTATTGAATAGACAAATTCAGAAATTTCAAATGAATTCTTTTGTATTCTATTGTTTTATGAATTTCTTATGTATTCTATTGTTTTTATTTCTTATGTATTCTTTGTTTTTGTAATTTTTTATGCTTGAGAAATGTATTTTGATCAATATAAAGACAAATAATTCAATCAAAAGGCTCAGAAGGCACAATTATCAGTGTTATAAAAGAAATTTAGAAAAAGCAGTATTTTGTACACAAACGCATGCAAAATGACGATTTCGTTCAATTTAGGCCCGACATGCGATTACGTAATGTTGCGTAACGCGACAACGGAGTATCCGATTTTTTCGAACTTGGTGTCAAAATTTGCGAGACACTTGAAAGAAAAAAAGTCATAAAGCGCTGGGTTGCGATTCGCAGCAGTCGCGCGGCAGTCGCGGATTTCGTACAGGGGGGGTCAAAATTGACC
>CALNVZ010003432.1:10487164-10551850 GCA_940671915.1 Paracentrotus lividus | reverse complement strand
AATGGAGGGGTCAAATTTTCACGACCCCGCCTTCACTTCGTATTGGGCCTTTTAGGGGCGGCATTTTGGCCCAATGTGTAAATTTTGTGTTTTCATACCTAATTCGCAAATTTTTCTCCAATTTGGGTGGCAAGTAGTCAAAAATGTCAAAGGAATTCACACTAAATAGTACTGCATCATGAATATTTACTCCTTTACCGTTTAAGGGTCTCAAATTGCACAAGAACTGGGGAAAATGAAGGGCGGATTAATAAAATTCAGAAAAATATGGCGTTTTTATTTCTTTGGGCTAGAATTCCCCCCCCCCCCCAGTCTGAATAGGGTTAAAGGGACAAATGTAAGATAAAAAGAAGGGTATCGAAGGTTCCAGAAAATAGAACATTTAAGTGCTAATGATGTCTGGCCAAAGGTGCAAAAGCTTCATACATCCAATATGTGTGATTGTACACATATTCAAAGTTGTAATACAGTCAACTTCCGTTATAGCAAGTATGGGTACAAAATTCTAGATTTTGTCATAACGACTCAAGTTTTTAAGTCCCAATTGCAAACATACACAAGCTTACTAAGATAAAGCAAAGTATAGCCTGGTTCTTAGTGCCTCATTTTAATGGGAGCGGACTGTAGTGACTAAAAGTGAATCCATGCCACACCATGGTCTTATAGGGATTGTCTAACTACATACAGGATCTTAAAAAAAAAAAAACTCTTCCAGCTAATTATGCTGTAATCATAATTGCAAACCTTTAGGTCAAACAGGAAGTGCCTGAATTTTTAAAGCTAATCAGCCATTGAGTTGCTGGGATACCGGTATTATGATTGAATATCACCATAGTCATACACGTGCCTGGTTATGCTTAAAAGTTATCGCTTCAGTCCGTGGAGGGGAAAACAAAAAAAGTTTTTTACTTATCGTGACACATGTTATGATGCTTTGGAAATATAATTTTCAGGGTTTCATCTTGACACATTATTATATGCACCAACAGCATGTAGAGCCCCGCAGCTCAGATTTTTGCAAGTCGCCACAAAATTACTCCACCCGTTAAAATGACCTTGAGTGATTTTTAGCCCTGCATTTGGAAATTTTACAAAACAAGAATAAATCTATCAGGCTGTTTGTTTGACCAAGACCTTGAAAGATGAACAAACCAAAGTCCAACTGATGTGCAAGCTACAATTTATGAATGGCAGAAAAGATTAAAACTGTACATTGTATGTAACTACACCTATTATTTACATATGGTCATATTCAAACTAAGTGGGACATTTAGCTGAAATTTCATTATGGCGCTGTGCCTTTGAAAATGCAAATTAGGATCTGAAATTAACACAAAGGCTTCTTTATAAAACAACCAATTATTTAAGTTCAAACATTATGCGATCCAGTTTTCTTACGCTGAATAATTGAGCAAACAGGAATTTGCACGTATGGGACTATGGTGCTTTAAATGCCTCTTATTCTAATACTAATCACTTTTGTCAAATTTTTTTTGCTTAAAGTTATTTTCATGGACTACTCTAACATGGCATATAAATACAGGTAATTTGGATTTAGTTATTTGCTTGAAATGTTGAATTTAAGGCACTGGTCGTGTCACTCACATTTTGGATGTCGTGTCACTCACGGCACATAGAGGTGGACCATTTTCCACAGCGAGGGAATGATTGATAAGGACAATAAATGTCACAGAGGTACACTATTCATGTACATATACTGTACCAGCACTTATGGTACCCTTAGAGATGTACTTGGGCACAAATCCAGCCATAACCAATGATGGTCAGAAACCCATGTCTTTTTTCTGTCATGTCACTCACGCACTGTTTTTTAATCATAATTTCCAGGACCAATTGTAAAATTCAAATCCATCTGGTAATGACACATGCCACTCCTACATTATTCATAATATGGTAGTCATGGTCCATTCATAATCTACAAGTGCAAAGATATGCGCCCTTCTATCAATCCAAATGTCGTGTCACTCACGTTTGAATATGACCATATCAGATACAGAACTTTGTAGTTTGTGCAGATTTCGATGGTGCTGCAATAGATCATGTAGACATTGCTGCTTTATGTTTTATAAAACAGGTCCGTCGATGTAGCCAATAGCAAGTGCGTATGCATGTCACATGTCCATAAGCAGCCTTCCTGCCAGCACTCTGCATTTTGGGTGCAGCACTGTGCATATTCGATGCATCACTTTACCACTGGCGCGTAAAAACTTGGAAGCAATGAAATATGCTTTCTTTCAAAGAGAAGGCTATGGTAAGGATCTTTACGCGCTTACCCAGGCATGCATCACATTCGCTAGTATTATAAGCTTATAATATCTAGAAAGTAGATGTGCGATCCGATGAAATTTTCCACTGCAAATTCATAATATCAACCCATTTGATAAAACAAATAATACACAGGTTTAAATTTGTGATTTTAGTAGTGGCGCAACTTGGCTATTTACAATATCATGCAAAAACACTTGGCGCAAGCATTTCGTGTTTGTTGCATGTTGGAAATGCCCTTGAGTGCACTGTATTGCCACTAACACGTGTACTCAAAACAGTGCATTATTTCTATAATACATGTACATTGTATAAGGTCACTGTTATTATTTCAAAAGACAGTATAATTTTAATAAGATATGGAGCAGTCATTATGTACATATTACAATGGACTATTTATAATAATCTTACTTATTCTATTCATATGTTACTGCCGTCCTAACATTTCTTGATTGTCTTTACTACAGCGGTGGCAGGTAGCCTAGCAACGGTCATCCATGATGCAGCTATGAATCCAGTAGAAGGTACAGTATCAATACTCAGGAGCAGAAAGATGCTTCAGACAATTTTGAGTTCTGATAAAGGGCATACTGTAAAACCATAAATATTTGCGTGCATGTTACTAGTACTTTCATGAAATTTGCAAGAAGGCAAGATTCATGAAAGTTAACCCGTTGCATACTAAGCCCGCATATATCCGGGCTGAAGAAATATAGAACATCCCTCTTGTCAACCGTTTATTTCACTCATGATTGCATAAACATATAAAGACCTTATATAATTTAAATTATCTGACATTGATCATTTTAAAGCTGTCTTTGTTTCACCTTTAATGAAAAGAATTTCTTGCAAGCATGCGGGACAATCACGATTCATTCGGCTTTGTAAAAAGTTCTTAGTATACAACGGGTTAAGTGTCTGCCAATGTATACATGTATGTCTACACAATGCATTAAATGCCAGTACAATACTGTACAAGTAATTTGATGATTGGTACTTCGCAAAAGTCTCATGTCGCAAATGTTTCTGGTTTAACCGTAAATTCCTGTAGAAAGGCTGTACGTGTCTTTCGCTGCGCAAAATGCAATTCTGAGATCGTAGAGTTAAAAAGTTTTTTCACTGATTTTTTCGGTCTTTTTAGCACTTTTGAAGTTGCTAATCACTCTGTGAAGCAGGGACTCTAAAAACCATCTATTTAATTAGTGTGATTTTAGTTTTAATTGCCTTTTTCTGTGAACATGAAACGCGAATATGTTAATGGCCTTTCTGCAGGAAGGCCATGAAATCAAACACAAGTTTGACACTAAATGTACTAACACATGATAGCAGCTAAAGAGTTTTGATGGAAAATGTATAATAGCAGCAAATGAGTAAATGGTACCATAATTTCAATAAACCCAGCTTTCGTAAGCTTCTTAATTTGCCTATTCGAAAAACCAATCTAGTGAATTAAGTTGCATTCTGACTAAAATTTATATTAAATATACAATGGATTAGTTTAGTTGTCCATCAGGGCTGCAAGCCTATTTTCAGATTTTTTTAAAGCTCTCCCTCTGTATAAAATTCTAGGAGCTCTTTCAATATCAGCTTTTTCAGCTCTTTTAATTTGTGGTCCGGCACATGCCCGTGTTCATGTACTGCACAACATTATATGACTACTGTTAATACAAGTACACGTATGCTTAGATAAGATTAACTGTTTTTACAGAACGTTCATGACTGGCACTTAAATGCACATGCTTTTAACCATGTGGAAATGGAATGTGTATATTGAGGAAAGCTATTTCATTCCCAAAGCCTAAAACTGTAAAGCAGTACTTCAGTCGTACTTGCCCTCAACCAAATTATACATAATATAGACACTTCCATATCGATGATCCTAAAACAGCTGTTTGCTAGCCTAAGTATTCTGATCAGGATAGTGACCTTTTTAAAGCACAGAATGCAGGTTTGGTTTTATACACATACATGTTAGAGCAGTATTATCATGGAGATTATAGTATCGCAAACCACACGTACATGCACTATTAAAGAGAATGTAGTGTATGAATTGTAGTCAAAAAGGTGAACAAAATCATTGTGAGCTTTCAAATTTCTTTCATGGTATTTAGGTAGATTATTTTAGTAGGAAGGTCCACTTCAAAGGATTACTCTTCAAATGCAATGAAAGTTATAATATGACAAAAAAAAAACAAAAAACAAACAAACAAACAAACTGATGAATGCTTGGGCTGAACATTTGTGTGTGATCCCATACATGCCTTTATGTGTACAGTGCTTGTTACTCTCAGCAGAATTGGGTTAATTACATTACATTTTATTGAGTGCAAAACCTTACACCACACAACAATTCTTAGAAGAATGGTTACCAAACTTTCCCAATCACTTTGAGTTGCTTTCTTGCCTAATTCAATCTCACGACCACAACTTGAATTTTTGAGGCTTTCTTTTAATCTTCAATGTCCTTGTGTGAGTCAGGTTGTGGTAAGGAGTAAGCCTATCACTTTACTTACAACTTCCAAGAAACAATGAGCTATCATATCAACAAGACTGGAGTTTGGGATTTTCCAATATATTCAGTTTTTGAAAACCATGTTTTCCTGTAAAAGTCAAGGGAGGTCATACACGTGCAGACAAGGCAGGAGTTAAAAATTTGAAATCTTACCATTTTGAAACCTTTTAAATATGTTTCTGTCCCAACTTTGCCCTGTCACATAAATTGTTATGATTAATTGCAAATTTGAAAGAACCATTCTGATTGGTTCAATGTGAAATATCTATGCAAGAAATGCATTCAACAGGGATCCTGATTGGTTATCAATTTGCATTTTTTTTTTTTTTTTTTTTGCATCTTAACTCATTCAGGACAGATTATTTGAGGGCTAAATTGATCACATTTTATTCCTCAAATTGGCAACAGCAATATTTTTATTTTAATGCTACATGCTTCTAATTGAATATGATGTCTTTGAAACCAACACACATGGTTAGGGACTTCAAAAAAAATTTTTTTTTTCATTTGCCAATTTTGAAGAAAAACTGTGATCTTCAACTTCCCAATGTGTTGCCAATTTAGGGATTTTAAAGATTATTCTTATTAATTAAATTCCTGATATCAAATGCAGTATGGTCATGCAACAACAATGGGCACAATATATGCAGAAATTTTTTCTCTTTCTACTGATATACCTGGTGTATTTTTTAGAGCTCTAAAACAAAAGTTATTGACCCAAACCACAAAATGTGGGACAATGGCGCGAATGGGTTAATATGGCTGTAGCAAAAGTACAGCCAGCTTGCTCCTGTGCCTGTAAAACACGGATTCAGTAATATTGTGGAGGCATGTTTTAACAAAAAGTACATGAATTAACCACCAAAAATATTAAGGTTCTCTATGATAGATTACCTTTAAAAACCTGGACCTTCCTTGGTATGACACAAGGGTTTTTCTGCAGAATCCAAAGTATATCAGATGCAGGAAGGTACATGACTGATGCACAAACCAGTTGTGACCTTATTATTACCTACATGTACATGTAATCTTGAGAGAAATGTTGACAAGACAGAAGTTTGGAATGTTTGAATAATCAATATTTAGGAAACCCTGTCGAACCCAAAGCCCAGGAAATGATTATCTGTTTCTGCCGATAGAGAAAACATCCTGGTTTGTCAGAAAAGGGTTTCTAGGTGAGGTTACTCACGGTGTTTGCTATCTCTATCAATGTGGTGTCAGGTTGTACCAGCCTGATGACCTGCCAAATGCTGAGACAAATCCTCCGTGTAAAATAACTAAAACATGATTTGTGAACCTTCCGTCTATGTGGATATGTGCATAGGATTTATAGTAAATTACTTGTATGAACTTAGCCACTCTTATCAACGATGTACTTATGGTGCAACACACACGCACATGAATAAATAAATAGAAATGATCATGATTTAATTGCACTGCTGCATCGGATTTCTCTTTTGATTTCATGCAGCTGTAGATTCTTAATATTCATGTTTGATATTGTTGGGAGGAGGGAGGTTGTCATGTTGAAAATACAAATAAAGGTCTAACAACTGACTTTTTTTCTCTCTCTCTTTCTTGGATTTTCTTACCTGATTGCCATCTCTACATCACCTTGGACTGACCTTCATTTCCCAACCCATCATCCGTCTTCTCACATTGGAAACGGTTGTCATGGAAACGCAAACGTGTGTACGCGGATTTCAATGGAGCAGTCATCAAACAGAGGATGCAGATGTACAACAGCCCTTACAAGAGCGTAACAGACTGTTTAAGGAGGGTATGGAGAACCGAAGGCACACAGGCCTTCTACCGCAGCTACACCACGCAGCTAACAATGAACATCCCTTTCCAGAGCGTGCACTTTGTAATGTACGAGCTGGGACAAGAATACTTGAACTCCGAACGAAAGTACAACCCCAAGACACACGTTGTGTCTGGGGCAGCCGCCGGAGCAATCGCAGCCGCCGTCACAACCCCGTTAGACGTTTGTAAGACTCTTCTGAACACGCAGGAGCGAGGCGTGACGAACGGGAGGAGGTCGATTAATGGCATGCTCCATGCCTTTAGGACTATATACGACCTCGGCGGGCTCCGCGGTTACTTCAAGGGTGTCGGTGCCAGGGTTGTATTCCAGATGCCGGCAACAGCTTTATCATGGTCCGTCTACGAGTTCTTCAAGTACTTCCTGACAAACCAGTGGGAGAATACATAGATGATGGGTTTAAACTCCAACGTGCAAGAGCTTTTTTTAGATATGAATCCCTTGATTTATATATATATATCCATTGTGAAGAGGTTGACGGCATGTGAATTCATCTCTTCACCCTAAAAGTACATATACTCCTATAGTTTGTATTTATGAATCACTATTGCAGTAGAATATTTAGAGAATATGCAGACTTTGGTAAATTCACTGCTGACCTACATGGTAGATTTGTTGATGAGCTTCCAGCTCCTTTCCCCCATATCCCATATCATTTGAATGAAGTATGTACTGTTAATCAATTGGAATCCATTTGAGTATTGTATGTGATAGTAGACAGAAGTGTCATAAAGACCCCCCCCTGCAAAAAAAAAAAAAATGGCAGAAGCCATCTAACCCCAAAAATGTCAATTTTAGTAATTGCAATAGGTATTTCACAGGGAAAACCCAAAAGTTGTCTATGGAATTCAGCCATATTTGCAGTCCACGGGCAGCGTGACCTATAATAAGCCAAAAGTGCGAAATTTATACAACTATTTCAGTCCTCTATCTGCACTTTGTGGAGCTGTGCGGACCTGTGCGGGCTAAAACTGAGATTTTGCAACTCTTGTAGATTTTGATTTTGTGAACGGAATTTCCTGATTCTACATATTCAGAAAGAAGAAATTCTAAACCTACCTATCATGCACATTTTATGGTATTTTATCATATCTGAATATTGTAAAAGTATTGGTGAAAGATATGGAACAAAAACCTATATTCAGTTCGGTATAAGTGACAAGAAAAGTACTTATTTTGCATGATTCCAAAAGAAAATTACATATTTGAAAGAATGAAATCTTAGCTTCAAAACAGTAGAACTTTTAATATCCTTTACTTTTTATACCAGTCAAGAGCTAGCAAAATATAAAGCAAGTCAAAATACAGAAAATGCGGCTTTCTGATTGGCTGCTTAAATCAAGGATTGATGCGGGCGGGGATTTGAAACACGTGGAGCCGTTACCTGACCGCTTAGTGACCTTTGGTGCGTGGTGAGATTCGCATCAGGCAATCAAATCACACTCAAAATCAGACCAGCCAATCAGATCGCAGTTATTGAAGCAATTTTGTATTTGCTGCACATTTAGCTAGCTCCTGACTGGTATAAATCTTGAAATACATGTTTGGTGTATTCTGGAAAGCTGAAGAGTTGTTTGAAGATTATGAACCTATTTTCTTCGTCGAATCATTGAAAATAAAGCGTATTTGTGGCTAGTTATTCAAAAAAATTCCCAAACGGATTTTAACCCAAAATATATCTTAACAATTTCTACTATTTTGAAAGACATATTTTCTTTTCTTATTAAGGAATATACATTTTGATAGTATGATATATTTAATGCCGAAAATTCATGTCAAATAGTCATTTCTATGCAGAATTATAACCGCACAAAGACAGGGGACAATCTGCTCATTACGTATTCAAACACACAAACTCATGAATACGAGTTGTATAAAAACGAGCAATTTCGAAAGCGCTGCCAGTGGACTGTTTGGGGAAGCTTCACATCACATTAAAATTTCCCTTTCTATTTTGATTAGCATTTGCGAGTACTGCTTGTTTGGGCAATGGAATGTATTAATACCTATGCATGGTAAGAAATTTAAAAATCCTACCCTTCCCTATTTTCCAGCAACCTGTTATGCCAAAGACAACATTGTTTTTTTTTGTTTTGTTTTTGTTTTTTTTTTGGGGGGGGGGGTGTTGATTACACGAAAAATATACTTTCTTAACCCTCATATCATCATTTCACATGATTCCAAAGATTAATCTACATGTATGTTAGAAGCAAAAGTGTTATTTGTTGTATTTGGTTGTGTGTCAAATCACAATCATTTGTTTTAAAAAGCAAAAAATTTTGGAAGATGTACATGTGCTACTTCATATTACACCAAATGATTGTTTTTGGACCTCCCGGCTCATTCTACTCTGCTAAAAATTCTGCCCTACCACTGGGCTACATGTATCATGTATCCTGTGAAATACAAGTGCTGCTGTCTTTTTTTCATTGTAATTTTTTTTCATAGGATGTTGACACTACAAGATGCAGCGGTGTTAATGTTATGTATTGTTATCTTCTGGTAATAAGACTTGTTTTATTTTATTTTTGCTGTTGTATGTACATTGATTTTAGCTATAAGAACATTTAAGTGCCTTTGGTTGGATATGCATGACCATCTACAGTGCATCCCAATAAAAACTATATACTTTTGAAATGGCTACCAAAAAATATATTTGGTTCATAAGAGAAAAGTTAGTATGTATAGAAAGCTCATATCCTCAACTATCAGGACACCAAAGAATAGGAGAATAATGTTTTAATGAGTAATGCCGACTTTTTCAAGGAAACAAAATTAGGCTGTGCAGGTATTCGCTATTTATTTATCATCCGCTTATGGGCAGCCATAACAATCAAAATTGATAATTGAATAAATCAGCTTTTAAGTAAAAAAATAAACCAAAAATAATAAGCATCAATATTATGCAAAAATGTTTTGGTTTAAACTTTTTGTTTTCATATTATTGATGTTTGTTTTAAGCTTTTAGTTTACTTTTGTCTGATTCGAACCTCTTGAAATGAAATGCTCAGGCCTCTCACTTAACCTTTTATTACTTGGATTGCCATTTCTGCACCTTATATTTTTGCCTAGGCTTTAAACTTTTGGTGGTCATTAAACCAAACAAAGGATATAACAGATCTATATTGTAGGTGATTTTAAGATCATGAATTTTAGGGTGTTACATGTATTTGCACCTGGGTAACCAAAAATTTAAAAACCTGAATTCCATGAGCATTTTCATCAGAACTGTTGATTAAAATTTAAGCCCTTTTACAACCGGTAATGTCAACCAACGCATTATTTACATCTGGGACCAACATTTGACGTCGCCATCTGAAAGACATGAGTAGGATTTGAACCTCCGTCCAATCCGCATAAGTTTGTAGGCTAGGCTATAATGTAATCAGTTCAAATAATTTTTAGCTATTTTCTCTAAATAGGCCTACAAATTGGACCGAGGTTCCTATCCCAGTCACATCTTTTGAATGGTTACGTCAAATGTTGGTCCAAGGCGTAAATAATGCGTTAATGTGACATACATTACCGGTTGCAACAAGCCCTTCACCCTAATGTTCTTGTGTACAAAGTTGCTTGTAGTGTTTTAGTGCAATGTTCACTATGTACTTTAGTCTTCCAAGACAGCTTTCTTATACTTTCATTGCGGGTGGACAGATAGCCAAATTATAGACAGTTTGAGAATGGTCCGCATATCATCACAACTGGCACAAAGAACACTGCTTTTAAGTATGAATTATGCAACTATAATCATGGGCATTTTTGTATTTGGTTTAAAAATTATGACATACATTGTACATGTAGTGTTAGTAATGCACCAATCATCAATGTTGCTATATTTTGGGGGTTATGTTGTTATTTTGTCTCTTACCAAGTCATAGCATTGAAAGTGTTAATTGTGTGTCTGCTTTTATGATTACAGTCTGCTCCCATTATTATGAACACAGACACAAATGAGATTTTTTTTTTTTCAACAGGGAATTTTTCTCAAGTGCACATGTATTGATGTGCCTATGTTTTCAGAATAACAAGTACGTTAAGACAAGGTAATATACTTGGTCATAAGCACCTTGTAATAATGGGATTAGACCGTACTTCACATTGTCAAGCAAGAAAGTAATTCACTACATGTTAAAGAATTGAGTAAAAGTAATTCTGGTGTATTGTATTGCATGATTGAAGAATTTAAAGTCCCTTTTGCTCAAATTGACCTTAATACTAATGATTAATGCATCTGTGGTGAGGCTCACGTTGCAAATGTATGATGTACATGTGATCACAAGCATAAAAAAATACTTTAGGCCAATTCATTACCAGTGTTGTATTGCTGATAACAAACATTATTTGTTGATCATGTAATAGCTAATTATGATGTTCTCACATTTCCATGACAACGGAATATGTTCTTGAAACTGCCATGGCTTGATTTCTCAAGTGAATGCTATGCACCAAAGGAGATAAACATGTTTTTGTTTTAATGTTCCCTCTCTTACCTATCTCCTTTACTTTCTCTTTTACTATCTTTCTCTTTGCTTCTTTCTTTCATCTCTTGTCTGACCCTCTCTCCCATTCTTTCTCTCTTTCACTCGTAATTCTATCTCTCTTCTCTGACCTTTTGTCCTTCCATCTGTCCCATCCTTTTACTCTTTTCTCCCACCCTTTGTCTCATTTCTCTCATCTTTTCTCCGATTCTCCATCACTTTCCTCATTAACATTCTGTCTCAAGCATTCAACCCTCTGCCTTCGCATAAAATGTCTGGCACACCCAAATTTTAGATTAAAGTAGTAGAAGTAGGAGTAGATGATATCTTTCTATATAAGTCAGGACTAATCTTCCACATGGTCTAGCTGTTGTCTGGATAAAAAGTTTTAACAAACAGATGGCAACACTACGGAATAATTGTAACATTAGAAATTAGAACGCAAATAACGCAAATAGTTTAAAACAGCTGAAACAAAATGTCTAGCTTACAAGGGAAAGAAATCTGTTGATTTTAATGCATTCCCAAAATTGATTGACAGAGCAAAATGTTATTTTTCATGCTTTCTCTTGTGAGAAGTCATTTGTTTCAGGTGTCTGAACTATTTGTGTTATTTATTAATTAACACTATAAGCGCTTAGAAACACTAAGGTGGATATCGTATTAAGCGCTATATAAATATAACTATTACTATTTTTATTTGTGTTTCTGATTTCTAATGTTATATTTATTCCATAGTGTTGGCATCTCTGAATAAATCCAGAATATTAATCTTTATAGTTTATGTATTTATGATATACAGTCAACCTTGCTCAAGTCAAATCTGTTGTGACTGAAGAAATAGCCTTTATAAAAAAAATGAAAATAAAAGAGAGACCTATGAATGGTTAAAAACAATGGAATATTAATAGAATATGACTTGAAAAGACCTTCGATTCAGGCGATTACTGTATAAGCTATAACTTTTGTGGGGGTTTGACTTTCGCGAATTTTGCAAGTGACAAAGCAAACAGGCATTTAACACCACGCGAATATTTCCTTAGGGAGGTTGTGTGAATGTGTTTGAGAGTTGGAATCGTGAATTGAACGACGCGCGAATATCCGCCAGAAGCCCTCAATCGCAAAAGAATATGTACTTGAATGACACAGTATTTCAAATTTACTCATAGATGTGAGTTCGATTTGGGCAAGGTTGATTTTATATGTATCTGAATTTGCAAACAACTTTTATACTGTGTACTGATGTTCTAAAACGCACAAAATATACTATTTTTGTCATTCTACGAGAGTGTAAATTCAGAGTGGATAATGTCACTATATTAGCACTTTGAAAACAATTTAATTATGTACATAATAAAGAGCAATATTAAAAATATAATAAGTAAGTGTACATGTACTTTTAGGTATTTGTGAATGACACTGTACAGAGGATCGTATTTGAAAAGTTTAACTTTCACTGAAAGTCCTAATTTTTTCATCTAGATATTCTCTCTAAATTAAATCTTATGAGACAGTGAAATTTGCTTTTGACAAAAGCTAGATATTTTTTTAATAATCTGTCAGACTTTATTTAAAAATTTGCTTTGCTGCTTGTTTTAGGGTAGATATCCCGAAATGTAACCTGTCTATATTACAAGTCTAATAACCTTTCATTGTAAAAATCCATTTTATTAGCAAAGTAGAGACATTTTTTTACTTCATGCTTTGCCTATTATTTCTTTTATGTGCTTTATAACTGAAAGAAAATATTACTATTTTTTGCATTTTGGAACCTTGTTCTTCGTATCTAATTGAATGATGTCCATTATCTGCATGTGAGTAATTGTATAGGATGAGTCGAAGTTATGATTAATCAAGTACATTATTTTAACTAATTGTGCCATTCAGATCTTTCATGTAGTGTTTATGATGACTAAGACGCACAAAAGTAACATGTACAGAGCAGTTTGTATTTAAGTGAAGGAAGAAATTTGTATTGTTGAGTAACTCTGTGTTATTAGATTGTTTAGGGCTGGAAGCTTGCAGGTAGCCTGTTCACACAGGTCTCTGACTTGAGCTCTGGGGGTTGTTATGAACAAATTTCAATATGGAGAGCCAAATGGGTTCCCTAAAATTCTTCCATATGTCACATAATCTCAAATTAGATGTTAACAAAATATTGTTAATAATAAATGTTGCATTTTTCACCCTTAGAAAATGAAAAATTCCATTTGGCTCTTCATATAATGTAAATCAAGCTTGTTTGTATAGTTAGTAAACTGGTGAAATACCCCCTTGGATCCTAAAATTTTAAACATGAGCCCCCAAACATGTGTGACCACAACCTATACTCTACTGTTAGTTTTAAAAAAATTATTATGGATCCCTAATCATACAACAATGATAGCTAAGACGAGGTTGGAAAAATTGTTCAAGGATCTGTTATAGTGTTTTAAGGAAGCACATTCTCTAGTGATGCCTCACGCTATGTGGTGAGCACTATATTTTATGAAACATTACTTTCCACTTGGGTTGTTAAAGGAACGCAAAAAATGCTTTATATGATGTATCACGGCGGCAACAGTGTTCACTTGTGATATTCATATGTAGGAATAATAATGAGTGGATATATTTACAAAGGAAATTGATTCAACTGTGCTGTCACGGCACAATTTGATGTTTGACGATTATCATTTTGATGACTTACATTAAAATGAAAAAATTAATATGTATATCATGTCCTGTGTGAGGCGTGACATTCAAACATGGTATCAGAGTTATATAATTATGTGTACTCTACTTCTGTGAATGATATATTGAAAAATAAAGAGATGATTCTAATAAAAATGAAATGACATTTTGGTCTTTATGAATAAACTTGAGAACAAATGTGTATAGTTTTGTCTTATTCTGAATTAAAGGAAAATGAAACCCTACGACTGATAATAGAAAAATCAAATGAATAATAGTAGGGATGGCCACACAAAAGTAAAAAGCCACTAGAACGGTTTCCACTTCACTGTATGGATGTAGTCACCCATGCATTTACAATACAAACAATAACCCATGCTCTGCCTACTCAATAATACACAGGCAGAGAAATAGCAAAATTTTCAATAAAAAACAGATTTCGAAATTGGTCTTTTGGCCAGTGGTAAATATCAATCATTTCTATTCCTAATTGGTCAGTTTCTTCCTTAGAATACCTCAGCAGGTGATCAACTTTTCCTGTTGAAAAAATTGATATGAAAAAAAGCTACAGCGTGTTCAAAGTGATGCTTCTGTGTGATGTGTGTTATGACTGGAATTTCTCGTGATTGGAATAGGGTCAGATAAGGAAAAGTGGATATCTATAAAATTTAACTATTTTTGAACAACAAATGTATTGGGGTGAAAAACAAAAAACAATGTTTACCACTGGCCATTTAAGTTTTTAAATTACTCTACCCTCTCCAACACTCGGCTCTGAGCCACACCACCATGAAATAGCCTATTGTCTAGGGTGTTCCTATTGAAACATGCCCTATGGAGTATTTTTCCACGGTGGTCATATTGGATCACATACGGTAACATACATGTCAAACCATCAGTTTTGTACTGCCATAACTTTTTGTATAATCTATCATAACGCCTCAATTATGTTACTATAATCTCATTTCATGTTGATACACACATAGAAAATGTTTGGTATGATTTGGTTTAATAAATCAAAGACAAAAGGACCATAAACTTAAGCTTTTATTGCATTTTCTGGCTTTGTCTGAAACTTGTAAAAGTGTCCTAGCAGCTCATTGGTAATCTGAGACACTCTTTGGGTCATATCTTTGAAATGAAACATCCAATTGTGATAATTCAAGTACCAAAATGTTTCTTTTAAAATGCTCTATCCAATAAGCCTAGCAAAAACAACTTAAAAATAACTTAAAATTTTAGTGGACATCCCTAATAATAACAAAGTTACAACCACGAACACTGGGGATCCTCACTAGCAATGGGCACATTTGGTGGAAAGAAAAAAAATCCCTTTTTCTCATTCTATATGGATTTCATGTATGGCATCACACATCTAAAGCCTGTTGCCAATATAAGGATCTTCATAACAGTAGTGATCATAACTTTCTTATTAATTTTTTCAAATTTGTATTAATCAGTTTCTTTAATTACAATTCATTCCCATTAAACAAACAGATGTGCCTATGACTTGGTCTTGTTATAATTGAGGTGGACTACTCCATAATGCAGTAGTCAACAAGATTTAGAGAAATGACTAAATTACATATTCCAGACAATTTGGATTATTCCAGAAAAAATATATTTTGTCTTTATTGAGATTTGCTGTTTTAGAAACACAAATAAATGCAACAAAATACATTTGTAAATACACTTAAATAATTCTGTAATTAAAAATATGAAAACAACTTGGTATACTCCATATATCTTGCATACCATTAGGTAAAATTTTTATCATCCAAATCCACACAAAGACTTTTAAAAAATACATTTCTACTGTGTGATTTACATGATTTTTGAGACAGTAAGATTTACCTATGAACATTTCAAACGGTTTGCAGGTATGATCTAATTGTATACCGGTAGATTTTGTTTGCGTCCAGTTCAGAGAGATTTCTTTGTTGGAATGGGACTATTTTGTCCAATTCTCACTTTGTCGAACTGCCAATATGCCTAATAATGTACATGTACTAGGAGCTTGTTACAGAAATTGACAAAATGGTGTTGGACCATGTAAGCATTAGACAAAAGAAGATATTAGACAAAATGGTAAATACATGTAGGCGAAGCTTTCTTTTTTTTTTTTTTTTTTTTTAAAGTCCCCTCCTGTGCTTGTGACCATTCCAATTACCTTGTTTAAAACAAAAAACTTGGTAAACTGAACAGTAAACACATTAAATGGGAAAAGGAGATCTAACTTTCAACTAAATCTCATTGTATATCTGCTCCTTATAATGAGAGTGGACTGTACAGGAAAAACCAAATTACATGTATCCAAGATATGGTAAGTATATACATGTATCCCTACAACCCTAAATAATACTAAAACTGATTCCTACATTATAAAACACACCCATATCACAAGCATTCCTACATGTATGTCTACAGTGCACATCCTGGGAGGGTCTTTATAAATGGCAACTATTTACGTAGTATGTGATAAGCAGTTTGTCTGTATTTGCTTCCAAACCTAGTCTGATACGGATATGATTGCAGCACATCATCATCTTTCAGACGAAGTCCGACTGATATTTGGAAAAACCCAATTTTCCACGAATAATGAAAATTTATCACTTTGAGTTTACAAATCGATTTGTAAATAAATCAACTGAACTAAATGTAAATTTATAAGCAAACATTTTCAAGAATTAGGATTAGTCCGGGAAATATATTGAAATGGATATTTTTGCGAGGATGGACTCCTAAAATTTGTGTTAAACCAAATAACCATTTAAAATACAGTATATCCCACAACAATAAAAGTACATTTTGTAGAATATTAACAATAACCAATAACAAATTCACATGGACAAGCCCAGCAACAATTAGAGTACCAATAAATATTTTAGACCTGCAAGCCTATTTTACTATTACAAGGGTGAACAAAAATATAGATATAAAAAATGACAGGCTCAAGAAACTTTGTAAAAAATATTTCAGACTCAAGCTTACTTCAATTTGGAAGTACCACAGCTCAAGATTGTCATAAAAATATAAAAGTAGTATGAAGTCTAAGCAATTTCAAATCAATAAATCCCTGAATTCAATCTAAACCCCTCAAATAAATTCTGCAAATAGAATTTGGGCCCTGATAACCTTTCAGGTATATTTCAATTATTGATTTTTACAACATTGTCAAGTTCATTTCTTCCTCTTTACAATGACTAGCTGAATTACTTGTGCAGCATTGGGGGGGGGGGTGGTTGTAATTTCTCGCCCGATAAAGTTACTCATCATATAAGACCTATAATATGAGAGTCATAAACGACCGACTAACTACATGATAATGCAGTTTAAATTCATGAACGATAACTTAACATTAGTTCTCATGCTTTTTGAACGTATTTCATAATTTTAACAAGTCAAATTAATACCTGAATTCGGACTCGTAACTTGTATCCCCGGTGGGATCTACAGAGTGTGCATAACATGCGGTGCAGTATATCGCATGCATATCATCACATCGCAGAACTACTGGGATTTCTATGGCTAGACTATGCCTGCGAGTGAGTTTACGATGTGAACGTGAGTCAGTTCAGTGCAATTTTGCTGACGTCAAAAAGATCGAAGGGACTGGGAAATAAAGTTACAAATTCTTAAAAACCTGAACAGAATACGTCAAAAAATACCACAAATAACCCCCCTCATGTACATCTACGAAGAATTTAACTAAGTTTGCAAAATATTCCAGGCCGATTTAGTGGATAATCTCTGAGAAAAGCGCTGTCAAAAAAAAGGTGGAAAGACAGACAGACACTCAAGATTAGCCAAATTATAGTAAGGATACCTTTTTGTAACGATAATGTCGTGCTTGCATGTTAGGACAAGTCAGAAGTCAAATGTTGCAAATTGAATGCCTTTTGGGACTATTGTTGTCCGTTGCAGGTTACTCATTGTGAGAATAACTACGCATTTCGCAACTTTTCACTTTTCCCTCTGCATTATATTCACTTTGTATATCGTGCATTTAAACATGATGTAACCTTTGCAAATAGAGTAACAATCAAAAGAGGAATAAATGAACTTTTCGACGGTATGAAAATCAATAATTATTAAAACCCACAATAAAATTGATCAAGGTTCAAAGTTGTGTTACAGTTTCAGAACTGAACAGAATCTGAACAACATCTTTAGCTTTGCCTTGTATTCAGGAGTTCTGTGGATTTAGGCATGATATCACCATGCAAAATAAGGTATCAATTAAAAGAGGAACAAATAAACTTTTCAATGGGATTAAAATCTAGACTGATTAAAATGCACCCTCACATTTGTTATGGTTTCAAAGTCATGTTGTGAAACTTTAATGTGATCAATAACAATGCATTTTGCGAATTTTCTCCATATACAGATATTCTGTGCATTAAAGCATGACAAATTAATTACAAATATGATATCTTAATCAGGAATAATGTACTTTCCAATGGTATCTACATCAGGAATAACTAAAACGCACTAGAAAAGTTATCAGTGCCCAACGTCGTGTTGCGGAACTTTTTGTGAGGCTCCCAAACACTTGCAAGGTGCGAGAGAGCTCACTTCTGGTCTTGATCCTTCCCATAGTGGGAATTATATGGAGAGCATTTGCCTGCTCTATCGCCGTTTCCTTACCTTCACATACAGTCATCCAGTAAGACAGGATCAGCTCAACGACGACACCATAGAAATATCTCTTGGTCTCATGTCCAATTAGTCTAATTGCCATTTGGTCTAATTACCTTTTGGTCTAATTGCTTTTTCGTCTAGTTTCTAAATGAATATTTGGTCTATTAACAGTTGTTACAGGAATTGACCAAATGGTGTGAGACCAACTGGAAATTAGACGAAATAGGAATGAGACAAAATGGTAAATAGGCAAAACGGCAATGACACCAAATTGGGATTAGACGAGCTCATTGTAGACGATATAGGAATTATACCATATGGGATGAGACCAAACTGGCATTAGTCAAAGTGGGTTTAGACCGATTGGCAATTTACCCCAAATCTGAACAATTTCAAATCAATAAATTCCTGTATACAATCTATATTGCAATCCCAAACACTGGCAAGAGTTCACTTCCCGTCTTGATCTTTGCCATAGTGGATATCATAGAGAGAGTTTGCCTGCTCTAGCGCCGTTTCCGTACCCTCACACACAGTCATCCAGTCAGATGGGATCGGCTCGACGCCGTAGAACGCCCCTGCGATGGCGCCTGCCATAGAACCGATGGTGTCGGTGTCACCATCCAGCGAGATGGCATAGAGGATGGTACGCTCCAGGGCATTGGTGGTGGCGATGCCCTCTACTGGTCGCTGGCAACGCAGGAAGGAATAAATGGCTGCCGGCACACTCTTGTGAGCTGAGATTTCATTTCCTACAAAAGCAAAATACAGAGATCATTTACTTTTAAACCGGTATCTACAAGTGTTCAATCATGATACCGGTACTTCCTATTGAGGTCTTCCTAGGAGGCCGAGGGTCCATGAGACCAAGGATCCACAAGGCCGATGTTCCTCTTAGATCCTCGGCCTCATGGAATCTTGGACTCGTCAGAAAATCCTTGGCCTCGTGGACCCTCCCTGTTCTATTAGCATGGATTTATTCTCCCTATTTCTATGCTCACTTTGTTTCCCTTATTAAATTCTAATGTTTATTCATTTTGATTGAACAATGGTTATAATAGTTGCTCTTTTTAACACAGCACCTACATGTACATCCGTAGAGTCAACTCCTAACATATCAATGTACTCAGGACCAAGCCAAAGTTGTTATAATGATGTGGGGTGTATCACAAAGACTTACGATTGATTAAAAGTTACGATTGATTTTTTCTCGGCGGCCTCATTTGAAAACCAGGTACAGTCATAGATTAGGATTTGGATATGATTAAGAGTAGGGTTAGGGCTAGAGTTAGGATTAAGATCATCAACTTTGGAGCATCCTGTCCATGATGAGGCTACCAAGAAAAAATCAATCGTAACTTTAATCAATCATAAGTCTTTGTGGTACACCCCACTTGTCATACTAGAGATAAAGGCGCATCTATAGAGACATGTGCATATTTTGGAAATTTGTACCAGGAGAATTATGAATTATCATAAAATTTCATCATATGCTTGCTCATTATAAGAGGGGTTGACTGTAATGCATGAAGCGCATGACCATAAACCCCGGGGGTCACCCATGCGCATCCACACACCCTGAAAATGGACCCTAATTGCACAACGTCAAATTTGCACCACTTATCGACATCAAACAAGAAAAAACATACCCTAAATGGCGTAAACACCATGAAATGTAGCACTAGTAAAAAAGGGATGCTGAAAACACCCCTATTTTAATGAAAACGGCAAATGAGTTTGAAAAACAGTCCTATTTAGAGGAAACAGTTGATGACACAAGAAGGCTGGAAAGATACACTTTGATGCTCTTTCTGGATGTGTATGCATAGCATATCATGTGATGAGTGACCCCCCTCCCCCCCCCCCCCCCCCCCCCTGGGCCATTAAACAGATAACATATATTTACAGAAAAAGGAACTGGAACAGAAACGACAATGTAGATTTGAGTTTGATTGAAGTGATATAAAGATAGAGAGGTTAATATGTTAGAAAGACAGGTGCACATTTGAGAATGAGAGTAATTTGTCTCCTTTTTTTAATTCAAAAATACAACTTAGATGATGTAAATAATCATATTATGAATGACAGCGCCATAAGAATTAAAAACAACAACAACATTATGTTTTACCTAGTGTTGATGCTACTTTCTTGATATCAGCGTCCTCGTCAAGTAGGGGTCTGATTAATCTCAACCGACTGCAATATTCTGGATTCTTGCTTGGCTCAGATGAATCCACATTTGGCCTGGAAAAAAAGTACACAGATAAAAGTATCAAGAATAAAACTGAACAACAAAGGAAATGACCAGAAATATATCATATGAAAAAAAATCAGCTAGGAAAATAAGCTTCCATCGCGATGAGAACCTGAGACATCCTCATTACTAGACAGGTGCTCTACCGCATGAGCTATGGCAAGCGCTTAAAATGTTGATGTCTGTCACAGAAAAACCTTAGCTTACAATGCTCGAGTGATCAGAAGATACTGATGAGTAAAGAACCTGATATCCACTCCTAATATGGCCCACATATAACAGTGTGCATGATAGTTATGTAAAACATGGGTTAATGCTTTGTTTTTTTGCTGTTTTAATCATTATCAGACAAATTTGTGTGTTAGATTATTGATCACTTGCCTGTTAATTGGGCTTTGATGTCTATTCTATTTATTTTTTAGGGAAATCAGTCAGATAAACTGAGGTCTTCAATTCACCACCGATTGAAAAAAGTTGGAAATCAACCTCGCTAACTGTGCCCCATTTTTCTAAAAAAATTAAATACGATAATCTTTTGAGATTAGCTATCACACCTCCAAAATATGCGACCCACCTTGGTACTTTTGCAGATGGAGATGATGGGGCCTCTTCTTTCTCCATCACCTCTAGAAGTCTACCAATGAAAGCATCTATGTCAAAGGTCGAAGGGTCAGAGTGCAGAGCGAGGTGGACCGCACAGCTCTGGAGGATGGCACCACAATAACCCAGGAAGTTGCCGTGTGTCAAAAGTGCACTCTGCCTTGCAATCTATTGTAAGGTGGTGTAAGAGGTCTATTTTGTAAAATGTTTAATCTACACTTTGCTTTCCATACTCCATGATTTGCATCTTATTTACATCTTCTCTTCTACCTGTTACCATGCCTCTTCATTCTCATTGTCATTGCCATGCCTGATTTCTTCCATTCCATTTCCAGTACATTTCCACCTCACATGATCCTTTTGTTTCCTACTCATTTATATTCGAACCCTCTCATGATCACCCTCCATGCTGTCTATTGGTTCCTTTCCTCTATAAGACTCTTCCATTTACTTGCTCCTTCCATTCTCTTATTTCTTATTGGTTAATGATTTATTATGTCAGATACGTTCAAGATATGTTACAACCTTATTTCTATTTTATTAAATCAGTGCAACCCAGGAACTCGTCTGGTAGAGATCATTTCTTAGTGTGTCTTGTAGCGAAGAATATTTTGAGGAGGAGGAGAGTTAAAGAGTAGAGTACAGAGTTGTATATTGCAGAGTGAACTGAGAATTAGAAGAGGAGGAGATTAAATAGTTTACAGTGGGGTGGGAAAATATTTAGAATTTGGGTGTTGTTGGTTTTAATTTGTATGGCAATCTCATTCTTAATATGAATATTTATGCCATCTAAGCTGTGTTTTTGAAAGAAAACAAAAAAGATGGATCAAAAACATGGTTACTCTATTCTTATTTGAACAGACACAGCCTTGTGTATAAGAACAATAAAAAAATTGACCAAAATGTACCAAGAGTGGACTTGTAAACAAGTCTATAAGGCAGGTTTATTTGTTAAATGGTTGATACTTAAGTGGAAAAAAAATTAAAATTAATTTTCAAATTTTCGATGCAAATTGACAAAATCCATTTTTTTTTCTTCTAAAAATCTATATTGTATTTGATCTTAATGGTTCTGTAAATGATGTATTTCAGACATATCAAAACAAAAACAAATAACTATTCACAAGTCTATCAACTCCCGCAGGAAACAAAATGGGTCATTAAAGAAGAGAGGGGAGAGGCAGCCAATAAAACTAGAGACGTAGGCAACATCACACAGGAACAGGAACAAAAGAGAGAAGATATGCTATTTCGCACTGTACATTCACACCTACCTCAATTACTTTATCAAGGTCAGAATCACGGCGGAGGGCAACAGGAGCCACCCTCATTGCTCCTCCGTTGCCATAGGAACCAGAGCCGTTGAACTGCTGCCTTGCTAGCTCATAAACATCATCCAGGTCATCTGTGAGCTTCTCCAATAATGTGATGACATTAGCTCCGTAGCCTCTCCCAGGTTCACGGGCATACTCTAAGCCAAACCTACATCAATCAAGAGATTGCAAAGGGAAATGATGAAGTGGGTGTGGCTCGGACATTCATGAGGAGTGGATCATAATTCGCTGACCCCAGACTTTGTGAAAAGCACTGGATATACCCGTCTTCAAGGTAAATTTTTAGACCACAGCAAAAAAAGTTTCCCCATCACAGACATTCTTTGGCCTGCTTCAAGCATCATCAGGCCAGGAATGGGAGTTTAACAAGCCGGATGGGTGGGATATACAAGGCATTACATAAGGTCTGGCAGCGGTGATAAGTTTTTACTGTTGGTATGAAATATCTTGAAAATTCTCATGAAATAGTTATTCACATTTTAAGGTTGACATCAGGGAATGATTATGCAATACTTACTTTTTCGCCAGATCTTTGCTGTTAAACTGTCCCTGATTATCTTTGAGTGACTCAGCTATGCAGCGACACATTGCTGTATCATCCGTGTATGCAAAGTAATCTTCATCAGTCAATGATAAAAAATAAGGGGGGGGGGAGGAAGAAGATAATCAGAACATAAAATTTTTATATATTTTTTAAATGAAAGTAATATAATTCAGTACTTTGATAGTTATCTTTTTTATTTTAAATTGATATTTGTTAATTTATATTATATAATGAAATGTGACTCGACTTAAAGCATAGTGAAGAGAAAAGCAGAAGCAATATTGAGATGAGTAGAGAAAGAACCGACAATTTCACTCTGGTGTATGAAACTGCCCCATTGGCAGAACATCCAAAAACAATGTAATGGGATACAGGGAAATGAAATTAAAATCTATGAAAAATGGGTTATGGAAGAAGGGTTTTACTGAATAAACGGGGGGGGGGGGGAGGGGGGGGGGGGGGGGGGGGGGGGGGGGGGGAGGGGGGGGTGGGGAGGGGGGGGGGGGGGAAGGACGGGGGGGGGGGGCTTATGTTGTTAACGGACGAAAGAGTAAGAGACAGAGAGAATACATTATGTCAGGGTGAGAGTTAAAGATAAAAAAGTTTGAAAATGTGAGAGACGTTGAAAAACATAGAAGAGAGAGTGGAAGAGAAGAGCGAGAATGAAAGAAGGGGACAGATTTATTCTCATACCTTGTTCTTTGATCTCTGTACCAATTTTCTGGAAGAATTTTGTCAAGGTGCCAAAGGTATCCTTTTTGGGGACACCATGTATCTCATAGGGAGCTCCTAAGCAGTCTCCTGACACAGCACCAACAAGGCACCCTTGGAAGCATGACCGTAGACTAGGATTCAGAGCCATTTTTCTAATCATCAGTGTTTGTAGTAACCTACAGAGAAAACATGCATTTATCTTAGGTTGCCATCGTTTAGGGTAAAGAAATATTTTATTTTCTCAGGGACTACTTTCCTGGTCCTCCACTTTTTTCATTTACTCTGTAATTTTTTCTCTTTTTTCGGTAGGGGCTGTTTTTTCAAATTTGGGGTAGACTTTGATATTGATGGGTTCCATTTTCATAGAGTCATAAAATTCAACAACTTGATGTTCCTATGCTAGTGGTTGATCAAGACGGGGGTAGAACAGGCATGCCCCCCCCCACCCCATCCTATTTTTTAAAACCATCCATTCTGTGCATGTTAAACTTTTTTTTTTTAATTGTTGCCCTCTCTGAATTTTCAAATCCTGTTTAATTATGAGATCGCCATCAGTTATATTACGTTAACTCTACAATTTGCAGAGTTATTACCAGTCAACCAGTGCACCCACAAACTCACCAGTTTTCACTATGCACTATTAATGTCCCAGATGATAAAAGATCATTTATAATACACTTTCTGGAATTAAGGAAAGTTTTTATGTTGATGTCCAATATTTAATAGAAACTAAAAGTTTTAAACCTAGGCCCTAGGGTGTGAGAAAATAGATTTTAACAACTTTCCCCGTGTGTTCACCAGATTTAGGTAGATCCTAATAAATAAATCCTAATGCAGTAATTCACTTTGAATTGAGGAAAACACGAACAAAACAGAATTATTAACAGATAAACCTGCTGATACTTAATCATGTAAGATTAACAATTAACATTTACATTTTAATAAACAAAAATCATTGTATTCTTACATACCATTTAGATCTATACATCTAAGCTTTTAATTTCTTTAAGTTAACTTTTAAACAGATGTGAAATGTTAAGGAGCTAAGCCTAAGAATAAGAACTTGCATGGGCAGGTGCGCGATCGACGAGCGACCACGCCCACACACCACGACCAGTCGGTCTATACCACTTTCCACTTCAGTAGCTACACTGCCTACACTGCACTACAGTCAACTTTTCAAGAGCTGGAAAAAAAAAGGGCCAAGAGCGATGAACAGTGAATGCAGAATAATCAAGAATTTAAAGTGCCATTTAGTTGACGATCTATTAGCTTAAAATAACTGAACAAGCACTGCACATATTTACAAACTTTGCTGTCAACTAGATTGAAGATTATTCGGTTTGCTCAGCTGATTTGCAGGCATCAATAGATCAATCTCACCGCCGCATCGACATCGGTTGAGACTATATGAGCTCCAATTCTCGTTGATTATGCACGAGCGGCTTCCGCGCGCGCTGCATGCATGATATACATTAGAGATATGCTATACACAATACACATGGTTCATTTACAATACAGGCAAAGTATTCTTTATTGCCAAAATGCCTAACTATATTAGGCGGGCTCCTAAACTCTATATTGGGCTCCTATTCTCTCTGAATAATGACAGACGATGAAAATCACCATGAAATGCCACAAAAGTGAACGATTTCGTTCAAATTAAAGTTTTGATGATCTTTGCAAATAAATAATCAGCTTGTATATGAAGTGGGGGGGGGGGGGGGTATCTGTAATATCATGATCGAACTTACAGCTTAAACGGGGCTCCAAACTTTATATCGGGCTCTTATTCTCTATGAAGAATGACAGACAATGATAATCATCATGAAACGCCAAAAAAATGAATGATTTCAATCAAATTAAAGTTTTGATGACCTTTGCAAAATAAATAATCACTTGTATTAATTGGGGGGGGGGGGGGGGTAATTCTGTCATGATCAAAGAATAAGGGCCCGATATAGAGTTTTGGAGCCCCGTTTAAGCTGTACGTTTTAGAACGCAAATTTTGATCATGATAATTAGTGGAGATAATTGATTTCTGTATGGTGTACCCAAAAGGACAAATCATCTACTCAATGTATTAAAAAATTATAAATTATCTTTAATTTTGAAATACAGTCAAACCTGTCTATAGTGGCCACTGTCTATAGTGGTCACCTGTCTTTAGTGGTCACCTATATTGATTCCCTCTAGATAGAAATGAGTGCTTTAGAACCTGTCTATAGAGGTCACCTGTCTAGAGTGGTCACTTTTTATGTCTCCCTTGGGGTGGCCACTATAAATTATAGAGACAGGTTTGACTGTATATACAAATAGTTGTTGATACTGGAAATAAAAATACAGATTCATTAATTATTTGAAACTTATCATTGGTTCCAGAAACAACTAGAGGGTTTAACCCCCCCCCCCCCCTGGGCTGCACTAGTTAAAAATATAAAAATATTACCATCAGGCCCGTAACTTGGGGGGGAATCACCGCTATGTGGCTAGGTCTTTAGGTCAAGGTCGAGGCCATTATGTCAAACCCCTCCCCAGAGGCGGCCGAACCGGGGGAGGGGCAGGTCCACTCCGGGTGCCCCCTTTGTTAGAAAGACCCTTTTATACTCATAGTGAGTCTTTCAGTCTTCTCCAAAGTCCCATGGACAATTTATTTTTGAAAAGGGGATACTCCTGATACTAAGAAATACCTCCTTTTTGGCTTCATTTCCAAACTGAAAAATGTTCCACTTGGTTACCATGCGACCTCGCATTGAACAAAACAAACTAAGCAACATGCATGGATAGAATAGGCCCAACCCCTGCTGCTGGAGGAAAATATTGTGAAATTGCCCTTATGGTGGATGTAGTGGGGGAGGGGGCTTAGGGCTACAGCTATAATCTCAATTATCTATAATGGCCCTTTTATAATGCTTATATTAAAAACCATGTAATATTCATGAAACATAAAAGCATATACTGAGAAAAAAAAAAAACGGTTTTGTTGACCGAATTCGTTTCTTTTATAAATGTCATAGGGTACATGCAGGTAATATGGGCCAGCAGGTAATATGGGCCACCTGAGGCAAATCATGTCGTTACCGTCGACCGGTGACCGGTGACCGGTGTGAGCACCATAATGTTGTTCATATGAACTGTATAGAAAAATATATCGTCGTGAGAGCATCTGATGCCGAAATTTCTCTGAGAAAATTGCTGAAAACCAACAAGGTAGGTAAAACTTACGGCATTTTTTTACCCTGATGTAAAATTTGATACTTCACAGAACGTGACGGTGAAAGAGTGTTTGAGGGGGTAACCTCAATTGTTTTGTATTTTAGTAAGCTTATAGTTTCATTTTGATCATACTAGCGTGTACAGGTCATTTGTTTTAGTGAAGGGGTGCAATGTGGCATTGAATGCTTGCCTGACACAGCAACATTAGTGCAGGTAATATGGGACATCCAAAATGGCGGAAATGATTCTGGTACTTAGTATTGGGATGAGGCATCCATCTCTTTGCTACGCTATTTTAGGGGTATATTCACAGTATATAATTATTATAAATAACTCATTGTAGGCCTATATTGACTTGTATAATGAAAATAATATTTGAATGATATTAAAAAAAGAAATAATATAGAAAATACATAACATATGATATATATCAAAATTACTGAAGGGCTTTATAATTCAAATTATATACTTAAATTAATGATTTCAACATTTAAAGCGAATTCCAACATGGTAGAGTCATTGTAGTTTTAAACATACATTAAATACATGTGCCCATATTACCTGCACATGCAGTAAATGGGCACTTGGTAATGACGTCAACATTGAATATTGCAGACAGAAGTTGGATAATTGTTTTTCTTCACAATAAAATTAGAGCAGTAGTTATTGATTCATATAAACAAAGATTAGACTGTGTGTCATTTCGTAATTTTATGCAAATTAGGCAAATGAGCTTAGGGGGCCCATATTACCTGCATGTACCCTAGATATGCAGATTTTTAAAAAGGACCCCAGGCCCTCCCCCCCCAAAAAAAAAAAAAAAAAATATATATATATATTAATATTATATATAATATTATATATATATATATGTTATATATATTATATGAAATATGTTTTCCCGGTCCATTTCATTGTTTTGTCAGTCATTTCATTAGAGACATTCATTTTCGTAAAAATACGGTGATTCATAGAAATATTTTCATTCAAAATTCGTATTCAGCCATCAAATATAACGATTATGGTGACCGATTTTCGTAATCGTGCATTCTAGTTCACATAATAATATATTTTCGGCAATGTTTATTCAAATTCGTGTGCCCTCTCATTCCTATATTCAAATTCGTTTATAGACAAACAAGTTCGTATAAAACATTCAAATTAAACATGTAAAGTACCATTGAAATTTACATTGCTCATGTAGTATTTTTAATTGAATGTCAGAACATATCACTTAATAAAAAGTTTATAATAATCATGCCTTGTTGTGAACAAGATGTAAAATGAAGCCCATAAAAACAAAGTTGCGATTATAACGATGAAAATAAAGATGACAATGAAGACACTTAAACATAAGAATCATGATAATGGAATTGATGTTCACAAATGCAATACACTAATAATGGCGATGATTTATTTTTTTTATCAAATGACTTTGGAGTAAAAGAGATGGTGTTGAAATTAAAAACGAAGACGATAATCACAATAATGATAAATGGTCAGATTACGTACATCCTTATCATAAATATGTGTACATGCAGGCCCGTAACCAGGGGGGGTTCGGGGGTCTCGAACGAACCCCCCCCCCCCCCCTGGCGAGTAGTCGCTTACTAAAAAAAAAAAAAAAAAAAAAGGAAAGAAAGAAAGAAAAGAAGAGGAAAAGAGGGTGTGACCTCCATACTTTTATGCCAGAAATGCTCTGCAGACTCTTAAATAGACCTACCTACCTAATGTACAAAATGTTCATGAGCTTAATTATGAAAAAATAATGCACAAAATCCCCCTTTTCAGGTAAGTCTGTGCAAAATTTTCGCTCACGCTCGCATAAATAGCCTACATGATTATCGTCATAGCGTTTTTGAAAGGGCCGGGGGGTGGGGGGCTGATCGATTAGATCGTTGATGGGCTGAACACGTGCAAAAGTAGAGAATCTTTTTCGTATTTTTGTTAATATGATTTACTGCAAAAAATGGAGGAGCTGCACTGGCTCCCCGCCCTCTTCCATCTTCCATCCCTGGTTTTCAGGAGAGATTACAATAAAATGAAATTATGAGTCATTTAATAAGCGTTTTTCCTGTCTGCTACATGCTCGCATTTCATTTTTTTAAGGAAAGTGATCATCATCTTGTTATTTAGGAATCTAAAAAAGCAAATGTGCTTAACATGCACAGCCTCCATGTTATTGAACGGACAATTTTCGGCTCGCGCTTCGCGCTCGCCCTGTTCGATCCTGTTCGAAAGGCCAACTTAGGCCTATAGGTCAGAAATAAATGTATTTCAAAAAATGCACATCATTTATATCATTTTATGTGAATTTGTCCCTCGCGCTTCGTGCTGGCATCTTTTGGAATTTGGTCATCCGTTTTATTAAGGAATTTTAAAAATAGATAAAAGTATAAATATGCCTAATACAAGGCAAAGTTTTTTCATCGCTCTTTGCACTGACAACGTTTACTTTCTCAGAAAGGGAGGTTATCGTCAACTTGTAAAGGAATTAAAAGAAAACAGAAAGATATGAGAAAATTGTGCATATAATATATTAAATTTAGGTCACTAAACTGAAAATTTTCTGGCTCGCGCCTCGCGCTCGCAAGTTCAATCCTTGCGAAAAGTTCGCTTTTCAAATGTCAAAACGCTTATATAAATCCTAATTACAGGTCTGTAAGTATAAGAGGCAATATGTGTCAGAAAATGCACTGCCTTCAGGTCATTATAAGCCCAAATTTTCGGCTCGCGCTTCGCGCTCGCAAAGTTTTCATAGAAAGGCCCATTGACTGATTCCTGTCTCCAAAAGTGAAGTAATGTAATAAAATATTTTCCGCTCGTGCTTCGTGCTCACAGCTTATTTTACTAAAAGGATGCTGATCGTCACCTCGTAAACGAAACGAAAATCGTGAGGTAAAATATACTCACTTCGGGTAGTTTTAAGGCAAAATGTTCGGCTCGCGCTTCGCGCTCGAAAGGTTTATTCCTTCAAAAAAGGTCCACTTTCCAATTTTCGAACCCCCCCCGTAAAAATCCTAGTTACGGGCCTGACATGTATAACGGATTTGGATGCTGAATCATGATGGAAATCGATCGCTTGAAAAGGAAATTGAAAGTGTTTTTAAAGAGCTTACCCTGCCATCACACTAATGTGAATGCATTAATAATGAAATTGAATGATTATATCCGAATTTGAACTTCGAAAGCATTAATTTGTGTGCCTAAAAATGATTTTGAGAGCATGAACACGAAATTGTTTGACTTATTGTCAGTCTGCCGCACCAAACACACGAATTTGAGTACACATGATATGAAAACGGATGGTAAATGTATAAAATTGGCCGGGAAAACCTATATTTTTTATAATAACAAATTGCCCATTCATTTCAGGAAAATTAGTTTCACAATTTACGTGACATGTACTGGTCAATATTATTTGAAAGTGACTGTGCTACCTCGAAGAATATCCTTTTTCCTCCATGGTGCTACTGGGACTGATGTACCATCTCTCACAACAATCATATCTCGCAATAATTGTAGGCCTAATGCTGCTACGTTACTTTTCGGTACGTTTTTGCCCCCCTTTTTTTTTATTCGTCTCATTTTGTCTATTTTTGTCTTCTAGTGGGGATGGGGTTTGTTTTGTTGTTTGTTTGTTTGTTTGTTTGTTTGTTTGTTTTTTTTTGTTTTTTTTTGCTGTCGTTGTCTTTTTTTATTGACTGCCTTTAATTAAATGCATTTTTACAAATGGTGTTTTTGCATGTACATCGATCTTCCCCACTTTTTTAAAAACAATCTGTGACTGCTCTGTGCAGGCAACGCAATTCATATATTTGGGTAAATTGTTTGGCCACCCCCCCCCCTCCTCTTCCGTCTCTCTCTCTCTCTCTCTTCTTCTCTCTCTCTCTCTCTCTCTCTCTCTCTCCCTCTCTCTCTCTCCTCTTCTCTCTCTCTCTTTCTGTCTATGCAGTAGCTTTTGTGTTATTAAATGTGTGTTTGACGATACCGTATATTTTCTGTGCCTGCATGATGCATTCAAAATGCAGCTATATTGATCCGCAGATTCATTTGTTGCCCGGTAAACAAAACGCTATTTGTTGTTAGATAGGTAAGAAAATCATAGTTTTCTCGTAACTTTTGACCGATTTATGTGCCTTTCTTTGATGAACTCTTAGTTATTGACATTAAATGACTTCTATGATATTGTTTTGATTCAAAATTATATTGATAAACGTTTAACTTTGTGATTTTCCGTTGCTAAGTTTGTGTGATGAGAAGAGACTGTGAGAATTTTTCAGTCCCGTGAACGTATTTTTTATGTCGGCCTTTGCAACTTCATTTTGTGACTTTTGGGTTTTTGTGTTTTCTTCTATTTAGTGTAGATCTGCTCCTCAATTATGTTTCAAAAGATGATTGCTCTCGAGGAATTATAAAAACAGAGTAACCACCATCCACTAAACTCAAGCTGTTACGTTTATGCTTAGCTAGCCAATGACTCACGGAAAAAGTCTACCATTCCGCTTTTACAGAAATAGAGAACAATGCATTTTGATTATTGGGCGCTCTGATTAGCTACTGGTAGCTATCGCGAGGAGCCCGCCTCCCGGTTGCGATGACTGAAGTGCGTTGACCGTAACAGAACAACGCGATTCAGCTGTTCCCATAAAAGACCGCTTTGTCGTGCGCGCTGTCAATCATAACCAAATTGGACCCATTTCGCAAGAAAAAACTGCAAGACGCGACTTCAAAAACGGTTGGGCGTAGACCCACTCTTCCAATATTTTTTAGAATAAAGAAGAGAATATAAAAAAGGAACTTCAACGAATCACTGTCGACGTACGCCCAATATTTCAAAACGCATAAAGAAATGAGGACTTACCAAAAAAATAAATGACAAATTTAAATTTTATCGTGACTATTGTTCATTGGAAGGCACAATGGTAGTGTATTTCATATGCTAATTCGTGATCATTCGAGCGTCATGCATAAATTACTAAATTATGGAGGAACTTTTCTCCGTGTGACTGGACACACTTTGGAGGGGGGGGGTGACAAATACTCTTATTCTTGATCATCCATTCATCACCCCCCCCCCACTAACAAAAAAAAAAATTAATGCGCGTTTCTGCCCATGGCTCTAGCTAGGAGTGAGATCAGAAAGAAACTAAGATCTAGAACTAGGCCGAGACCACTTACACATAAAGGATGCTCAATTCGAAATTGGATTTTTTTTTTTTTTTTTTTTTTTTTTTTTTCCAACAAATTAGGAAGAATAAATAGATTATCATACTAACTTGTTAAAGTTACTTAGCCTCTTTATTTTACTTTTACAAATTTTTTTCAGCACGCAACTGATATAAGATGAACAACCATGCATCACTACTCGGCCACTGTGTGGCCATCTTGGATAGCTTTGACCCAGCAGCGTTTGGTGTTGATCAGCATGTCAGCAGATACTTGAATGCTCATGAAGTAAAGGTTTTTCATTGTCAATTTGTCACAAACTTTTGAATTTTATTGTAGGATGGGGGGTCCGTTGTCCGGACACTTAAGCAGATAAAAACATCATCTTATGCTCTGGATTTATTCAAAATTTGTGCAGTAAATAGCAAAAATATTTGTGAATATTTGTGCTTTGTTATATTGTCTGACATTACTCTCAATCGATAAATGAAATATTGATCACAAGCTCCTAAAATTACCATCTTGTCCGGACATACAACAACCAGGTATACATGTATGAAATTATTAAATAAATAAAAACTATATGCCACTGCTTGGAACTTGCTTATATTTTAAGTCTATTGAAATCTTAAAATTGTTTTGTACCCACTTCTTTAAAAACACTATTTAATCTCTTTTGGGGAATTGTGCTCTAGATTTCTACCTCTGACAAAGATTCTGCTAGGATCGGAAGGTCAGGCTCTTCTTGACTCAATCTCTTTTGGGAAATGTTAACTATTTAAGAATTAATTATATCTGTGCATTGCAAATTTTGTTTGTTTTTTGGGGGTTAATTTTAATTCATTTAATTTTTTTTTCAATTCATTTATTTCTCCACAATAATGTGCATTACATATATATATAACAAACAATATTAAAACATATACAATAATATACAAATAGGATAATAGCTGATTAGGTTCCACATGTAAACTAGTCATATCTCCTGTTTATTAATTCAAATTAATTATTATATTACCCTCACCTTCTATCTACTTTTATGTTTTTGTTTTCTTTCAATCGCTGATGGATATATGCAAATCCTTGAGTGCACCTTCCTATTAGTGGTGATGTGCAGCAGTTTGGTTCACATTGTCCTAAAAGTGAATATCAAATAGGAATTGAGGATAATAAAAATCATGCATCATGGACATTACCAAGTAGAGATTTATGTAGATTAATGATTTATATATTTACCCGGTAGTAGACTCTTTTACATTGTCCAAATCCTCCATACTGAGAGTCACATTTTCACCTCCATATCCTGCAGGTTTCAGAAGAGCATGATAAATCCTTTATCACCGAGGTATTTGCTGGCTGTGTGCGACATGGGCGTGTCATGGAGGTCATCGTCAAGGCTTTTTATGTCAGGGATGGAAGGAATTGCTTACGAGCTGACAAGAATCTATATACAGGTAAGAAAATATAAATGAAGAAGTTTTCTGAACACTTTTTTCACACTTTTTTCACACTTTTTCCTTATCCAGTCACTGAGTCATATTATTTCTAAATTGCTGGAATTTTGAAATGTTTCTAATTCAATATCTAACAATTTTAGTACATCAAGGTGTAAGACTTATTGACACAAGTCCAGATTTGGGAACCTTAAAAAGATGTCTAATATATTATTATATCACCTTTCATTTGCAGTTCTCAGCTTCTTTGTCCAGTAATATTATTTCTGAATTGCTAGGATATTCAAAAAAATTCCTAACTTGAGACCTACATTTGTAACAACTTTAAAACAAAAGTTGAAAACATATCAATTCTAGTTGTAAACTTAAGAGGAAGAGGGCGCTATCACTCTACGCAAAGCGAACGCGGCCATAGACATTTTGTATTTTGCACAGTTTTTTCACTTTGTTTTCTTGATTATGGCGAGCAACTACCTTTTCCAAGAAATGATCAACTTGAATAAATACGCTAAGAGTCTGATTTTTTCAAAAATAGGAATAACTTATTGCAAAGGGGAAAAAAAGTCCTGTCACTTGTGTCAATTCGAAATCCTAGTCAGATCAAATTCCTGTACAATATGGCCAATTTTGCTCTCAAAATAGCTCATACGCCGCATAATCATCTTCCTGGATAACGCATAATTATATTACAGCTTAATGATCAAGCAGTTTTTAAAAGCTTGAATTCTCAGCTTTCTAAAGATGGTACATTCATTTCGATTGGTTAAGAAAAAGTCCTGTCACTTTGAACATTATCACAATAGAATCTTTACTCGTTGGGTCGATATTTCCGCATATCACATGCATATCGCATGTGGACGGCGTCTTCGCAAGAGGTGACAAGATCACTATTTATATCAATAATTGTTTGGAACATCAATCTATGTGAAATAAAGATTCTGATTACAACTTCAGCACAATCGTGTTATAGGCTTGCCAGAATGTCTTTTTCCCCAATCTGGTCTGAAGCATCTACCTACGAAAACTATGATAAAAGTTCAATTATTTCTTTCATGTCCATTAGTAATTGGCTCAAACAGATCAACGGACAAATACCATTCAGCCACAGGGAAGTTTTCTTAGGCGAGTTTTTGTACGCTAAGTAATAATTGCATGCAGTTGTCAACTCTTCGCTTCCCGTCGTCAGCGCGGGTTTATAATTGACATTTATGTGGAGCCGTATAATTTTCTGAGCCGCTCAGCTGTATTTCGACTAAACTCATGAATGCAGTGTTGCGTTTCCCCTCCCCAAATAATGGACGCGTCTTTATGTTAAGATTTAATGCCATACGTTAGATTTACATTTCACGTGGAGTAGAATTGATATGGTTACCAGGTTTCAGGGCTGTCTATTGACATTCGTTTGCCATAACACAGTTGGTTAAAGCACCTGTCTAGTAATCAGGAGGTCTCAGATTCGAATCCCAATGGCAGGGAATAATTTTACTGCTCAAATTTGGTTAGCAGTTTTGGTTGATGGGGAAGTACTTCCATTAAAGTATGTACAGTGCTATGTAAAAGTGTTGCTACCCAAACAAATTTTGTGTAGCAATCATACAAAATTGCATAGCAAATTGATGCAATACCAGGAAAATTATTCCCTGCAATGGAATCTAATTTATTTTTTTTTGTGCTCATGTTGGTCATATCATATTTTTCTGGTCAGTTTTCATTGTTGTTCAAATTTAACTTTAATACAAGATGTAAGACTTATTTTTTGTTTGTTGATGTACATTTGAATGTTCATGTCTCCTTCCTATTGCAGTACTTAGCTACCTTGCCTTGTACAGACTCGATGAGCTAGGTATGACAAACTACAGGAAGTTCATCAGATCACAAGATGTCAACAAGATGCACAGAGTAAGACAGGATTTAAAAAAAAAAAAAAAAACATTTTACGAAAGGTAGAAAACCCTATTTAAGAATATACTACTAGTTCATAATTTAAAGTGGGAAAATTGTCTCTTTCCAACACTGAAACTTCTATTGTAATTGCACAAAGCTCAATTGTTTATTTTCAAGCAGATCATGTTGTATAACAAGATGCACAAAGTATGACAGGATTTTTAATCAGAAACCAAATATCTAGGAAAATTGGCAAACCTTATTGGTCTTGCACAAGAAAAAAGTACTAGTTCTTAACTGAAAGTGGGAAATATTTTTCTATCTGTCACAATAGCTCTTTTCTCTTTTTTTTTCAAGCATGTCAGGTTTGATCTATTTCATTGGTTTTTGTCAGTTTATGCATAATGTGAATTGTACTATCTTGATAGAAAATTTAAAAAAAAAAAAATAGTTAGACAAAAATTATTTATCTGATGATAATGATCTAATGGATGTGATTTGATACATAAGTACAATTCCAACCTGATTGTATTTGATAAATATATAGAGACTAGTTTGTCTGAGGTATGACAAGCGAAGTACTGATCACAGTACATAAAAAAAAATCATTATATGTAAAATAAACTTGATTTTATTCCAAATGATATTACATTGTAGTAATTTATGTATGCAGTAACCTCAGATCTGTAATATGACTTTGCTCACTGCAATCCAAATGTAATCAACATGCATCACTACAATATAACCCATTTTGTGCTGTTAGTGTTGCGATCACATAGTCTTTTAATTATTTTCTTTCAGTACATGGCCTTCAGTTTCAACGAGACACATTTGAAAACATGGATGAAAGATGAATGGACCAAGATTTATGAAAGCTTGTACGTCCAGGTAGAGCTTCTTTCACCTATTGTCAGGTATGTATCATAATTTTGTTCTGTCTCTACAGTGTGTCTAAGAAAATTACCTTAAGAGCCTTGTATTTTTAATGTTTTTAGAATACAAATTGCTCAGTCATCCATGACATTACAGAGTTAATCTTTAACGTGTAACAAGAATCGATGTCACATAATTTATAGATATTTAATAGAAGGCTCCGGTGCATTTTTTTTTCTGGGATGCACTGTACAATGTGTATCAAATAAAATTGTACAAATGTGGGGAAAAAACTTCTCAAGCAAATATTTTCTATGGTAGGCCTATCAAATTAAATCCAAAATAATTAACTGCTGATACGCTTTATTTCATGTAATTTGTTTGACATAAACATATAAATAGGGTGCGGGGGAATCACAATTTCGCAAATTTATTGTGCTCATTGTGTGCGCTGCTTTGCTCTGGTCAGCATGCCCTGGACAGCCCTCCATTGTGTGTTGAAAATGTTCTCAAATTCTACATAATGCCTTAAAATATTTACAGGCCAAAAATGGATTTTTCTTAATTATAGAGAAAATTAATCGCTCTCAAGATTTCTGCCTGTTTTTCATAATTATGCATATTCAATCTGTCACAGATCAGCTATATAATTACCCAAATTTTTAACTCAAAGTGAAATTATAGTGTTAATTTGTTTGTATTGTTTGTGCCAATCAATAGCTGCGGCATGCCTGTTAAATATAATCCAATGTAACAGATACAATAAGTTAATCAATAATTATTTATTTATTGTAGATGGTTGCCTGAGCTTGGTGAGTTAATAGAGCAGTTAGCAAGCAAGATAGCTAACAAATCAGCTACACAACGCAAAGTCAAAACACCAACAGGTTTGTAACACTTTGTCTCGTTCAAATTGTGTGAATATGGAAAAAAAAAATGATTATAATAATAGTCTGTAATAATGATCATATTAGTCTTTATTATGATAAAGTGAAATTTTCCATAGGATACAAACACTGTTATTATATAACTTTAGCTTATAAGGTGCTAAAATTAAATAGGAAAATTTTCCTACCAGTACCAATTTACCGCACCCGTGTTGAGTGAAGGAGCTGTAGTTTTGATTGATTGAATTTATTTAATAATAATAATAATGGTGGCTTCTTATATAGCGCTCAGGTCCGTCATGCATGGCGCTTTACAAAGAATTTTTTTTTTTACACATTATTACCCCGGTCATTGCTGACTAGGCCAAGTATGTAGCGCTCAAGCATATCGGGTAGCCAATTTGCACCTGGGTGGGGAGGAGCATTGTAGACAAAACGCCCATGCCCCAGGACGTAATAACGGCAGGTTACATCAGCCAAAATACATCAGCAAGTCTGCGCCATGATTAATTTTCTTGCAAAAGAAAAATTTGTGCAGATTTAAAACTTGTTTTATTTTAATTTTGATATATAATAATAATTTTTATAAAACAATTTAATTAATATGATGTTCACATATTTCCAATTGCTTATTAGAGATCAAATCCTTCAATATAACTCAGCCAAGACCAAGGAGTGTACCAGTGCCAGAAAAAATTTCTCAAGTCAAGAAATCAAAACCGGTAAGATTTCTAAAATATTATATCTTTCTCCTCCTCCTGGTGGGCATAGTATTTATGTATTTATCTATTTATTTTATTTTATTTTATTTTTATATTTTTAATTTCTGTCAACTTGTAACCATTTTCTCTGCATTTTAAGGCATTAAATGACATATTTGTTGGAACTGATGTATACATGTAGCTCCTTATTGAATAGATATTTTCAAGGAAATCTCCTTGCAGAGGTGCTTTGGCTAATTTTAGAAATCAGAATCATATGAAAGACATATGACAGATCAGCAGAAAGAATAAAAAATACTGACAAATATGAATTTATTTCTGGTATGGTGCACTGTTAAATGAGAAGAATTTGAGTGAAAATAATCATTAATATATCTGAATTAGCAACACAAATTATCTAATCTCTACTTTCATGCACATATTTACAATTTGCAACTAAATTTCATTGATTTTTAAAGGATGTAGAAGTGAAATAAAAATATGATTAGTACAAAAATTTTAGGATGAAAATGAGGACCAGGATATTAAGACTTTCTTTGATTCTGTTGTTTTTTACAGGTTCCCAAAACAACCTATCAACTTCCAAGGGAAGGTACGCTTGTTGCAGAAGCAAAAGAAAGAAACAGAAAACGAGCCGAGGTATGTTTATGCCCATTATTTCTTTTGAAACCAGTTATGATATACTTCTAAGCAACATGTACATGTGTATATACAAATGTGTGTATGTCAGACATTGGATTATGTCTATGAGCATGCAGATGTTTAACCTCGTCATCCAAATTGTGCAATCTCAGATTGAACCTGGGTCACCGTACAGGCATATCTAGAGCACCATCTACATATTTTTAGGGGCATTAAATAATAGACAAATAGTGGTGATAATGTATTTTATTAGCAGAAATGCCAACAAAGCAGGAGCTTAATAATGATTAATGTGAATATGTGTTTTTGCTGTTGCTTAACTTTGATAACAAATTTTTCTTTTCATGAAATTTCAAATTAACCAAGATATAAATGTACTTTTATTTCAGTAGTTTCAGGTTGACATAGGTACTCATTTATCCATATCCTTCTTCACTGCTTTTGTAGGAGTTTTTACTAAGCACTGCCAAGTCGCAGTTCTCCTGTAAAGGTGCTTTAATTTCAATAGTTTCAGGTTGAAATAGGAACTCTTCTATTCATATCCTTCTTCACTGCTATTGTAGGAGAATTTACTAAGCGCAGCCAAGTCGCAGTTCTCCTGTGCAAGTGCTGAGAAGTCAGAGAAGACGCTCGTCCGTAAGGCGGCCATCGTGAAGAGCGAAGAGAGCAAACTTCAGTTCAACAAGCCGAAGGCGAGGAAGATTCCTGAGGCCGTCTCTAACAATGTTCCCATCAAACTCAACATGGCGGCCATCTTGAGAGAAGGACAGCTCTATCAGAAGAGGGAGGAAGATGAGATGAGAAAGTGAGTGTTCTCCATCACTTTTGTAGTTTAACTTTGATCACAGTATACTCCCCTTATAACAAGGCAATTCCCTCAATCTCAGTTTTAAACATGTCCACACGTGTCCATGTTTATTTTTGTAAAACAATATAGTTGACTTGGTCCAAACACCTTATTATAATGGGAGTGGACTGTATTATTACTTTAAGTTGAAAATGATCAAAGAAATGTGATTTCAATGGGACTCGAACCCTATAAACCTCCGGATTGCTAGAGCCGGGGCTTTCAATCCCCGTTGGAATCCTATTTTCTTCGCCCATTTTCATATTAAATATTACTAGTCATTTTCCCTCTTTGTTCGAATATATATTTCTTAAATTTGCATGACTTTCATGCTCATTTAAGTCTAGTCATTTTTTAATATGGCATTGAATACAGAAAGTTTAGTCATTCAATGATTTAATGCACTAAAACTTTAGCTAGAACATTCTTTTCAATGTGCATCATCAGATTTTACGATGAAAATTTACTTTCACTTAACACTTTCCCTTGGTGACACAGCATTTATTCATGTGACAATTGCTTCAGGCTTTTATTTATTTAAGATGTAGGATTACAGGTTAGGGTACATTGCAATTGGTTTCTGTGTTAGGTTCAAGGATAGGTTTAAGGTAGGGTATAGTGTTTAGCCAGGGTTCAAGTTAGACATTTGTTTTGAACATTTGAACAGCGGTGCAATTGTTCCTGCAGTAAATGTTATTGAATCTTTCACTCTATAACCTTCACTTTTCTTTGAATCAGGCTTGAGATGTTAGAGGCTGGAGCCAAGGATGCATCCGACTTCTTGGAATGGCAAACCTCAATGAGACAGAAGGATACAGAAGAACAGCTTGCTGACATCGAACGCAAACGTCTGGAAGGCAAACTGAGTCATGAAGAAGCTATCTTAGCGAGACAGTCTCTCATTAGAGAGAATAAGGAGAAGGTTCTCAATATGAAAAAAGAGGTAATTGTTGTATCTTATCAAATTTCAACAAATCCTTGGATAATATGGTAAAAGTATACATTATATATTGGGATTTGATTGTTAAACTCATTGTAACAATTGTAGAATGAATGTTTAAAGAAGATTTTAATTAGCTCTTTAAATTGGAAAGCTTCTGGAACTGAGTTCATATTACAAAACTTGACAGTTTATGTCATTTGTAACTGTTTAAAAAAAACACAATAAGAATTGGCTTTTAAAAAATGAGAGTGGCTCTGGAACTGAATTTATATGGTTTACCAAACTGGAGAATTCAAGGCATTTGAAATAATTTTATTGTATAGATTTAAGTAAATAAGTTTATAATCCCAAAGTTATCAGTAAATTTCATTTTCATACCTAATATAGACAATTTGAGTATGACTTGATATAATTTCTTGTTCTATCTGTTGTTTCAGGCTGAAGAGATGATGGCTAGGTATGTTGAGAAGAGAATGAAAGAGGAGGAGGTAATGAAGAAAGTGGTAGAGGACATCATCTCAGGACATCAGAACGCCAAGCAGGCTAAGGTCAGAGTTCAGGAATACAACAGGAAAATGGGTAAGATAGTAGATAAAGTCCACTCCTGTTATAACCAAGCCAAATACCTTGTTATCCTGGTTGGCATTTCATGAAAGGACTTGTCGGACGTTTTATCTGACAAATGTGCTCTCGGCCAATCAGATGCAAGCATTTCAGTAGCTTATAACAATTGTCAGTGAGAATGTATGCTCCCCTGACATGTGAACATTTTAAAAATTGGGACTGGGGAACCGCCTTGCTGTAATATAATAAAATTAAATTTGTACCTACATGTATGTTTAATATAACAGGAGTAGACTGTAATATTTTCAAAAGATGATGATGGTGATGATGATGATGATGATGATGATGATGGTGATGATGATAAAGAGATGATGATGATGGTAATGATGATGATGGTGATGGTGATGATGATGATGGTGATGATGATGATGATGATGATGATGATGATGGTGATGATGATGATGATGATGATGATGGTGATGGTGATGATGATGATGATGATGATGATGATGATGGTGATGAAGGGACAATGATGATGATGGTAATGATGATGATGATGATGAATGTGGTGATGATGATGGTGTTGATGATGGTGATGGTGATTATTGACAATGAGGACCTTTCATGAAAGTTACCTGATTTCATTGTGTAACTCTCTTTTACGAAACATTATCTGTAATCTTTTCACAGTGGAGGAAGTGAGTGAAGAAAGCAGAGAGCTCTTGCAGCAAGCTCTGGCAGAGGTAAGTTCCTGTGATATGATATTTAATTTTTCTCCGCTGAGAATTGCCCTGGGCTTTATTTCGTCCAAGATTTTTTGTTAGTGATGTAATAGGGTTTTGTTGTGGGTTTAGGGTAGGGTATAGTGTTAAGTTCAGGGTTAAAGTTTGCCATGTGATATGTGCATAGAATTACAACAGAGTAATTATTACATGACAAATATTATAAAATCTAAAGTTACAGAAATTCGCAGCATGGTGTTTGCGCAAATGCTAGAGAAAAACCTGTATCTGTTTCTACTCGCAATCTTTAGAAAAAAATATGAATTCATGAATAACCAACTTGAAGGCATTTGAATTATAAATTATTTACAATGTATATCAAATGACAGTGAGAACTGAAAGTGGTGACAGTGAATGGTTTGAAATTGGACAAGGCGTTCGTCAAGGCTGTATTCTTTCACCGTACCTTTTCAACATATACGCCGAATATATCATGAGAAGTGCACTTGATGGAGCTGCAGGTAGTGTATCTATTGGTGGGAGAAAGATAACCAATCTCAGATATGCTGATGATACAACACTCATTGCGAGAGATCGGCAGAAGAACTCCAGAATCTCATTGACAGAGTCAAGTTACGCAGCGAGGAGTTAGGACTTCATCTCAATGTTAAAGGAGAATTGTCCCTTTGTAGATAGTTGGCTTACTGTGGATGCAGAAAAATCAAAAAGGCACATTAGTGAAGATTTGGTGAAAATCGGATAAATGACAAGAAAGTTATGAGTATTTGAATATTGAGATCTCTAATGACATAGGAAATCTCCCATTGGCAACGCGGTCACCATTTGTGATGTCATAAAGGGAGAACTCCCCATATGGTGTGCACAAAAACTATTCAAAATGTCTCTTTATTTTCATTTTAATGATAGAACAGCTTTTCTTTTCATGATATATTATGACTTTCATATATTTACAAGTCATCCCATAAAAAGATTCTTTATTCTCCCTTTAGAATAAAGAAAAAAGAGGATTTTAGTACAATGTGTACAATAGATATGGGACAGATCTCCCTGCATTACATCACACATCATGGTCGCGTTGCCAATTGGAGGATCTCCATATCATAAGTGATCTCAAAATCTAAAAATTCATATCTCTCTTATTCATTGCCTGATCTTTCTGAAACATTCCCAATATGTTCTGGGGGTTTGTCTCCATTCACTGAAGCTAAATTTCTCTGAGGGGATAATTCCCCTTTGAGAAAACCAAAGTCATGATCTGCGGAGGAGATGCAAACAAGGTGGTGACAGTGGATGGAAAAAATGTGGAAGAAGTTGAATCTTTTAACTTCCTTGGCTCATGTATAAGCAACAAAGGAGGAAGTTCTCAGGAAATCAAGAGAAGACTAGCCATGGAGAGATCATCCTGTATTAACTTAAGCGATATATGGAAGGACAGAGAGATATCGAAAGAAACTAAAATACACATTATGCAAACGCTTGTTTTCCCAATTGCATTGTATGGATGTGAGACATGGTCGGTGGGAATGGCTGATAGGAAGAAAATATTAGCATTTGAGATGTGGTGTTTGCGGAGGATGCTGAGAATATCCTGGACGGAGCATAAGACAAATGAATACGTACTTAACCAAATCGGGCAAAAACCTACGGTGGTTAGTAAAATAGATCGTAGCAAATTGCAATATTTTGGTCATATATGCAGACGACAGGATGATAACATTGAAAAAATAATTATGCAAGGTTGCATTGAAGGTAGTCGGAGACAAGGCAGACAGAAACTGAGATGGACAGATGGCATAAAACAATTAACAGGCCTCTCCCTAGTTGCAGCTTATCGCCTGGCACAAGACAGAGCTATTTGGAAAAGCATCATCAACAGGGTCACAAAGGGTCAGACATGACCTGTATGACATCGATCGATCGATCAAATGACTTTGTAAAACCTTTCTTATATCACAAGAAGTTGAATAGCAAATGCAATTGTGATATAAACCATTTCTAATTAAATGTTTGCTTAATTTTTTCTCTATAATAGTGAAAATGTAAAATAAGCCTTCATTTCTTATTAATCAATATTTTATATTTTACCCCATCATATTTTGTTTTAAGGCGGAGGCGGAGATGAGGAGAAAGATCGATCTGATTCAGGAGATTAGAGCTATGGAAGCAGCCCCTAAGGATAGGACGAAGCTGATTGATTGGACGGCTACAGCTGGTCATGCACTCCTCTCTGAGATGTCTATCGCTGAGGTATGTATAGCTGTCAACCATTCCAATTCTGGAGGAATGAATGTTTCTTTGAGCCTTAAATTTTATAAACCCATGATTCTTCTTCAAGTCAGAAAAGTTCTGTGTAAAAGCATATAAAAACACAAAATTCCAAAATATTCCTAATTTTTTTTTTATTGAACGTTGACAGGTATATTTCAAGTGTAATAAGAAATATAGAAGGAGAAACCATTTATTTAAATTTTCCATTTAAGTCCCTATGAAGTGCTTTAAAAAGGGAGAAATGTTAAGAAATTAGAGGAATTTAAATAATTGTCATACTTTATTTACCATAAACTGAAAACTCTTGATGATATTATAGAGAACTTTTGAGTTTTTAGTCAATCTGCAATTGTAAACTTTGACTGCATACCTACATTATTGCATCCAGGTATACTTGTATATGCAAGACATTTTAGTTCTAAAGTTTGACCTATTACAGACATGGTTTGGTTGCCTTATTACAGCAAGTATATAGACAAGACGATGAGAAACACTGATGCATACTATACACCCATTTTACTGGATCATATTAAATGTTTGTTTACTGGTATGTGTTTTTGATTGGGATAAAATAATAGACTGTGAACTTTACTATAATTTCAGCTGAAAGAGAGAGTATCACTTCTAAGGATAGCGGAGGAGGAAGAGAGGGAGAACAAGAGAGATGAGATCTTGGAGGCTAAGGAGGCGAAGGACAGGTTCTTGATGGACAAACTTCAACAGATCTCAAAGCATCGAGCTGCAGAGGGACAGGCAGCAGCTATGAAGTGAGTTATTTATATATTTACTTGTTTTATTTACCAAAATTTTATCCATGGTTGCCTATTCAGTGATTGAAACACTGAGTACTGTATGTCAAAGTGAGTGGTTTAAGAGCACTTCAATAATACAGTCCACTACCATTAAAACAATGGCTTAAGACCCAGTTAATTACCTTAAAATCTAGTTATACTAAAGAAATAGGCACGTATGCATGCATTTATTCCAATTTGGGAACAGGCAAGTTGTCTCGTCATAATGAATCTCACAATATCTGTGCTCATGTTAATTAGAGTGGACTGTATACTAAATCAGCTTTTATAGATCGCTGAATGGAAGGAAAAATACATTTGGCCGTATTCCACTTTTGTAACATAATAGGAAAAAAAAATTGTTGACCATTTTTTTTGACTGGTGTCTTTGGAAAAAATGACATTAAAAGATGTATTTTGTTATTATTCCTCTCAAAATTAAATGTTAGGTTAACACTTTTGTTCAAAGACGGGTACTTAAAGTGCAATGTACCTGAACAATAGACTGATATATATGTTCCAGTTTTTGTTAAAAGTGGATTTAGCATGTTTTAGAAGTGTATGACCTCAACGTAAACGATATTATTTAAAAAAAAATTTGTCCATTTTAGACTGGAGACTAAACGCAAGACCAAAGTTGAGAAATCTCAGGTCAAGGATCCTAAGCTCCAGGATCTACAAGCAAGATTAGAACAGAGAAAACAAGAGAGACTAAAGACAACACAAGAGATGAAGATCTCCCCTACCAAGCAGTCTGCAAATCGTACCAAAGCCCTCATCTCACAAAAGGTGAGTTTATATTTTTTTCATTTTAATTTAATTGGAAAGGTTAGATTCAGATTAAACATTGCATCCCCCAAACCCACATTCATTTCAATACAGTGTATCACAGAAAACATGAAACCAAAAATTATCAATGTTTTATCATAACTTAATCACAATTACCATTGATGATAGACACATACACACTTTTGCACATAAACGTGGGATTCTTTTTTTCTCTTTTTTTGCACCAGTAATTTCATTTTGCTCAGACTTTAATTTTATTGGATGTGTTTCTCCCTGCTTTCATTAAACGGGACCCTGGCTATATCTTGGACATTACCCCAACCCTTCCCGGCAACTTTTTTTCCCTAAAGTTTGTCGACCCCCACAATGCCAATTTTTGCCATTTTTTATCATTGTGGGGCCACTTTTTGTTTCCCCGGCTGACCAAGGCCCCCTCAGTCCTAACCCCAGGTCTGAGGGGTAGTACACATAAGTATTTTATATTGTCCCAGGATGATGTTACAATATAGTTCCATGATTCATTTACTTTATTCTTTGTTGATTGTTTCAGAAAAAGAATGAAGACAGTCGATGGAAAGAGTTGGAGCATCGTAGGGAGAAACAAGCATCTCTACAGTCCCAGGGTATACCTACAGATGTTGCTGGTCAAAAACTAAATTCATTCGGACGGTCAAGACAATTAGCTACAGGGGCAGTGTCATCATGAAGAGAGATATCTAATTAATTTATTATTAATTTGGTTGTACAAATGACTTCATTTAGAAGAGATAAAGTATTGAGACCTTATTGTCAGAGTAAGAAATTAAACTTCCATTCTCTGCAAATCAACGTCTTGATTTGGAATAAAGGAAGCAAATGCTTTCATGTTAATTCTCTGAAAGAGGGAAATAAAACAAAAGTAAATTTTCATTGCCTGAAGAAACTTTTATAAATGTTGTAATTATTACTGTGATATTAAAAAAAGCAACACATTTCATTTGGTGATCTTATTCTGGCAAAATATGATAAATGATTTTAATTTCTATTTTGATGTTGAAGAGTATCTACCACAACTATGCAAAATTTTCTCACTACCATATTTCTTAAATTGAATCTTGCTCGACCAATAAAAAGGACACAAGGCAGATGAAAAATATTATAAATGTTGGACCAGCCTTATTGGTCAAACTTTAATTTTACACTTAACATTACTTGCTTTCCTGATTATAGGATCCCCAAACATTGAAAGCATGTATTTCCCATGAAATTTTCTTTTTCTTTTTTTAATCACCTTGAGCATTTATCTTCATAATTATGTGAACTCATTTAAAAAAGTATTATTCTCCTAGCACTTTACATAAAGGTCATGCACCATATTTAAAGGTATTGTTTGACTTTGTTCAAGATCTAAAATAAATTACTTTTCAAGCTATAGCTGTAATCATAACTGTAAACTTTTAGGTCAGACAGGAATTGCCAGAGATTTTGAAGCACGTGGATGGTGTGTGTTACAGGCTTTTAAAGGCTATAATTTGTCATGAACAGCAACTCCCGACTTTGATGACAGAATGATAACATTTATTTTGTGTGAAGGGATACAATTAAGAGCAAGCATTACAGAAATGTAGGTAGTCACAGAAGTTAAAGAAATCAAGACAGATTTCTAAAGTATGTGTCATATATCTTGTATGTTATTATTCTTCCTTTTTTTTGTGTGTGTATACACTGTACATGTATTCTTTGTAAATAATGTACATACTACAAAACAAGTGTGCATAAAAGAAATATGGATAATAAATGTGAAATAAAAAGATTAATTAATATATCTTTTGTCTGCATTTATTGGTGTAAACATACATTTGGGCAATTCCACAGTAAGTGTCAGATTTTTTAAACATTTAGATTTGTTTTCATTGTGGTTGCAAATCAAAATAATGCAGTTTATTGTTAATGCTCGTATAGGGGCATCAAATATTGTAATTTGATACTACATTCTACTTGAATTCAAATCCTCGGAACATCAGTTACTGTGGAACTTACCATTTTACCGATTCATTTTATAATAACTATTTTATAAATGGTATGGACCATATACTGAGATAGAATAAGATTTCACCACACTGACCTCAAGTATCACATGAATATATATATTTGTTTAAATATACAGTAAATCCATATCTTAGTAAATTAGATTGGTATAAATTCTTAACTCCATAGCAAAAATGTAATGCCAATCCAGGAATGAGTACTCCATTCACAAACTAGTCATTGTTTATTATATATCTATATATTTATTGACATATATTAACAGTACATAACATGGAATGATATAAATGAAATCATATAATATGAAACATTAAAAGAGAAATGTTTAAAACTGCATCAGATCAGGAAACTGGTACAGTCCACTCCCATTAAAATGAATGCTTGGGACCAAGCCAATTATCTTGAACTATTAAAATCTTGTTATTGAACAAATGTGTACATGTTTGTTATTTGGACCAGAATTGCCTTGTTATAATGAAATCTCTTATCCATGCTTGTTGTAACAGGAGTAGACTGTATACTAATAGGTTTTGATTTCTGAGGTGTTGTCAGATTTTTAATTTTTAAGTTTAATTAATGTTATCACATGACCTCAAAATTGCTTGCATTTTGAAGTACTAAAACAAATGCAACTAATCAAGAACTTTCAGAGGATTCAAAGTTTAAACATAAATCAAGGTACCCCTGCATAGGCAATTTTTCCCTAAAAATTACTTTTTAGCCCAACCACGATAAAATATTACGGCTTAGATAACATACAGTTTACTCCCGTGTAACAAGCATAGATTTAAGACATTGTTATAACAAGGAAGTTTTCCCAGTCCAGATTTCAAACATGTTCACATACATGTAAGTGTTCTCAGATACGTTCAGTATACCAGTAGCAATATTTCGTTATAACAAGGTTATTGGCTTCGACCTGGGGAGCATTTCATGAAACAAATATTCACTGATTCTCACTGACAGCTGTTATAAGCTACTGAAATGCTTGGATCTGATTGGCCGAGAGCAAATTTGTCGGATAAAATGTCTGACAAGTCCTTTCATGAAACGCCCCCCAGAGCACAGTGCTACTAATTACAGGAGTGGACTAAATTTGTACTCGGATGCTTAACTCTAAATAGGAAAAGACAACTTATTTTATATTACATAAAATTTTCAATGTTTTTCGCAACTCAAATTGACATAAGCACTACATGTAAATGTATTACTAACACCTCATAATAATTTTTATCAATGCACCAATGATCAAAATAAATGTACAGGTTCTACAGAAATTTGTCTAACAAAGAAAAAAAATTGAAAAAGAGGTATTTAAATTTCAACTATAGACAAACGGTTAATTTCTTTGAATCAAGTAATGTAAAAGACCGTTATGATAACTAAAGAGCCAATCTTTAAACACGTCAAAGATAAAAATTGCACACTATTTTTTTAACATGGATTTATTAAATGACTAAATTGTAAAATAAAGACGATAGCTGGTATTCTCGAAGGGCGACTAAAGTAAGTAGGCCTACTAAATACGTATTAGTCACCCTAGCTACTGTATCAAACTATTGTAAGGCCTACTTAATACGCATTTAGTAGGCCTACTAACTTGAGTCACCCTTCGAGAATACCGGCCTTTACATGTATGCAGGGCTGTAATTCCTTGTACACAAATAATACACGTGTGCTACATTAATCACGTAACTGGGTACATGTTTACAGGCTACACTACAGTGAAGGTATTAACAAAAAGGGTAAATCTATTCTGAACAAAACATACTATTGAACAGAAAGCATCTGAAAAAAAAATTGATGTACACAAGATATTGAACAATGGATCAACAAAACCACTTGAAAGCAATCAAACACAATCTTTGACAAATGGACACAAATAGATCATAAAACCCAATATGTAAATGTAGAAATTCTATGTCAGGAGTTTTTCTGGCATGGAACTTTGGAGAATTGCAAACACATTGATATAATTCCATTACAGTATTTCTTTATTGCGTTCTATGATAATTTCTAACACGAATTCCCAATCTCTGTCCATTCACGTCACATAATATACTGTATAAGTGGTTATTTTCGCGAGGACTTTATTTTCGCGAATTTCGTGAGTCGGTCATCGCGAAAATTTCCTCTTCAGTACAAGGCTATTTATAGTAATGAAGCCATCACGAAAATCGCGAAAATATGCTCTCGCGAATTTTTCCAACTAGTCCAAAATCGCAAAAATATCTGTACGCGATAATATTGGCTTATACAGTATATTGATAGTACCCAAACATCATGATATAAAACATGTTGGTTATTATATATATGAACTCATTTGGATCATAAATAATTTATTATGGGGAAAATACATTTTGTAACTTCTTATTTAAAAAAGGATAGGAAATGCCTTCATCAAAATTGAAGGTATAAATTTACAACTTAAATGTTGGTACAATGTATTTCCTTTATTCTCTTAATATACATGTACCACGTTATGATATCTAAAGGGGAATCCATCCCTTAGTATAAATGTACCTATTCTGACAGTTTTATTGTTTTCTGATTTATTGTTCTGTAAGATTTCACTCAATAATGTATAAGCAAGGAATAAATGAAGATAATGGTACCTGAAATACTTTTAAGCTGGATAAACATATATAAACTGTAGGGCATATGAAATTTGGCCAGGTAGGACATGGTACTAAATGAGATATGAAAACATCCAAAACTTAAACTTGATTGATACAAATGTATGTCACTCGATTCCTGATATCAAAGTCGGGCAGCTGAGTCCTAGAGCTTTATCCGGGCCGGGTAGAATCAGGATCGTCTCAATGGTTTGGAAGGAACATCTACTATTTATACTAAGATTTGGAGCTATGTTGCAATGAAGTATATCAGATGCTACTAGGCAGTCCCCTGTATGAGAAATGGAGATAGAGAGAGAGAGAGAGGAGTGAGAGAGACGAGAGAGAGAGAGAGGTGTGGGGGGATCAAAAGAAGAAGACGTTTTAGCATATGTGGCACAACTATTGTCTTCCAGTTTTTATTTTAAGCCTGTTATAATTTTTAGCCAGTTTTAAACTTTAGGTGATATTTCGGTTTGGTATTCATACTTATGCAACATAAATTTTGTAGGAGAAACTCAGCTTTGATTTAAACTGTAATTGCATTAATTAATCAAATTATAGTTGACGATTCTTGGCCAATTGTTTTTATTTCTTTTTAATACAAAATTACAAAGGCTAATAATATTGCCTGACTATAGAGTTATCCATGAAGCATGCATCAATTTCCAAAGGGGGTACATTAACATGACATGATAATCAATCATGATCAATAAAGAGAAGTGCTATATGCATTCTCTGAACCATATATTCTAGTCAAGTGCATTAAAGTGTATGTATCAACATACAGGAAGCAATCCTAAAGCCAACATGCATGCAGGAAGTTACAGTATTCTGTAGTTTAGTTTACAGTCACCAGCTGACAAATTACAGTTATGACAAACACTGGTCATCTTGATACTACATAGTACATACATACACGTATCATCAATGACTTACTATGCTGTGGACTTAAAATGAATAAGTAGGCCTACTAACAATAATCTTTGTAAATTTCAAAAGTAAACAAAATGTACTAGTAGGGATGTTTGATTAAAACAAATATTTAAATTCCTTTTACTTAGATTTAATGTACATTGTGTATGCAACAAATGCGTGTAGCTGTATTGTGCACAGTCAGATTTAAGCAAAAATAGACTATTTGGCAATCTAATCATTTCACAAATTTTTCTAATTTAATATATTTTCATAATACATTTCAATTATATACATGTAATTATGTATCATACCAGGAATATATGTATGCAGATTTAAAATTACATGTACATGTATACTCTCAATTTAAAGATATAGTAGAGGCGATAAAAGTACATTAAATAATAATTTCCTACAGTACTCCAAAAATGTCAGCAACAACCATTAAATACAAGGAGTAATAACTAGTTGTAACAAAATATTTATTAGCAGTTTCAAGTGTCGAGTTTACGGTAACAATGTGGCAAAAAATGGAATATGTCATCAACTTACCTCCCATTCCATTTTAATTGCTCGTATCACCTTTGTTTCTAACTCAGGTCCAATAAGAGGATTTAACTGCATCAGGAATGTACATAACCATCTTGGGGGAAAAAAAGGAAAGTTCATTTCAATGCACTTTTAGTATTAAAGTATACAAAACTAATCCAAACTTGTACCTGCCTGTTTTCTAAATGTGAAGGTTTAATATCATGTATTAAATGTAAACATATGTACAGAACACTGTTATTTTCATCCACTGTCTTGTGGAGGGCTTTGCAATGTGCAAAATCATTGCCAAATATATGATACTTATGTTATACATGTACAATTACACATATGCCAATTATTTCAAATGTTGTAAATGGGGGACACGATAGAAGACTGTCTCGTGTATTCATCACAAGTTTGGAATAATACACTTGTAACAGAGAAGGGATTTAGGGTAACTATCTCTAAAATGCCAAAGACACTGTAAACTACAACGCCTAAGGCCTTGCATTATATATTTTACTTCTAACCAGAGAAAAAGTTGCCCTGAAGCATTTCAATTTCAGATGCTTTTGTTGTTGTGTTAATGTTGTTTTTTTGTTTTGTTTTTAGTTTGTCTTGACCTTATATAACCTTGTACAAATACATGTATACATACTGTGAAAGACTTATACTTACAACATATAGCAGCAAACAGCAGTCATTACAAGCATAGTTTGGATGATCCTGTGGATGAAAAATACCAACAACAAAAATGTGTTCAGAAAATTGCTTTAAATACTTTTGTCTATCCTCTTGGTATTACTTCAGTTATGCCTTTATTGGTTTCTCGCAACAACCCCTGATGTTTAAGCACTACTACATGTGGTAGTTGTTCAGACTTCAATTTGTTTTCTATGAAACACTTTGTCTTCTAAATCTGAATTGAGAATCTACAAATGTGTAGTCCTTCATTCTTTTTAAAAATAATGGGCAACCAAACTAAAACTGCATATTTTGGACAAGAACAAAATGTCTGGGCACTTGTCTATGATGACTGTATTTAATATTGTAAAAACAAACTCCGCTTTTGAGAGTACATGTGGGCAGTTCTAAGCAAAACAGGACATGGAGCTGAAATTTCAATGTGCCGCTGTGCCTTTGAAAATGCAAATTAGGATCTGAAATTACCACAAAGGCTTCTTTACAATACAACCAATCATTTAAGTTTTAAAAAATTTGCGATTCAGTAATCTTGCGCTGAATAATTGATCAAACCCAAATTTGCACGTATGGGACTATGGGGCTTTAAATGCCTCTAATTCTTATATCTCGTCACTTTTTGCCAATTTTTTTGACTTAATGTAATTGTCATGGTCTACTCCAACAAACTTTGGTATTAATATTTCTTTATAATGCATTTCTCCTCACGAAAAAGACCGGGAAACCAGATGTCACTCCGTAACCGTCACTCCGTAACCGGACAAGGATTCAAGTTTTAAGTCTATAATTAACAAAATATTCAACCAATTTTTTATGCAAGGTGGCATATTATACCTAGAATATCATAGAATCCAATCAATAACTCAAAATTGTGATAGCCATTTAAATTTCACAGAGTTTAAGCAAAATGTTTTCTGATCAAATATGCATGTCCATTTTGCGTCACTCCGTAACCATGATTATGAATATTCATATCTCATTAATTAAGAGGATCACTATAAAAAAAATCATCATTTTGAAAAGAGGGTACCATCAGCTTTTGTCATGAACCATTCTTTGTACATAAAGATTTAAGTATGGATGATAAACTTGTTTGAATACTGAAATGTTGCTTCTGAATGTCATTCTTACCTTGGAACTGCCATGTACCAGTTCAGTTAAAAAACAGGCACCTATGTGTCACAGATATCTTAATGACAGTTATATCTTGTACGCTTTTATCCACGAAAGTCCGAGGCTGACAAATTCACCCCAGGTGAAACTTATAAATCTCAATGTAAAAATTGCCTTTTCAAGGTATCTAAATTCCTTTTTTTTTTAACTTAGAAAAAATCAATCTCTAAAAAAAATTGGAAAAAAAATGGGGGGGGTTTTCCCCCGCCAGATTTTTGATTTTCTATAACAAAAATCGATGATTTAGACCAGCTTTTACTACAGAATTTACATGCTAATTATGATTAATTGAGTTTGATGCATTTTCCAATGATCTATACACAATGCTTCTGCATATATGCGTATTTACGATCGTTGCAAAAAAAACAAAAACAAAAAAAGAGAGAGAGAAAATTTAACATTGTAAATGGCCTGTCAAGGTTGAAATCAAGTACAGAAACTTATGATTTAATTTTTTTCAATAACTATGATCAAGATTCTAGAAAAATGCTGTAGTCTCAGCAGAGTGGTTTCCAGTTCCAACTCATTTTCTTTTTTTTTTTTCCTTTTCTTATGATTTGCATTCTGTATATAATCTGCATCTTCATTTATCCTTTTGCTGGGTGTTCTTGCTCTTTGCTTGGTATATTGTACACATTGCCGTTATATTATTATAATTTATTGGATGAAAAATAAAACCGACATTCCATTTCTATACAAGACAAATAGCCTAGCTCCTGGCCTAGCTAGTCACAGTCTTGAGACTTTTTTTTTTTTTCTTTTCTTTTTTTCTCTCAATCTATCATCATCATCAATCATTGACATCAATTCATCATCATCATCATCATCATCATCATGACAATTGACATCAGCATCATCATCATCATCATTCATTCCCACTGAAGCAACGTTCATTCCCACAACATTGTAGGCCTGGTGGTAGAACTGCCCCGTCAGTATCTATCTCAGAGCAACATTAATTGAGGCTCAGACGGCCATCACTCACTCACCATGCTCACATTCGCAACACTACAGCACTGGTTACAAAGGCAACGCAAAGGAGTCTCATCGGCCGAACAGGCGCAGGCACACAGTCATAAACATGCAGAATCTCTACAATGTATCACAACATTGGTTCTAAATCATAGTGAAACGCCCATAAATCTTACCCTCTGTTCGGTCCTTTTGGAATAAACCAAGGAACAATAATACCTATGACACCCCAGAATCCGGTGAGAACAATTACTGTAATCCAAGCGGATGCCATCTTCAGTCTTTTGTGAAAAAAAATATTGACTATCAGCTGTCTTTCAGACTAGGACGACAAATCCCACGTAATAAAAATATGCAGTGCTAGTACAGTGCTAGTGGATAAACTCGCTCGGAGTAGATCATGTGATCAATTTTTTTTTTTTCTGATCAGGTTACGTTAATAGCCTTTTTTTATGTCAAGCCATCTATTTTATCTATCCCAAACTTTTGCTTTGAAGGTAATTGTTAGCATAAATAATCAAAAATTTTAGTTCAATAATATACTTAATAATTTTCGTAATCATTATTTACATCAATAATAGAATTTGAAATAGGATAAAAAATACAGTGGAATATTGTCTTCGTCAAAAAAATATTAAATTCCTTGATTTAGACTAGATTTATTAACAATGTTGTGCAACATGCACACTGTACTTGAGGTATACACATGACATGCCTCTCTACAACATGCAACATTGACAAGCTACAAGATCAATTGATGAAAATGAGCTGACACAGTGACAGGTCAGGCACAAGCTGGACAGATATTTAAATAATTTCGAGCTCAAGCGGTTCCAGTGGCAGCGCCGGCCCCTCGTTCTAGTCAGCATTAATATTGTAAGTTGGATAACATCAGATAAGTAGGCCTAATAACATTAATTTAGATCTACTGATTTTTTTAATTTCCCGAATATTTTGTTTGCCATGTTTGCCAATCATGCCAATTGTCACAAACTGGTAATTGAACTTTAACTTAAGTTAGTTAAAAGTTAAATTTTACTTACACTCTAGTTTTGTTTGTAACAAAGTCTAAGACTGGGAACAAAATATTTTCAACATGATTTTACTTTTAGCAGTTCAATGCAATGAGCTAGGCACTGAGGCAGGTCAGAAATTAAAAATATACTTAGAGTAACTTTTAGATGGACAGCCTCAAAAATAAGTTTAGGGTGGGGGGGGGGTGGTTGGGTGTCCGGACACTCAATAAAAATGAAGCCTGTTTTTTTTGGTGTATTTTTATTAAGCCAAAAACATATTTTGAATACTTATCACCATCAAAGGCATCAATATTTTTCTCCACAAAATTTTCTAACATTTTGTGTTAAAATACTACAAATTGCTTGTAGACCCTTTCAAATGGATAATCATGATTAAAATTGAGTGTCTGGACACCAACCCTTCCAGACACCCAATAACTGGGTATAGAAATGAAAATAAAGAGTTCAGCAATTCAAGATGATTGAGATTTTGGTTTGTGTTGTTTTGTTTTGTTTTGTTCTTTTTTTTTTTAATAATATAAATTATTTCATTTTAATTATTTTTTTTTCTTCAATTTATATATATATATATGGGCAAGTCCAAGCTATTTTGTTCCCGAGGTGGTGATTTTTCAACTTTTCGACAATTTTTGTATCAAGTGTGTCAATGATGTTTTAAAGGTAAATATAATGTATCATATATCACGACAAAGTGTATGAAATAAACTTAATGCAAAGGAGGTCAAAAAGTCATTTCAAGGTCATATGATGTCACAAGGCTCATTAATATTAATGAAAAAAATGATAAAATGCATTAAAAATGCTATTTTCAACCAATATTTCTGAAGGTTTGTTAAAGGAATACAACCAAAAAGTACATATTTTCAGTTTCAGTATCATCTTGGCTTCCTCTGGTGAAAATATCACAAACCTAGCACACAACTTTCCATACTTTTATTCTTAAAGTATTCATGTCTCAGAAGTAGTCTCACAAAAGATACTGAGCTGATGTAAAATAATGCAATTTTATTACTCTCCCTCCCACCTTAATTAATGAAACAAAATAACTATTTTTTACATTGGTGTGTTGTATTATGTTTATTTTGTTTAATAGCGGGATTTTTTTACACAATATGTTGCTACGCCTTGGCTACACCAAATGTTTAATGGAGAATATTTCATGGAATAATTGTCCCGTGTGTTACGTTGGCATATTTTTGAAAACTTGACCTTGCCAAAAAACTTGAAGTTGTATCGACATTAAAATATGTATTTAGAAAGTTTATTACATGGTTAGGTGGATGTGACTATGCAAGTTTTTATCTGCTCTCTAAATTCCTAGTATCATGTGAACAAATTCAAAATTGAAAAACACCATTTTTTTTTCTGGTCCCATGTGTTACGAATGAATAAATTATCATAAATTAAAAATGAATTTAGTTATTTCAATTGTTGTTTAGGATTTTGTTGAAGGTTCTTAGTACCTTGAAAAATATACCCAAGGATTGAGATTTCAATTTGAGATTTATCAAAAAAGCCTATTTTTGTCTCTGAATGTCCCGTTTGTTACATTGCAAAATAGCGTGGACTTATATAAATATGTATATATATATTTTTTTTTTTGGGGGGGGTGACTTATATTGATTGTTTTGATTTAGAATTTAAATTGGAATTAAGCCAGGTATATGTTTGACCATGTCTATGACCATGACATTGCCTAAAGAAGTAAAGTGACTTGTGCCAACTAATTATTACGGCCTAGTTCTAGGCCTATTTGGCTGTGGCAAACCTCACCAGATTTTTAGGCTCAGTCAGAAATTGTCCAAGGCTGAAATTTTAGATAACTGACAAGGATATATTTCTAAGGATTTTAATCTTTCATTGAAATTTACATATTTCTTTCACAAAGTTCACAAGTAGAAAATATCTTTAATCTCATTTTTTTGTTTTTCCAGTCATTACCAGGGAAGCCATGTTGAGCAGCCTTGTGAGGCATCCTATCCTGAGAGGTCAAAAGGTCAGACAATCCCTTGGTCTATCAAGATATCTGAGTTCTTCATCTGTAAAATGGCAGAACGATAGCAGTGCACTCAACCAGGAATATGATGCCATTATCGTAGGGGCAGGACATAATGGACTTGTTGCAGTGAGTTTCTCAATTCCTTAAAAATATTGGCCGGTATTCTCAAAGGGTGATGAAAGTTAGGAGGCCTACCAAATACGTATTTAGTAGGCCTACTAAGTTTAGTCATCTTTTGAGAGTATACCGGCCAGAGGCCTAATGTTTATCAGGAATATAGATCTTTAGTAGCTAGGCCTACTAACTTTAATAATAATAATAATAATAATATCGTTTTATTTACCCAGGGTAGCCACTTCAGTTCTGACAACTGTTCTCCCAGCGGGCCCTGCATGATGTTATTAGTCACTTTAGTCACCTTTCGAGAGTACCGGCCATAGGCCTAATGTTTATCAGGAATATAGATTTTCATTAATACAGTAATTTAATTGCATGCTGCAATATGATGAATAGAAATTTTTTAGCAAGATTTACTTAATATGAGAAAATTTAATTTTAAAACTCCAGATAAAGATTTTTTATGCCTCTACCACCGAAGGTGACAGAGGCATCATGTTTTCAGGTTGTACGTCCGTCCGTCCCGCTTGCTCGTTATCGCGATATCTCAAGAACCACTTGAGATATCGACTTCAAACTTGGGGATAGTATGTATCACCAAGGGAAGATGATCTGAGTAAATTTTGGAGCATGTAGGTCAAAGGTCATGGTCACGGAGGTCAAATAAGTGAAATTCTATGTATTGAGTTCGTTATCGTGATATCTCAAGAACCATTTGAGATATGAGGTTCAAACTTAGGTGTAGTATGTACTGTCATAGGAAGATGATCTGATTAGATTATGGATTATATAGGTCAAAGGTCAAGGATCACAGAGGTCAAGATGTGAAAATCCATGTATTGAGTTTGTTATCGCGATATATCAGGATCCATTAAGATATAAGCTTCAAATTCAAGGGTAGTATCTATCACCAGAGGAATATGGTCTGGTTAGGGTTGGGGTCACAAGATCAAAGGTCAAGGTAAAAAATGTCATTCTATAAAGCAAAATGAATAGATGAATGTGCGATATCTTTTATATTTTGTTTCTTGTAATATAGACAATCAGTAATAACTTTAGCATACACATCAGAAAGACATAATGGTGGAGTGAGTGCCAGCCATCATAGAAAGGAATCAAATAAGATGGTATGGCTTTGTACAAAGAATCTCAGACACCAACGACCCCAAGAGAATACACAAGTGGAAACCAAAAATGAAACAACCAATCGGAAGACCGAGACAGAGATGGGAGGACCAGATTAATAAGGAGATCACAAAGAGGGAAGAAAAAGACTTGTAACGCATTTAAATCCATCCAACAGACAAGACTGGCGACGACTTATTCAGAGGCTGCCAACTGACAGGCCAACTGGCCTATAGGCATCCGGTGAGAAAGAATAAAAAAACATTGAGTTGTAACTCGGATTTGTGTGTTCTTTATGTTTTTATCTCACTGTCGAACAGTCTGCATATCTACAGAAGGCTGGATTAAAAACTTTGGTCCTGGAAAGGAGGCATGTCATCGGTGGTGCTGCAGTTACAGAGGAAATTGTCCCAGGTATCATAAACAAGTTTTCTGCTTTCATTTATGAAACAAGTATATGATTAAAAAATTTAAAAAATAGTTCAGCTTTAACTATACTCGTACTCATGATTTGTTTCTAATAAGTAAGTTAACACTGTCTCATGTTAACTTTCTGAACCTGAAATGAAGGAATTGCCCATTACTTGTCTTCATTCATCTGGTAAAATATGCTTATTAACTGAAAAGAACCCAGGGTCAGGGTTCATACAATGTAGGGTTAAGCAAGAGTTTGTCTTTAGACTCTTTTTAATAACAATGTGTAGAGTAATCATGTTTTGTTGGCATAATACACAGAAGAACCTCAATAACCTCAATCCAGCTAATATATAAAAACATGCTTCATTGATCCAATAGGCCTACCAGATTATTAACCCATAAATACATATTTCATAACAAAATATTTATCATTGAACTTTAAATCTAGTTTTAAAGCCAATACGAACCAGAAGCCACCTTTAGTCCCCAACTACTCAATTCTGCCCTGATTCCTAACCCACAATGCAACATCCTGAGAAGTGCAGTGTTATAAAACAGGCCCAATTGAATAACACACCTTTTCACTACTCAATGAATTCACACTGCGACAATCATGTTACCAAATAGCAAAACAAATACTTTTCCCCTCAAAACATTTTAGCTTCCCAATACAAATTATCGTAGGTTCAATTATACACTGTATTGTTAATCGTTATTTCAAAAGGTATATCAGTTCGCTCTCGCTTTAATGCGTAGGTACTGCTTTGATTTATTGTTCTTGCAATGTCTTATCTCTCTATATAGGGTACAAGTTTTCGAGGTGCTCTTATCTGCTGAGTTTATTGAGACCCATCATTGTGAAAGATCTGGAACTAAAGGTATATCTCAACTACTGTCATGATGGTGGATTATTAGAATAATATATTAAAGACTTGATGCACCACGCCGTACACCGGGGTACCGTTGAACCCCGGGCACGGCGTTGTGCAGCGCCGTCTCGTGTCCATTAGCGTACAGTTATATAGTTTTACAAGGTGAGAATCATTTTCACGATCGGTGCGACAATGATCACAACGCCAATTTTTTGTTCTTTAATATAATCTAACGACAATTATAGTACAAATTTAACTTATTTTAGTAACTACACAAGAATTTAAATATGATTTTGACAAGTTTGGTAACCCAGGGTACAGTGCTAAAAATAAAATGAATAATTCATCAAAATGGCGGATTTTTAGTACCCCTGGGTACCAAATACTGCATCATTTACAGCTGTTTGAACCATGTACAAGTGACATACGAGATTTGAGTTATTGATGTTTTTATATTATACTTATCGTGTTCTTCTTCCTAACCAAAGTTCAACCATAAGCACTTACAACATCCTGAAAAGAAATGGCTTTATGATATTGCATGCATGTAAGTGTAAATGACAGATATATTTTGCTATTTTACTAGAAGAGTTATTTTTGTCACTTGCTTGCTTTTGTCATATTACATGTAAGACAGAGACCATATCAACTGGAAGGATCTACCATTATGGATATAGAACAATGCAAGTTTGGCCAGTTTGGCAACCTTAGCAAATTTTCCCACATTTATGAAAGTCCTTGTTTGCATTGTAGGCCTACCTTGTATAAAATCAAGATTGAATAGATAATTAAATAGATATTCATCATTTAGCATTTGTGATGCCCGTTTGCTTAAATTATTTGTGGTTTTAGATGCAAGGTTTAAAGTACACCTAAGACATTTAAATCTTTAAAAGAACCTGTTCCTCATTGTAAATCGTGGTATCTTTGTACCAAGAGTTAGTAATAGATGGGTATATAGTTTGATTCAATCATTCAGTTTAATATTTTCATCACCTTTTGTAAGGTTTAAAGTACACCTAAGACATTTAAATCTTTCAAAAGAGCCCGGTCCTCATGGCAAATCATGGTATCTTTGTACCAAGAGTTAGTAATAGATGGGTATATTGATTGATTCAATCATTTAGTTCAATATTTTCTTCACCTTTTGTAACTACTAAATGACCATGCAATCACACCCTCTTAGAAGAACCAGGGGGGTGTTTCACAAAAAGTTAAGCAGACTTAAAGTCGCACTTATCTTCTATGCGCATCCTGTAATATAACGGCAATCTAATTGATAAACTTCTGTATGGCTCGCATGATCTGACAAATCAGGTGATGCGTAATATACCGAACTAGTGATGCCTAATATACCGAACGCAACTAGTGATTTAAGGGCGATTTTTAAGTCTACTTAACTCTTTGTGAAACACCCCCCATGTCCTAATTGCAGATTATGAATATCTTCTTGGCAAGAATAAGAAATTATAGGTGGATATTGTTGTTCTTTTAATTTTTTTAGAAACATGGTTTGAAGGTGCACCTACGCAGCGACCATGCATTCACACCCCTATTAGAAGATCCAGGTCCCGATGGTAGACCTAGATCTCTTCTCATGAGCAGCGACGAAGAAGTCACCAAGCAACAGATTGCACAATTTTCCAAGAGAGATGCAGAGGTATAGTTGTTTTTAGGTTTTATGGTGATGTCATTCAAAATAAAAATATTTACGCCATCTCAATTGTGGTTAAAAAATACAAATTATACATACCGGTAATCTGTCATTTGCCTTCACTGTTAAAAATGAGTAAAAAAAAAATTAAATAGTAGTTTGAGTAAAAAAAAACAAAGAGAAGAAAGAATGAAAATAATGAGAAACAAGAAAGAAATTGTAAACTGCAGGTTGCCATTTGGGCTACATGTACAATTGATATGTGCCTGAGAGAAGGGCACGAACACATATTCTAACCAATTTTGAAATTAAAACAAAATTGTTGATAGAATTACAGGGGAACAAAATATTCATCTCAAATTGAAGAGTAATTTTATTTTACAAGAAAAGCTGTTCCTTTATCATTTTATGACAAAATTAAGAATTGTAATTGGGCAATTAAAGATGTCTCAACAAAGTTTCAAGTTTGATACAAAAAATTTAAAAAAATCATAGGGTTGGCAGTATATGTAGGGTAGGGTGGTTTATGCCATTTCATGTTTTTTTTTTTTTTTTTTTTTTTTTTTTTTTTTTTTTTTTTTTTTTTTTTTAAGGTGAACCTTACTTGGGTAATTTTTCAATTCTGTTCCTTTTTAGTGATTTTTTTTCTTTCTTTTACCTTACTGCAATTAATTCTTGTAGGTATGCACCCAGATATTTATAGCATTAATCCCTATCCAAGGGACTTGATTATGCAATTAATGCCTTACCAAAGGGCATTGACACATCAATCACTTTGGATTCAAACACAGACCCTCACACTGTTACGACAATGGCTGTACGAACTTAGCCATAACTTCTATATTATCTGTTTGCATTTCCTTCCCAATCTCTCGCACATCTCCAGATTTACCATGAATTTGATGAGTATCTGAACAGAAAAGCTGCTGCCATAGGTCCCCTACTTGACAACCCTCCAATTGATCTGCAACCTAGCAACAGGAAATCACTCAAACAGAAGATGCAGATGATAGATATCCTCAAGTCCTTAGCCAAGTCAGGTAGGCCTCCAGGGGTAGCAAGTTCTGGTTATATTTTTCAGTAACAATGTGACTTTGAAATTTTTATATACTGTTTGCCCAGAAAAAAAAACCTACCTTTTAGAGCCTCATGTTAAAAAAAAAGAAAACAATTATGTGACATTATTTTTTTATTTCATGTTAAAAGTTACTCATATTCTGTCTAACGCTACCAAACTTACACCAGTGCTGTCATGGATGACTGAAAAACTTGTGTAAAAATTGCCTTGTTCCAAGATTGGACTGAGAAACCCATAGTGCCTTGATCATTCATTCATTGTTTGAGGTAAGCCTTCCTGAGTTTCTTTGTAACTGAAAAAAGGTTACTTGGACTACTGAAATGCATTGGTTTCTTCTGCCCAAATTTTGTACAAGACCATCTTGACACCATTTTTTAAAAATTTTGGTGTCCTTTATTTTCTTGGATGCACTGTAGCATTGTATTTGGGTTTTTTTTTAAATCACCCCCCAAAATAGGATTTAACATACCCCAGTAAAACAATACTTTGATTTTAACAGTGCTTCGAGTAGTTAACACTGCAAAGGTACAATTTAAAGAGATGAATATTAGTAAGATATTAAATGGATTTATTTCTTATCCTTTCTCTTCATTTGAATTGTTTATTGACAGGAAAGATGCTTGGTACAGACATACCTGAGTTCTATAAACTACTGACAGCACCAATGAATAAGGTATGTTGTGTTTTCATCAAGCCGTTTCTAGATAACTTCTATCTTTGATTTATAAATAAAAAAAAACCCACCATAGTGTCCTTTTGCAAGAAAAATAGTTGTAGTGGATCTACGACATTGCTCGGGCAACAATTTCTCCACTGTAAATTGTATACACTAATCGAACACTACATGTATACCCTATCCTAAACCAAAACAATATAAAACCCTCTTGCAACCCTGATCCTACCTTTAGTCTTAGACGAAATAAAGCCTCAGCGATTGTTGCTGGAGCTTTTGTCGGTTCCCCAGTTGTTGTAGACATTTTTTAATGACTTGTTTAGCATGGGGCTAATTTTTCACAACATCCATATATGTTGGGTAACTACAGATGCAATACATCAGGTTGTTGCCCTCTTCTTTTCCGACTAATGTATTATTTTTAACGTGCATAGGGTTCTCCTATCTACACTGGACCTCTATTTGACATCCAATCTTAGGGATGGAGTGTTTTCCTACAGAATTGTATTGCAAACAAAATAAAACAATATAACTTGTGTATATATCTGTTGGTCCCTAGATCCTTGATAGCTGGTTCGAATCAGAGCCCTTGAAGGCAACGTTAGCTACGGACTCTGTGATTGGTGCGTTCTTGACCCCTGACACACCAGGAAGTGGGTAAGAGCAATTTCCATTTTGATTTGAAAATATGCATCATCCAAAATTCCTATTCAGTACAAGCTCTTGTCCTGCATAAACATTGCGAATGCAAAGTTTGGAGAGATATCCAAAGATTGGTTTCTCTTTGGAAGTACTTTTTATTTTCAGAGAAATCGATAACGTTGCTGTCAATTTTCCAAGCCTTATGTACTTAGCTATGCAAGCAGTAGGTTTTAAATTCTATTCCAAACAAGGCCCATGACCTTACTCAGTGTTTTCATAAAGATTACCATACACTCCTTGTTCATCAAAGATGACGTTTGGAGGATGTCCGGACATTCGCAATCTCAAAAGGCCTTCGATAAACACTCCTTGTTCTTTCAGCCAATGATATAACACCATGCAGTGGCGGGGGCGAAGGGGACCGCGCGCTCCCCGTATAATTTGAAAACCACTCATGAACTGTACATGTTAAAATTGGAAAATCTCGGT
>CALNVZ010003432.1:10460673-10480104 GCA_940671915.1 Paracentrotus lividus | reverse complement strand
TTTTTTTTTACTGTCTCCACGTTGTAGTAGTGGGAGTGAGACGTAGACGTCACTATTTCTAGTGGAGGAAGTCTCGGCATTATACATTGAGGTCATGTTTTCATTGATTTCTTTCCATTCCTATTTAGACATATACTCTTCATATTCATTTTTATAGTAAGTCAATTTTATCTATGAATCTGTTGCTAAGACAACGCAAGAAGAAAGCATGAATGAAACACACTCTATAAATTGTACATCTTACCGTTATCAGCTGAATTCAAATTTAAAAACAGAATTTTGGACATCTAAAATATTTAGCAGTATGTTTCTTCTGAATCTTAAATAGATCAATGTCATTTATTATCTTTAAAAATGAATACATAATTGTAAGGAAATTCTCACCCATTCTGTTCTTCAAAAAAGAAAATATATGAAATATATATATCATTGATTGATAGTATTTCTTTTATTAATCTGAAATATATCAATTTCATTCACTAACCTGAAATAATTATAAAATTTTACTTAAATGCATATGTATTGCAATAAATCTCATACCAATCATGTTCTTCAAATTGATAATAAATCAAGTGAAAGAAAATGTTCTTTTGATAATAACTCTTTTTATTTATTTTCTTATGAGTGTGCAATAATTCCTTAGCACCTAAAGAGATTTCAGGATGTGTCATTGATGTGTGCATGTTGTTTGAGTGAGAATAGTTATACAGTCCACTCCCATTGTGACAAGATAACAGGCAAGGATACAGGATTGCTTTTTTATGAGGCAATTCATTCAATCCCAATTTCGAATGTAAATAAAACAAGATGCTTTCATCATTTATCAATATTTTGATAGGTCCCAAGCACCTTGTGATACAAAGGAGTTGACTATATAAAACTTGTATTACTTAGCTTTGTATGAATAGTGCTGACAAGAATTGTGCATTAGAATATGGTGTGTGTGTGCTCATTTTCTCTTTTCCTTTTCTTTCTCCCTATTTCTCTCTCATCAATCTTTCAAACGGTCTCATCCCACATGGTCTAATTACAGTTCATCTAATTGCCATTTCGTCCTATTGCCTTTTCACCTATTTACCATTTTGTCTCATTCCCATTTCATCTAATGTCCATTTTGTCTAATATCCAATTGGTCTATCACCACTTGGTCACTTCCTGAAACAAACTGGTAATAGACCAAATATTCATTTCGGAATTAGACGAAAAAGCAATTAGATCAAAAGGTAATTAAACAAATTGGCAATTTGACTAAGTAGTCATTTAGACTAAGTATGTAGCCTATTAGACCAAATTGTTAGTAGACAAAATGGGTTTAGCCCATGTGGTTATAGACAATCAGAGAATTGGACCAACTGCTAGTAGACCAAGCGGATATAAACCTTTCGAACTACAAGTATCTTTCTCCCAAACTTCTACCAAAATAACATAATACCAGAAAAAGATAACAAAGCTCAGTGTAAATGTCACCAGATCATCACAAGTTCTTAAAGGAGATTTGACCCTTTATAGATAAATTGGCTTACTGTGGATGCAGAAAAATCAAATAAGCACATCAGTGAAGATTTGGTAAAAATCGAATAAATGATAAGAAAGCTGAGTATTTTAATGTTGAGATCTCTGATGACATAGGAAATATCACATTGGCAATGCGGTCACCATTTGTGATGTCATACAGGGAGAACTCCCCATATTGTGTGCACAAAAACTATTCAAAATGTCTCTTTATGTTCATTCTAATGATAGAATAGATTTTGTGTGCGTGATTTATTATGTGTGTCATATATTTACATGTCATCCATAAACAAATTTCTATATTCTACCTTTAGAATTGAGAAAAAGCAGGATTTTAGTAAAATGTGTACAATAGATATGGGACAGATCTCCCTGCATTACATTACACATGGTCGCATTGCCAATTAGAGGATCTCCATATCATAAGTGATCTCAAAATCTGAAAATTTCTATCTCTCTTATTCATTGTCTGATTTTTCTGAAACTTTTACCAATATGTCTTTGGGGTTTGCCTCCATTAACTGAAGCCAAATTTCTCAGAGGGGATAATTCCCCCTCTTTTTTTTGAGGGGGGGGGGGAGGTCTTAGGGTTACAAAACCAAACATTTTGAACATCTGTTTCAGACACTACCGTGTGTCTCAAAAAAAACGTAACACTTTTGAAATGGTTGCCAAATTTAGCATATATAATTTTATGAAAAAATGTCGATATGTATGGAAAGCTAAAGGACCAACCTTTCATATGATATGAAAAATTGAAAAAAAAATCATGCTTCGATGAACAGTGTTCACTTAAGTTAGAGGTATGAAAATGCGCCTGCGCGCAGATTTTTCCTTCCAATTTTGGACAGGTAAAAACTTGTAGCTTACAAAATAAGTTTGATATGAGATATTCATGATCGATGGATTAAAGAGTTAAAAGGATGTTTTGAATACCAGTCCTTTCTCTCTGTCATTTACATCACCCCAAACATCAACACCTGCAGCACACACAACACACGACACACACTCCACAAGTTGGAACAAAGCAGTTGTAAATAAGAAAAGAATATAAAAAAAAAACATGAAAATCTTTTAAAAAAGATTTAACTTGTTTTTTTGTCATGTCTGCCCTAATGTGTGTGTTGTGTGTGTGTGTGTTGTGTGTGTGCACTGTCACGTGTGTGTATGGTGTGCGCGTATATGTGTGTGTGGTGGTGTACGTGCGTGTGTGTGTGGTTTTGTGTGCGTGTGATAATTGGTTTGAGCAATTGCTTGATGGAATTAATGTTTCAGTGATTTATCGATTGATTTCAATGATCAAAATGAGTGACTGGTTAATAATTTGATTATTAATGGAAAAAAGTATCCACCAACTTTCGGAAGAAAACTGATAAAAAAGCAAGGAGTAGGTGAGAGGATGGGAAGAAGGTTGTGTGTGTGTGTGTGTGTGTGTTTGTGTGGTGTGCGCGCGCGGCGCGTGTGTGTGTGTGTGGTGTGGGAGGGGGAGGACAGTGGGTTGCGTAATGTCAATTATGATTTGGAATATTTCAATTTAAGCCAATTCACATTCTTCCTTAATCCCGTTACATCTACCAGATCAATGATACAATAAGATGGGAGTGGAAGTGTGTGTGTGTGTGGGGGGGGATGGGCGGTGGGTGTTTCAAGATTGATGAATAACACAGAAAAAGGAATGATATTCAAGGTATTCAAATATCTTTTGATCCATCGATCATGAATATCTCATATCGACCTTATTTTGTAAGCTACAAGTAATTTACCTGTCCAAATTGGAAGGAAATCCTGCGCAGGCGCATTTTTCATACCTCTAACTTAAGTGAACACTGTTCATCGAAGCATGATTTTTTTAATTTTTTCATATCATATGAAAGGTTGGTCGCTTTAGCTTTCTATACATATCGACATTTTTCAACATAAAATTATATATGCTCAATTTGGCAACCATTTCAAAAGTGTTACGTTTTTTTTGAGACACACGGTATAAGAACCCCAACAAACTCTAACAAACCACCCTGACCCCAAAAGCAACCATTCGCCAATCATTACAAAGTTGAGAGTGATCTTTCGCTACTTTCGCAAATAAGATCTCCAATTAGCTACACCCCTCCAACCTTTATCGGTCTCCAGGAAAGCTTGATGTTTTTCATAAATATTTTAATGAACTAAAGATCTTTTGAATTCTAATGAACATGGATACAAGATTTGCTTGTGACAAGGCAATTCTCCAATGTGTTCACTTGTCAGCACAGATTTCAGGATAACTAGGTATTAGGCTTGCTCAAAGCACCTCGTCATAACGGGACTGGACTGTATTAAAGACCTAAATGCTTTTTTACATAAAAATAACAGCAATTGTACCTCACATTTCCACTCATTTTCTGTCCCACCATATTGCACTAATTTAGTTTACATGTCATGACTGTACACTAAGGTCACTGCCATCCCACTTTCATTGAAAACAGCCAATTCCCTTCAATCAGATGAGTTTAGAACAGTCTACTCCCGTTATTACGAGCACAGCTATTGCGAGAACTCCCCGGGCTCATTTTTAAACACGAGCACATATGTCCATGTTTTATAACAAGCTTTTGTTAACTGGCTTGGTCCCAAAACCTCATTATATCAGGAGTTGACTGTATACTTATCAATCGCAAGTTGAATCTCATTCAACTGCTCAAAGATAACACATGAATGCAATTTACTTGTTGTGGTGATGACCGTACTTTATTGCCTACTATACAAAGACAATGCCTGATGAGTTCTTATGTTCCTTGATTGCATGCAAACAACCACGATCCAATCCAAAATGAAACTGTCTGCTGTCTGAGATTTGTAATGTCTTCAAGGGTTTATGGAAAAGTTTGTGTTGACGGGGGCAGGATCTATTCTGTAGCCATGGCGACGGATTCTTCTGTGTGCTTGCCCTTGGCCTTGTCTGAGGAGAGTTGGCGGGATTTGGCCTTGCGATCTAGGATGAGCTTACGATCCTTGTCCATCTTCAGCTTGGTGATAACAACCTGAAAAACAAGAAAATGAAAAATAACAGACTGAACTCACTTATTTATTTTTTAGGCAATTTCATACAATAATCATTCTTTTTGCAGGGAATAATTTTTATGTATCTCATTGCAAATTTGCTATGCGGTTTTGTATGATTGCTACACGAAATTTTCTTTTGTGTAGCAACCTTTTACATAGGACTGTACATACATTGTTGGAAGTAATTCCCCATCAACCAAAATTCGTAATCATATTTGAGAAGTAAAATTATTCTGTTTTTGTACATCCAACCCCCATTTTTCAGTATTTACTTCACTTCAGAGCTAACAATGGCATGATAAGGCAAGATGTAAACTGGAAAGCAAAGGTTTGAGATTTATACTTTAACAGGATTTAGAAACTTCAAAAAACAAGTGCAAAAGAGATCGAAATGAATATAATTCTATCGCTCTGACCGTAAAAAAAAACTACTGCAAGTTTCAGATCAAATGCAAGTCATTTACTATCTTAAAACAGTGAAATTTCAAACGCGACTGAAGATACGGCCGTGCATGATTAATTTATACCGCTCCGTTGCAAGCTTACCCGTCCGGTAGGCACGGGGACTTGACAACAGGAAATGCGGTGAAAACCATGTGCATTGAAACGCACGTGGTTTTGAAAAGCGCCAAGGAACGGGTTAGAAAATTAGAGTATAAAATCGAAGATATCTCGAAAGTAAAGCAAGCAAGTAGACTGCAATTTTTAAGGAATACCAGACTGACCTATGTGTTCATAATCATGATGGCAAAATTAGCTAAATCCAATAAATTGCAATTTGAATATCATTCAATGTTACTGCATCCCTTTAAGGAATTGCCCATTTCTTGGAAAGTCTAACTTTGCAAACACTGTAGCACTTTTTATTGTGGAAACTAATATCACTGAAGGTTCAGTGCAAGGGGAAAACCGCCCCTCCCCTCACACTCACAATCCAACTCTAAATACTAGATCCATAACTGAACATCACAACCAAAGATGAATCAACAGGTCATACAAACAGTAATAAGGCATGATAGTGGCCAACAAAAGAAAAAACAAGATGAATTCTCGACCACGCGCGGTCAAAATATATGCCTCCGCCATTGCCAGATCAGAAATATAAGGCACATTGGCATACATGTATGGCAAAAGTCTGTACATGGATTTTAACATTTTGACCTGTGACCCTTGACCTTTGACCTACATACTCCAAAATCTGATCAAATCATCTTCCTATGGTGATACATACTACCCCTAACTTTCAAGCTCGTATCTCAACTGGTTTTCAAGATATTGCGATAACAAACTTATTTACACGGAATTTCACAATTTGACCTCTGTGACCCTTGAGCTTTGACCTACGTACTCCAAAATTAAATCAGATCATCTTCCTATGATGATACATACTCTCCCTCAGTTTGAAGTTCATATCTCAAACGGTTCTTGAGATATCGCGATAATGAACTTATTTACATGAAATTTCATAATTTGACCTCAGTGACACTTGACCTTTGACCTACATACTCCAAAATCAAATCAGATCATCTATCTTCCTATGATGATACATACTCTCCCTCAGTTTGAAGTTCATATCTCAAACGGTCCTTGAGATATCGCTATAACGAGCAAACGGGACGTACGTACGGACGGACGGACGGACAACCCGAAAACATGATGCCTCCGGCACCACCTTCAGTGGCGGAGGCATAAAAATCTACAATACCCACTCTTGCAAAAAAAAAAAAAAAAAACATAAAAATCTAAACCGGATACAGGTGGTCACCTATATTTGCTAGTTAGGTCAAGATGCGGACGGACCATGGGTTTGAGTTGTGAAACCCCTAAAACTAAGCATTTGCTATTCAATAAGCATATTTAAAGCTACTTATAGGTAATTTTTCAAAATCCATTTTTTTTGTGTGTGATTGCTTTTTTGTTGTTTTTGTTTGTTTTTTGTTGTTGTTTTTTTTTTTTTGGGGGGGGGGGGTGTGAACAAAATATGGTAGTAGACTGTATCATTATTTCTCCCACCTTGCTGGGGTGGATACCGACGTAGACCTGTGCACCGTTGGCCTTCTCTCTCTGGATCCTCTCAATGTAGATCACAAACTTCTTCCTGTAAACCTGCACAACCTTTCCAACCTGCTGGCCCTTGTAGTGTCCCCTTGAAACCTACATGAACAGGAAAATAAATATACATTGGAAACTCGTCACAAAGAGATCTGATTAATGAGATTCCTGATATAACAAGGTAATTTTGCAAGGTGAAAAACCTTGTTCTTTTGGTACTTGTTGTCATCCAAGACGGTGGTCCCCATAAATTCACACAGCATGCAGACGTTTGCATGCACAATAAATAGAGGGGGATTGTGTTCCTATCCATTGATGCACTAAAGCTAACTATTGCATGATTGGAAAGGGACAAGGATCACAATAATGACGGCTTTCAAAACGGCCGAGTTAAACAGCTGGGGTCTTGGGCTTTCCTTTGGATTGGATCATAATTTGTGTAAAGCACCTGTATTGAAGCTAAATTTCTGGACCACAGCACATAAAAAATTTGCCCATTGACTGCTTTGAACGTATCGCCAAGCTGCGAGCGAACCCACAGCAGCGACTCTGAGAATGCAGATTGGTTCATCGCACACATCATGTAGCTGTGGCGTGATCACCAAAAGCCGCGTGCGAAGGTATCGATAGCAATAATGATATTGGGCCACCTTCACTGCACGCGAGATGGTTTTAGATCGTGATCGGATCGCTTCAGTATCGATCAAAAAGTACACCAAATGGGGCGAAGGGTGGAATACACAGGGCATAACATTTTAAGGTCTGGCAGTGGTGGTAAAATAATAATCACTATATAGTTAAAATAGACAACACCTGCAACTAGGCAAAATTGACTTTAATTACTTGCGAAACTCACCTGAACTTCATCATCCTTGCGGATAGGGATGCTGCGGACATTGTACTTCTGCCTCAGATCCTTAGAGAGGGGTGAGCTCATCAACTTTCTGCGCACGTGAGATGGAGCATTGAAGTGACGCTTTCGGTTCTTCCTCCTTGAGGACGATACTAATGGATTGCGCTTCATTGTGCTGTAAAAAGAAAAAGGGGGTTGGAAAGGGTAATTGTTACGTAAAATTTATTCAAGGTACATTTTATTTGCAATTAGAATTAGAATGTTTTGGTTTTTGTTTTGAATTGGTTTTTGCTCTCTTTTTTTACTTTTCGACCATGTGGATAATGGGTTTGGGTAGGATTGGGATGGGGAGAGTGGGGGTATGTCCCCAAAAAAAAGGGGGGGGGTCATATTTCTGCCAAATCATGTGAAACTAAAATCCCAGCACTACCCACAATGACTTAGATTAAAAGGTTTTACTTGTTTTAATAGACCAGTTTACTAACATATTCAAATTTAATGCATTCATGTACTTTTTCCTGGCAACATAGTAACAAGGTATTCAAACAACCTGTTATAAAAGAATGAACTACAATACATGGAATCCAGTTTGCATACATCAGTTGTTGCTACGTCGGGCAAGCCTCAGGCAAGCTTTCGGGTTATCAAAAAAACCTTTCATTTAAAAAGTATGCATAAAATTTGAATATGTTGGTAATCTGGTCTATTCCATTGGACCCTACATTCTCTTCCTTTTTTTTTTTTTTTTTGGGGGGGGGGGGCTACAATCCAACCATGGTGGATGCGCGGTAAGATTTGAGGGTAGCAGGGACATGCCACGCCTGCATAATAGCAGGGATGCCACTAGGTGTCCTCCAAAAACCCTGAAATTTTTTCGCGGGCCGGAGCGCGCAGCGCGAAGTCCCAATACAATAATTGCCAATAGGCCGGGTCCAAGCTCTGGGGTTCTAGATGCTCTGTTGCTGCTACCTGAGCCTATTATTTGAATGATTTTCCCCAAAAATTAACCCAAATTTATGGGTAATTTTCATGTAATAAAAAAAAAAAAAAAAAATCTAATCTACTCACTCAAACATAATTAAAGATGAAGGCAGAGTAGACTTCAAATAGAAATAGTATCCATTTTTAACTTTAATCTTGATGAAGTATTTTGGGCATTCGAAATTCCATGTTACAGGATTCCAATGCTTCTGTGGTCAATGGTGGTGTAGGCAAATTTGATTTCGGAAGTAACTTTTTAGTCCGATAGAAATATTTCGCGGCTATCTTTCTTCTCTAGCAATTTCCACTGAAATTTCTTCTTGATTGCACTGTCAATTTTCTTGTCATGTGATTTCTCTTTCTACATCCATGGCACATATCATTCGACAATTAATCCATTAAAAAAAATCCAGAGTAGTGAAGTCCTTAAGGCAAGCACGATCGCGAACGAAAAACTCGCCAGGAAATATGGGGTACCGGCCAAGCGCTGGCGTGCCCGGAGCGCTAGGGCGAGAGCAAGGCATAGGTCCGCTCGCTCTGCACAAAACCCACGTGTATACTTATTCACATCACACACCATATATGGACAAGATCGCTAGAATTGTGGAACAGTCGTTTTCATAAAAAATTACAAATTACGTACATAATTCACACATTGCGTACTACAAAGTTGTCTACAAACGACTTTTATCTTTTTTATCGTTGAGATTTCTTTTGCTTCCGCATTTTTCAACGCATGCACAGTCAATCAATGGGCAATTATTCCGTTTTTTTTTTTTTAACAGGAAAGTCGGGAAACCGGAAATAAGACAGATAAAAGTGAAAAAAACGGAATTCCGAGAAAAACCGGAAAAGTGGCATCCCTGTAATAGGGTGAATTGAGAGATTTTTTCCCCCTTTTTTTAAACAATGTTGTTCACAATTTTGCAAAATAGTGGGAGGGGGAGATATAGTAGGCGCTATGGTGATGGGAATTCTTTACACATTCGTCAATTTATACGTCTAGTAGATGTATCATTGCTGCATGAAAACCTTTTTTTTTTTACAAAACATTACAAAACATCAAAAAATGGGCAAAGAGAATGGGATTCAATTGAGATGGGATCTTATTTTCTTTGCTCATTTTTTCCTTTAGGGGCGGTCCCACTGGCATATTTTAGGATGATTTGCGTATGAATTACGGATTGTTTGTTTTGTTTTTGTTTTTTGTTGCGGAAGAACGAAATTTGTATACGCAACTCATGCCGGCAATATCTCGCCGCCAGTGGGACCGGGCCTTTTGATATATTTCTGGTCAGTTTTCACTCTTTCTTCAAATTTAATTACAAAACATCATTTTTTTTGGGGGGGGGGGTGTGGGTACATATTCTGGTAATTGCGGATATTTGAGCTTGTTTTGTTTTTGACATGGGCATATGCCATTTAAATAAACCGAAATGTGACAAGTCAACGAAGTCATATCAAAGTCGTCTGTAACGTTAGGCCTAACTTTAGATCTATCTCCCTGCAGTTTTCGCAAATGCAAGCAATTAATGATTATGTTATAAGACTGTAAAAAAAAAAAAAAGAGCAAGCCATCATAAGGACACACGTTGCATATTCAGCCTTCCAGTTTTGGGAAGTTCTCATTTCATTTCTGTGAATGCACAAATTAATTTGACGTCAATTCATTTTATGTATCATTCTTACGCAGATCTTGTCAGTGTCACTCATATGGCGCTTTAAACAGCAATTGCATATTCTAAGCACCCTCATGATGGCCAATCGCACGATCCTGCATGTGTCAAAAATTTATATGTGTGATTATCACATTCATGATTCACTCATCATTCATAATCCTTTCATTCTTGACTTAATCAGGTGTTAAACTTATATATTTCAGTCGAAAACAAAAAGGGCACAAACAGCTTCTGGATGAATAGAACCTAGAAGATATTAAAGCTAAAGAATTGATGGCCAAAAACTTAAGATCCCTGCACATCTTTCATTACCACTATTATTATTATTATTACTATTAGATCGCGTTATGACACGTTCATCACATAGGAACCTCGCACAAAAACATGAAACAAGCACACCAAACATGATTATTTATATGTGGGACAGCACCATATTCGACTATCGCGGCTCTATGACCACGAAATTTTGGGGTCTATTTGCAGTCTTCCAGCAAGAAATGTGAATTTATAGCACAACCAAATCGTTCGTATAAGATTTAAAATGTCATTTTTAGTTAAAAGGGTAATGGATGATAAAGTAAGCATAATATTTAAGTCGATTTCATCGGGACTTTCATCGCACCTTACAGCAGAGTTCTCAGGCCACCGTAAAAGAGGTCGATGTAAACTATACACTACAGTCATATACGTCATAAAGTTAGTCTTTCTAGAAGCCGTTTAAAACTTGAGGTTTGTAATGGTATTAGTTACATGCAGCATGAATATACACTGTCCGTCATAAAGGTGGAATATTTTTTTGCCGATGTTGGGACATGATTTTTCTCCGGCTTTAATTTCTTGAATATGCTTGTCCCTGCTTTTACTTTTTGAGACCCTGGCTATATTTTGAACATATTCCCCCAACCATTCAAGGAGATTTTTTCCCAAAAAAGTTTTGTCAACCCCATGATGCCCATTTTTCTCATTTTTCTCATTTTGGGGCCCTTTTGTGTTTACCCGGCCGAACAAGCCCCCCTCAGTCCTACCCCCAGGAAACGCTTCTGAGTTGTACTGTTTATATTGTTTTTTTTTTAAGTTAAATCTAGATTTATGAGGAAAGGCTTGGGTCTCTTATTTAGGGGAGGGGTTGGAAAAAAAAGTGTGATTGGTGAAAATTCTGAACATTTTATTCCACCTTTATGATAAAAACAAAAGAAAAAAAAACAACATTTAACCCTTAATTATGATCATTTCCCCCTTATTTTCTTTTTAGCCCTAATAACAAGGTTGTAAATGGTAACTATTGATGATATTTTATTTTGATATATGTTTGGCTGATATTTTACAATACAATTTAGGGAAGATAAAAATTTCCATTGTGTAAAAATGAATAAAATCAATGTTGAACCCCAATCAAAATAAATTTTGACCCCTCCCCTGGACAAACGAGTTGAGCCTGTAACCATATAACTAGATTTAACTTTAAAAAAACAAAAACAATAAAAACTCTACACCTAAGACGTGTTTCCTTGGAGTCGGACTGAGGGCGCCTTGGTGGGTCGCGTAAACAAAAAGGGCCCCAAAAATAAGAAAAAATGACGAAAATGGCCATCTTCTGGGGGTGGCAAACTTTTTGGAAGAAAAATTCCCCGGGAAGGGTTGAGGGAACGTCCAAGATATAGCCAGGATGCCGGAAAGTAAAAGGGGTGACCAAAACATTCAAGAAATTAAAGCCGGAGCAACATAACGTCGTTGGACCCAGAAAAAAATATTCCACCTTTATGGCGAACAGTGTATATTTTGGCCTAGATTTGGATCCACAAAAACGAACATTATTATATGGTAATATATATTTTTTTATTGGACATGTAAATATTGTGATTTCATTGATTCAATAAAACATATAAGAACAAAACAAAACAAACATACGGTAATCTTTTCTCACACACCCTAAATTTCAACCAAGCACAGATCCAGCGGGAGGTTGGGGTCCATCGAGGGGTTGCGAAAATTTACCAGTAACACAATATTGCTATCATGGGTCTTGAGCGTATGAGAGATTAATGCAGATAATTAAGCAGGGAGGGGGTTTATCATTTAAAAATAAATGATAGCTTCAATCGGACCTCCCCAACCCCCCCCCCCCCAAAAAAAAAAAACAACAACAACAACAACAAACAAACAAACAAAACAAAAAACAAAACAAAACAAAAAAAAAATTTCAACTATGATTATGATTACAGAGACAGGGGAAACATAATCCCCCCCCCCTGTATTCCTTGGTCCCAGAGTGCACCCCAACCCAGGGCTCAACTTCATCAGCCGGGGAGCTTGTGGCGAACATTGGCTCCTCAGATCCTCAGTCACGTATGTTCCGACCGCTCGTTTCCTGGGCGCATCCATGTTGAAATGTTATAATTAGCATAACCATTGAACCGGTTCCGTGAACTTTGCGAACTTTGCCCGCTGTAATTAGCTCCTCCCGTTCGTTAATGAGCAAGGAAACCTCTCAAAATATCTTATTTTCCAGTGTGCGCGCCCGGGTGAGCAAAACAAAAGAATATTTATGAGAAGATATGAATCAAGCTCGTTTAATTAAAAAGTTACTTATTTCTCACAAAACTGACCCAAAGTGACATATATTTCCAACAAGAAAAAGTTTGTAAATTTTTGAATATATATGAATAATATTCTATTTTTTCATTTTTTTTCCCCTTCCGAATTTTTACAGCTTTACCGACCTTTATATTTAAAAAACTGCGATATATTTTTTATATTTTCCATCACTTTCGGGAGATAGATATAAAAACGGTGATGCTAGAAGCTCCAGAAAACAGGTAATTTTCAACAAATTGAAACAGTGCTTTCCGTATACCATGGAGCTACTAAGTTATGCGGTATTACTGTATATGCCAGTATCGAGAGGGTCAGGCTATAATAAAGTAAGTTATGTGTTAAATATAGTCAGTGTATGAACAACAGTTACTTGGAGGAACAGGTATATTTTGTGGATGTATTTAGTAATTTAATCATGGAGCCTGCGCGGTAGTACCATGGAGCTACTAAATTAAGTAAGCCTACGGTACGTATCTATAAACATAATTATTGTCTTAGTTTTACAATGCAAAGTTTGACACATGTTTTGTAGAGACTATGTGCTAACTCTACCTGGCCTTATTATATTTATAACGATCTATGATAGTATAAATGACAAATGACAAATGCTTACTTTTTATTATCATATAAAAATATAATAAAAAACCACACAAACAAACATGCAGACAAAACAAAATGGGAAAACCTTTTCATTGCCATTGCACTTGTAATTATTTTCGAATTAATAAGCTTTCAGAATATTATAGCCTTTAGTTTAGATCTCTATTACAAAATACATCAACAAAATACAACTGTTTCTCCAAGTTGTTGTTCATACACCAAGGGCGTAAATCCTGGGGGGATATATCCCCCCAGATTTTGGGGAGGGGGATGCCCTGTACAACACTCCCCAGTTTTCAAAAAAAAGAAATGAAAAAAAAATTACACTAGATTAATTGTGTTATTGCTTAAAATAGCGCTCTCACATACTCTAAAATGCCTCTTTTTACCCCCCAAACCCCAATTTTTCCGCTCGGTCGCTATGCGACCTCGCACTAAGTAACAAACAGTAACCTAAGTATCAAATAGTTGGATCCAATGTATTGATTGATAACGTCTGCCAAAACCAATTTACCCCTCTCCTCGTCTGGGGACAAACCTAGGAAAGGGTGTGGTTGACAATCAAATAGTTGTGTGGAGGGTTTAATTGGGCCTGCAGCCACAAATTTTCGTATCAAAGATTGTGGATTCGTTTTCTATCGCGTTTTTTTTTAAAACAAAGTATGAAATGTGTGCTTTACAAATGGAAACTAAATTATTTCCTGCTCGCACTTCGCTCTCGCTGATACTAAATAGGATTTATAATCTCCAAATTTAAGCTTAAACATTTGGGCTCGCGCTTCGCGCTCGCATTGCTTTTTCCATTACAAAATGAACAGGAATCAAGGCTACCATTATGATTCTTAAAAGCATACATTAAAGACAAATTTTCTTCGTACACCCTAGTCCAGATACTGTCCCTTCGAAATTTAATATTCCCCCACGCAATGCGCGATCCCTCTGATCGCGCGACCCCGAGTGGGGGAAAATTCGGGGGTCGCGCGATCAGAGGGGATCGCGCATTGCGTGGGGAATAGTAAATTTCGAAGGGAGTATCTGGACTACGTACACCCCCCTCTTCGAATACCGTTCTCTCTTGGGGTCTCTATATGCCGTCTGGAAGTGTCCCCTTTTATAGAAAAAGTGCCCTTTTTTCCATCGAGACCCCACTTTCAAATTCGGACGCCGCCTCTACTTGTGTGTTTTTGTTTGTTTTTGTTGGGTTTTTTTTCTCGCTCACCAGATACTATGAAGGACCTTTAATGCATAAAAAAAATATTCAATTTCAGCTTAAAAAATTTCGGCTCCGCGCTTCGCGCCTCGCTGATAGTAATAATAATAATAATAATAAGTGAACATTTATAATGCGCCGGTATCCATCATGAAAGATGCTCTTGGCGCAGTAGAAGAAAAATGAAAAACTACAATGCACAATGCACAAATATCTCAACCTTTACCTCAAAAGTTCGGCTTGCGCTTTGCGCTCGCATTACTTTTTTTTCAATTCTAAAATTAAAATTGAATCAAGGCAGCCATGATGATTCTTTAAAGTATACTTCAAGAAAACTTTTCTTCTATCTCCTCGCTCTCTGAATAAATATCTCTTTAGATCTATGCCTCTGATCTAAAGTGTCCCCCTTTTTCAAGAAAAAGTGCACTTTTTTATCGAGACCCCACTTTCAAATCCATTCTGCCTCTACTACATATTTTTGTTTTTGTTATTTTGTTTCCGCTTGCAAATAGTATATAGGACCTTTAATGCACAAACAATTCAATTTCAGCTTAAAATTTCGGCTCGCGCTTCGCGCTCGCTTGATACTAAAAAACGAGTAAAATGCACACAATAACTCCAATTTTTAGCTAAAATTTTCGGCTCGCGCTTCGCTCGCATTAGATTTTTTTTTTCCATTACTAAAATGAACAGGATCAATGCAGCACTGAAACTAGAAGCATACATTCAAAGACACATTTTAATCACACTCCTTTTAAAACCCCTTGTTTATTTAATTTTTTTTCGCCTCCTTAGTTTCTGGTAAATCGACCCCTCGCAAGTTTAGGAAAAAGTAAACCCTAAGTTAAAGTAATTTGCGCCCTACATTTGAGCTCAATCTCGAAGTCCATAAGTTTAAGGCGCTCCTAAGTTTCAGATCATTTTGCGCCCCTACATTTGAGCTAATTTGCGCCCCAATGTTTAAGGTCAGTTTGGCGCCCCATGTTTAAGCTCAATCGTGGCGCCCTACGTTTAAGCTCGATTTGGCGCCCCTGTAGTTTAATGTCCGATTTGGCGCCCCTAAATTTTAGGTCGACTTGACGCCCTAAGTTTAAGGTCAATTTGACGCCTATGTTTAAGCTTAATATGGCGCCCCTACGTTTAAGCTCAATTTGGCGCCCCCGTAGTTTAAATGCGATTTGGCGCCCTCTAATTTAAGGTCGATTTTACGTCCCTAAGTATTAAGGTCAGTTTGCCCCTATGTTTAAGCTCAATCTGGCGCCCTACGTTTAACCTCAATTTGGCGCCCCTGTGTTTTAATGTCGATTTGGCGCCCCCTAAATTTAAGGTCGACTTGACGCCCCTAAGTTTAAGGTCAATTTGACGCCCTATTGTTTAAGCTTGATATGGAGCCCCTACCTTTAAGCTCAATTTGGCGCCCCCGTAGTTTAATGTCGATTGGCCCCCAATTTAAGGTCGATTTTAAGTCCCTACGTTTTTAAGGTCAGTTTGGCGCCCTATGTTTAAGCTCAATCTGGCGCCCCTACATTTAAGCTCAATTTGGCGCCCCTGTAGTTTAATGTCGATTTGGCGCCCCTAAATTTAAGGTCGACTTGACGCCCTAAGTTTAAGGTCAATTTTGCGCCCCTTACGTTTAAAGCTCAATTGCCCCTGTAGTTAATGTCGATTTGCGCCCCTAAATTCAAGGTCGATTGACGCCCCTAAAGTTTAAGGTCATTTTGGCGCCCCTATGTTTAAGCTCAATCTGGCGCCCCCTACGTTAACCTCAATTTGGCGCCCCTAGTTTAATGTCGATTTGGCGCCCCCTAAATTAAGGTCGACTTGACGCCCCTAAGTTTAAGGTCAATTGACGCCCCTATGTTAAGCTTAATATGGAGCCCCTACCTTTAAGCTCCAATTTGCGCCCCTGTAGTTAATGTCGATTTGGAGCCCCTAAACTTAAGGTCGACTGACGCCCCTAAGTTAAGGTCCAATTGGGCGCCCCTATGTTTAAGCTTGATATGGCGCCCTACCTTTCAGCTCAATTTGAGCGGCCTACCCGGGTTGCCGGGCCCATAAAGCCCCCCCCCCCCCCGATACCCAGAATACACGCATGTGTAATAAAATAATCAGCGCCCTCACCCGACCATATTAGATTTGAGGATACATAGTCCCATATATTTATGTTTTTGTATTGTTAAAGCGTCAGCCCAAATTAAAAAGATTTTTTAAATAAAAGAATCATCATATTCATGTTACCAAAATTCACAATATCAAGGTAAGATTTGCTACAAAACAAGATAAAAGAAACAAATAAACACTGTGAAAATTCGGAAAGAAGATAAAATTGGGTTATAATTAATATGTAATCTTCCCTCAGTGCTTAATTAGCAAATTAGTTTAAATGCCAATCGGTTGATTGTCTAAATTTAATTCAAAGTTAGATTCAGGGGAACCGTGACCAAATGCGTTACTAAAATATAATCTCATTAGATACTTATTGAGATTTGAAAAAATTATTTCAGCCTTGGAGAGACAAAGCGAGGAAAAATAACTGCCGCCCTCACCGTAAACAATATAGCTGCCACGCGTCGATGCCTATATATATGTCAATATGGCCCCTTCCACGAAGCGGCAATTGGTTGCATACATTAGGAACATACGTGCAGTGCGCATGAAATCCTTATAGAGGGAAAAATGAATAAATAAAACCCGGCTCGCACCAAAGTTTTCTGTTCTTATATAATAAGGCACTCAAGGGCTTCGTACCTTATACGACCCCATTTCAATACGCATATGTTTTGGCTCCCTAAGATCATTATTAGGCCTAATGTCAAAGGGTTATCAATTACTATAATTATGTTAGAAGTTACTTAGGTACTCATCAAGCATGGTAGTTAACATTAAAATTCAAATATATAAAATCGAACTTACTAATGTATGATAAGAGTTTTATACAACATGTCTCATATTGCATACATATTCATTTGAAAAAGCTTCTTTAACCTGTCTTACCCTGATAAAAAAGAAAAAAAAAGGGGGGGAGTGAAATCTTTCACGAACGTCAGTCACTGCAGGACATAATTTATATAAGTTTGCTTTTACGAAACTAAGATTAATATTCCATCCTACAAACAAGAGAATTGTTGGACCTTATCTCTCATCTTATTCAAATGTCATATAGGGCCGGACAGAGGCGGCGGAACCGGAGTGGCACAGTGCCCCGGCCACCCCCCCCCCCCCCCACTTTTTTTCGTGCACCCTAAAAGCGCCCCTTTTCTCAGCTACAAGAGGGCCCTTTATACTAAAAAGAAGCCTTTCTGACTTGTTTAAAGTCACATGAACAGTTTCTTTTTGAAAAGAGGGCACTCTTGATACCAAAAAAAAAAAAAAAATGCCCGCTTTTGCTCTAATATTATTGTGCCTTTTTAAACTGAAAATTTTCGCGCGGTCGCCATTTGTCCTAGTACTAAAAACGAGAGAATAAATTAAACGAAAGCCCCCTGTTGCTGGAGCAAATAATATTTAAAAAATTGCCCTAATGCATGCGGTGATGGGGCGGGGCCTTATAACTAAGCCCCTAAACTTAATTCTCTGTAATGCCCTTTCTATACTTATATATTAAAAATCATTTGATATTTATGAAACGGATAAATGTACATGTATTTCAAGTCGGTATTTCACATTTGGAGGGCAATTGGACATTTATTTTACACTTTGCTGTGGGGCAAAAAAAGTGCCCAATTTTCTACTCCATTACCTTTTAAAATCCCAAATTTCCGCTCAGTCGCTATGCGTAGGCCTACTCGCAAAACGTATTGATATGATACGTATAAAAAGATTGGACCCACACTCAATACCCCTCGCTGGAGACAGACTTTGTGAAAGGGTGTTGTCGACAATCAGAAGCTTTTGGTGTAGTTGTGCGGGGGCTTGGGGCATGCACATTGGCAGCGATCCCGGGGGACGGGGGCGTGCCCCCCCCCCCCCACAGGCAAAATATATTTAAAATACAATTCTAAACGTCATTATAAGGCAAAATTTTCGTCTCGCGCTTCGCGCTCTCAAAACAAAACAATGATTAAGTGAAGCACAATCCAATCAAATTTTTAGTTTAAAATTTTTGGCTCGCGCTTCGTGCTCTCAGTATTTTTTTTTTCTTTACTAAATGGTAAGAAACAAGTCCAGTAAGCATAAATTTAAAGGAAAATTTTATGTGCACTCCTTCGCTATCCCGATGTTTTTTTTCTTTTTGTGTGCCACTGATCTCGAGTGCCCCTTTTCCAACTTGACTGATCCCCCACTTTCAAATGCGTTCCTCCGCCTCTGGGGCTGGATATGCTCTTCTTCACTTGCTCAACAAATTCCTGAATCTTTCTGTCCAGCTAGCACCATGAAAAAGTTCTTGAGGAGGTGTGAATCATTAAATTTACAATCATTAAGATGACAATTTGATGAACTGAAACAAATAGGAAGTCAAAAAAAACACAACAGAAAAACTTCCCACCTGAAATATCTTCAATAGTAGAGCTGTAAAGGGGATCAATTTGCAAATGTCATTTGGGGTAATTATGGCCCCAATGCATAAACAGTGTATAAGCGCAAATAACGTAGATGGGGACATTAATGCAAAATTTAAATTTTTTTATTTTTTAAGATTTTTTTTTTTTATAATTATATTTTTACTTTTTTTTTTTTATTTAACATTATTATAATTTTAAATTTTATTTTTTTTTTTTTTTTTTTTTTTTTTTTGTTTTTATTTTTTATTTTTTTTTAAATTTTTTTTTTTTTTTTAATATTTTTTTTTTTTTATTTTTTTTTTTTTTTTTTTTTTTTTTTATTATTTGTTTTTATATTTTTTTTTTTTTTAGAAATTTAAAGATTGTCGAAATAAACAAGACGCGGATCTTATGCGGTCAAATTCC
>CALNVZ010003432.1:10436420-10449619 GCA_940671915.1 Paracentrotus lividus | reverse complement strand
CACGGTGCGTCCCAAAAAGAACTATACACTTTTGACAAGGCTACCAAATTAAAAATATGATTCTTGGGAGAAAAGTTTAGATAATTATATTTTGCTCATTTCCTCAACTAATCATTATGACACAAAGATTTCTGAAAATAACGCATTCTTCAGTGAGCAATGCCCACTTTTATGAAGGACAAAAAAAAAAAAAAACAGCCTGCGCAGGAATTCGCTATTCATTTATCCCCTGGGTATGGCATGCAAAGAAGGATTCAAGTAATAATGGAATAAATCGGCTAACAAAGACAAAAATAAACTGAAGTCAGAGCAAAATCCAATTATATGAAAACAAAACGGTGAAAAAAATACATTTTGCCTAATAATGATTGTTTATTTCTGTCTTTTGATATGTCTTTTACTCTGCTAGCTGATTCATTCCATTATTTCTTTGAATCCTTCTTGGCATACCATACACAGGTGGTAAATGAACAGCGAATTCCTGCGCAGGCTTATTTTTTGTGTCCTTCATAAAGAGTGGGCATGCTCAATGAAGAATGCGCTATTTTCAGATTTTTTGTGTCATATGATAGTTGAGGATGAGCTTTATATACAGTCTAAACCTTTTCCCCAAGAAATATATATTTTCTAATTTGGTAGCCTTGTCAAAAGTGTATAGTTCTTTTGGGACGCACTGTTATATATCGTACTGCATGCTTTGCATTGGAAATTACATTGCGTCATTGTTGCTCGTTCTCATCCTCGTGTCTTGTGAGTTGAAAAAGCTTTGTCCTTTATAACCAGTTATATTATTTTACTCGTAATTTGCCACTCCAGTTTGTTTGCGGGAAGATGGATGACCAGTCGATCAATCATAACAATCGGATACGAACTCCTTGCCAAGGCAAAGCAGCGAAAATAAGGAAAACTGGTGGTCGGCGATGCGTTGCTGGGGGTGCAGCAACACGGTGTATTTCAGTCGCAGCTTCTGAAGCTAGTCGAGGGGCATCAGTCTTTCGCCTTCAATCTTCTGAAATGTATTCACCCAATTCGCCGTCATCGATGTCCGTTTCTTGTTCCGTTGCTATTAGCAATTGAGCTGAGACTTTTCTTCCTCATTTTCATCTTCAATGTCTTCGATTTCAAACTCTAATTCGGACTCATCTCTGGATCCGACTCCGCTATTGTTTACGATATAGGTTTGCAATTCCGGCCTAATACACGCATCGCGCGCACTATCGAAAGCCAGATAGCCAGCAGAAAGCCCGGAAGTCAATTTACAGCCGCAATTCCATATCCTGAGTCAGCATTTGGGTGACTTTTGGGGTACGTATTTGGGGGCGTTTCAGTGGGGCGTCCCGATAACCGATTAATGAGGCTCCAGAATTTTTTTAAAATGCGATTAGTTAAATAGTGTTCCTCATGTTATTTCCTGCTCAAATGAATATAGATTGTCCGTATTATTCTCTATGACATCAACTTTAAGCATTTTCATTTCATAGGCCAAGAGTGCCACCAGTAATTTGGCAATAACCATTTTTCTAGCCAGAGTTTGGATGTTTCTTTAAAAAATAACTAACTTTTAAAAAGAGCATCTGTGCAAAAATTTATTGTGACAAAATTTGATCACATGGACTATTATTAAATTAAAGCTTTGAAAAACAGGCAATAATTTGTCATTTTCGATTTCTTACATTGGTCACTTCACTCCTATGAACTGGTCCATTTTATTTCCCATCAAGTCTTTTGTGAGACCGTTCCATTTTTTATGCCTCCGCCACCGAAGGTGGTGCCGGATGGCAGTTATGTTTTTCGGGTTGTAACGTCCTCCGTCCGTAAGTCCGTCCGTTTTCGTTCTCGCGATAACTTAAGAACCGTTTGACGGATCACTTTCAAACTTGGATCATGTATGCATATGGTAGGGACAATGATCTGATTAGACTTTGGGGTCATTAGTCAAAGGTCACAGAGGTCATTGTATGCATGAAAATGGCTCGTTCTCGCATAATTAAAACCGATTGACGGGTAACTTCAAACTTGGGTATGTGTGCCTATGGGGGGGCAATGAACTGATTATGATTTTAGGGTCATAGGTCAAAGGTCAACAAGGTACAGATGTCGTTGTATACATGAAAATGTTCGTTCTCCGCAATAACTTAAGACACGGTTTGACGGGTCAACTTCAAACTTGGATCATGTATTGCATATGGTAGGGACAATGAACTGATTAGAATTTGGGTCATGAGGTCAAAAGTACAGGTCATTGTGTACATGAAAATGGCTCATTCTTGCGATAAACTTAAGAACCGTTTGAGGGATAAACTTGAAACTTGGTCATATGTGCATATATGAGAGTCAATAAACTTATTAGATTTTGGGGCATGAGGTCAAAGGTCACAGGTCATTGTGTACGTGAAATGGCTCTCGTTCTTGGATAACTTAAGAACCGTTTGAGGGATCAACTTCAAACTTGGATCATATTTACATATGGGAGGGACAATGAAGATTATCAGATTTTGGGGTCATGAGGTCAAAGGTCACAGAGGTCATTGTGGTACATGAAAATGGCTTGTTCTCGCAATAAACTTAAAAACCGGTTTGACGGATCAATTTTCAAACTTGGGTCATATGTGCATATGGGACGGACAATAAAGTGATTAGAATTTAGAGTCATGAGGTCAAAGTTCAAAGGCACAGAGGACATTGTGTACGTGAAAATGGCTTGTTCTTGCGATAACTTAAGAACAGTTTGATGGATGAACATCAAACTTGGATCATGTTGCATATGGTAGGGACAATGAATTTATTATATTTTGAGGTCATGAAGTCAAAGGTCAAGGGTCACAGACGTCATTGTATACATGAAAATGGCACGTTCTTGCTGTAACTTCTGAACCGTTTTATGGATCAACTTCAAACTTGGGTCATGTGGGAGGAAAGATGAACTGATTAGATTTTTGAGGTCAGGACATCAAAGGTCACTGGTTATTTATGTAAATGACTCGTTTGTGCAATTTCTGAAGGACCTTTGACAGATAACTTAAACATGTTTATCCTTTTTATTACATCAGTAGCCATCCTTCTGAGTTGGAAATAATTCTGATGATACAACTTTAATAGATTTGGGGTCAATATCTCAAAGATGTATGGTATAAATGGATGTAAAATACTCAACATGCGCATGCCTTTTTTTTCCGATGTGGCAATACGGAGGCATGCCTTCCGACCGTGCGCGGTCGAAGATTCATCTAGTTTATATTGCTAATCTAATGAGTGCCAAATTTACTTTTTATGACCGTAATCATCTTTAATTTGAATTTGATATAGATGATTGGTCTATCTCAAGGATGTATGGATGTCACTGTGCCTTACGTTATGGAGAGAGAACAGTTTGGACAAAAATTATGGGACTTTCAGGTAAATATGTCTTTTTTTTCTTGTACTTCATGTAAAAGTAAACAAAATTTCCTAATCTTGCATGTAGTTGATTAATTTCCAGTATTTATCTGAGAAAATGAAAAATGGAGGTATCAGCGTTGAGTGTGAGGATTATACCGTAGTTACATTTGGATTTGTGCCCTAGCACGATAAGAATTTAAAAAAAAAACTGAAAACTTTATTTTTCCCTGAAAGCTTGTTTGTTCTTAAACCAGTTCAATTATTTTTACAGGTATGTTCCATTTCCTATGTTTGTTCTACTTTATATTTTTCTTATGTACTTTATGTAAACTACCTAATATGGTTCCATAACACTACGCCCAGACAATAAATCTACACCTAACCCTAACCCCATTTCTCAGGGGTAATTGTCCAGGGGGTAGTTGTCCTGATACCACCTAATAAACATGTTTGTATGAAGCATTCTACTGAAATTTTGTTGAATAAATATTATTATTTTCATTACCATGATTCTCACAGAGCATGCAACACCAAATAGCACACGTAGCCACCCAGATAGAAGCCTCCAGGACAATGGTCTACAACGCTATCCGCCTCCGTGAAGCAGGTCTACCTTTCATCAAGGAGGCTGCTATGTGTAAGCTCTTATCAGCTGAGGTCGCTTCTCTTACCACCAGCAAGTGTGTGGAGTGGATGGGTGGGGTCGGTTTCACCAAGGATTACCCTGTTGAGAAGTACTACAGGGATTGCAAGATAGGTGGGTGTATTCTTGTTCTTAACCCTATAAAGGCCGGGGGTTTGGGGCTTGACTTTTTTTTTTACCATTCCGTCGCGCAAAATTTTTGACTTCGCCACCAGCTGACTTTTTACTTTCAAGTCTCACACATCTTTTACAGCCATTTTCACGAAAATCAAGCATACTGTTACGATGCTGCATAGTCTTTTCTTCATGCCCATCAGATCGAAAATGGTTAAAAATCGTGATTTTGTGTGCAAATTCAATGCAAATGTAGTTTTCTTACCTTATTCATAAAGATAGGATTTTTTTTTTCATGTGGTCAAACCTATTTATTTTCGCCTAAGTATGCTTCAAAAAGGTTCTGCAATAAATTTTGCAAAAAATAAACACAAAAAAGCACAAGTTCAAAAAACAAAGAAATTCATAAAACAATAAGATGCGTAAGAAATTTATTTTTCTCTTTTTCTATTTTTAGGTGCAATTTATGAAGGCACCAACAATATTCAGCTGAGTACCATCGCTAAACAGATCAAAGAGGAATACAGCAGGCAGGCTGGTCCATAGAACAATCAAGATTCGCTATCATTAGGTAATGACAGTGCTGTTAACCAATGGTGAATCCCATTATCCCTGGATAATATGGCCAGTGTACATCCTTTGTCAGAGCAGACACTGGATCCGCCACTGGTTTGCTTCCATTTAGACCTCACACAAACCATCAACGGAATCAAGAACGACTCTGGACAAACCTCTCACTTGCCACTCACGGTGTTGTTATATTTAGGTCTGTTTGGAGTTGATCTTGTTGGTATGTCTGACATATTACAGTATATGGGAGTTTGTCTATGATTGGAACAACTTTGGGTGGCCCATAGAACAATCCAGAATTGCTATCATTATGGAGTTATTATGCTTCTCACCTCTATTTCACCACAGTAATCTGATGTTAATCTGATTCCAGAAAAAAATCTTAACTGACCATTCACTTGCGTTTTGCAGTTGTATAATCTTTTGGTATGTCCGATGTATTACATGGTATTGAATTGCCTTAGCTATTGGAACATCTTCACGTTTAGAGATCATGCCGCAGCAGAATTAAGCTCCTCAACATACACCTGGATCAATGACCCAACATTTGCTCCAGCGACAATAATTCCTGGCTTTTTTTTTCTAAAATGCAGGGTTAGCTTGAGGGTTGCACTTGACTTTTAAAAATTTTTTCTCAGAATCAAATATCGCTATTCACTATACAATGTCCCCTTGAAATACCAAAGACCTAATCCAAGTGGCAATTTATGACATTAATGTGTCTGATGATATGGATATTTTTCATGTGTGTATGACAGAAATAACATGATGTATTCTTTGAGCAATACACAGATAGTTTTTAACCGACAGTATTTATTTTTTGGCTGATAGTACATTGTTGTGCAAAAGTTGATTTTGATATATTATGTGTGTTGTAAACTTAATTTTCATCCTTTTTACTTTATTCAAGGAGATACCTACCTTGATATCCTTTATTTTATTCTCTTTTTTTTTCTTGGTATTGTCTTTATCCTGTAATAATGCTATCATATCATATTTATACCATTCAAGTATTGTTAGTATAAAGCCTCAGGCTCAGGCTTTTGGTTTAAACTCAGGCTCCTTTTGACTTCATTTTAGTTTAAAACCTGTCGGGATTAAAATTAAACTATATAAAAAAAGTAATATTTGGGACATTAAATGGTGAGAAACAAATTATGAGATTGGTACATTGTATGTTTAAAGAAGATAAAATATATAAGTTCTTCTTTTCCTCTCTCCATAACTTGAAGTTGTGTTTAATCTAAAACTTGTCAATGTGTATGTAATTATGAATCATGTTGATATGTTTCATGTATTCATGTATTATGCGGCGGTCACAACTCGCCGTACCTTCGACGTGCAACTCCCTACAATGGATTTCATAGAAAATTTGTGCAGCGTATGTACCATGCAGGCACGTTGCCTGTACAACGTGCAGGAAGTTTTTCCAATACCCTTACTACAGGAATCGCAGAAATTGACCCACGACCTGTGCATGCATTGTGCATGCAACGCAGGCTACGTTGATTGAACGTGCCCCGTAGCCTACGACGAGTTGTGACCGCCGCATAAAATGTGTCTTCCCAAATATTCACTTAGATTTAAGGTGGATGTCTGGTAATTATAAACCTAAAAAGTGGGGATTTAAAAAAAACATTTTCGTTAATGAATAGCCTGAAGTATATATTTTCATGTTATACAAAGAAAATGATCAAATTCTTATTGAAAGTCATTTAATTAAGCACTTTTGATGAGCCATGCCATTGTTGTATAATTATTCAAGAAACTTTACCGGCAATTTAAAGTACTTTCACTTTTTTGAATGATCTACAAGTTTTTAAGAGTCCTCCTGTATTAAGTTCTTCACCTTTATTAATGAAATTGCACATGTATGTAGTATATATATATATATATATATATACACACATTAGAGCATGGGATGAAGTTTTAGGTTTGGTCAAAATTTCTGAGGAAGTGTACTAATTACTCACCTTGCAAACATTATTTGGTTCAATTTTCTATGAAATCATGGTTTTCTTCTTTTTAACAAGCAAAACTATTCTTATTTGAATTTTGAAGACTGTAATCCCATTGCATATGTAAATCGCTTTAAAATGACATGTCACTCATCCTGGTAACCCTAATATTTTTCATGAGAGCTTCACAAAAAAACCCTCTAATTTATGCATCAGTATTCATTGATGCCTTATTAATTATGCACGTAAATTAATTAATTGTATAATCTTCTTCTTCTCGAGTCCTTTCTCCTATTCTTCTGTTTGATTCGTAATTATACCTGATTACATTTTTAAAAAGTCATAGTATGCATTGTATGTTATATTGATTCTTAGGGGAATCCTAATTAGACTCTACCCATTAAGTATTGAACGCAGGCGATCCCATTAGGCGAAAGAGAAGTAAGATCAGCTTGGGAGCAGGGGAAGGGGAGAAGAGGGCATTGTAGAAGGTGACTCATGGTCTCCTCCGCTCCGCATTCGCATACTGGCCTTCCTTCAGTGTCGATGCGCCATTTGGCCATTAATACCTTGCAACGGCCGACTCCAGCCCGCAGGCGGTTCAAACACAGCCAGAACGGCCAGGGTTCACGGGATCCTGATGGGAGGGACTCCTTGGGGCCGATGATGACATTGTGGGGCGCAGACTCAAGATGGGTTGACCAAAGGTCTAGCCTAATTGTATAATGAATTAGCAGTATTCAAAACGCCAAATACTCGTATGCTAATTTCATCATAAAATATTTTACCATTTAAAAATTATGGTAATTACCAGGCATCCACCTCAAGTGGTGAATCTTTTTGTTTTGTTGTTGCTGTTTGTTGTTTTTTGCAATGTCAAGATGTAAAGAATTTCTTTTCTGATATTCAATCTGGCATTTTTGTTTAATTTATTTTTTTTTAAATTAGTCGTTAAAGAATATTGTTGAAAATGTCAGCAGTGTCTCAATCATAAAGTGTTTTTTTGGCACATTAAAGTAAGAATTATGCTAACAAATCAAATGTATCTGTGACACAAATATTAGTGTAGATGCAGATGATGACACTTCTAGAACAAATAGACCAGTTTACTAACATTTTATGCATACTTTTTAACAAAGGTTGTTCTTGACAACCTGAAAGCTTGACAGAGGCTTGCCTGACATATCAACAACTAATGTATGCACACTGGATTCCATGTATTTTAGTTCATTCTTTTATTGCAGGTTGTTTGAATACCTTGTTACTATGTCGCCAGGAAAAAGTATGCATAAAATTTGATTATGTTAGTAAACTGGTCTATTATGAGGTCTTTAACTTTAAAGCCTTGTTGATAAAGAGTTTATTTGAAATGTTTCAAACATATATCAGTGGAATAAAACATTTCTTACATTAATCGTTCCTCTTTAGTGAGCGCAAACTATTGAACAGTTTATCATGTTAAATACCAACACCCATTGCACACAAGAATGTTTATTTTTGTGGAAAGCTGTATTGTACAGTGTGTGTATGGAAAGAAATATATTTATGAAATATTTTGGTGTGTATATTGAAAATATTCGTCTCATTAAATGACCTTTAACTATCACCACTTGTTCAAATTCATGATTTATTTTATATTTTATCTGCATTTGTATCTAGAGAAAAACAATTCAGTTGTTTGGAGGGAATTTATTGCCATATGTTTGGAAAAAAACAGTTTTTGAGTAATACAAATCAGATAAATGGCGGGTTCCCATTGTGTCAAAATAAATATACAGAATTATCTTTCTGATTTTCCAATCAAATTACAAAGTATGAAAAATAATGCATCTTATGATAAATAATTATGTTTGTTACTGAAAAGTAAGGACACTTTCGTTCTCCTAGTTTTCTAAGATAGCTTTGTATCTGTTGATAGCTCATAGCTTAATGATTAATATACCATCAATTCGTATTATATCATTAGACTATAGTATAAGGTATAACTCGAGAAAGGAAGGAGAGGAGGAAAAAGAGAGTAGGGGAAAGTACAGAGAAGACGAGGAGTTAAAGTGAAAGAAAATCGGCTGGAGTCGAGAGAGGGGGCGAGAAGATCAAGAGGGGGTGAGATGCTCGGTCTAAAAGAGGATGGAGAGAGGGAAATAAGAATGGGGATAGAAGAGAGAAGGTAAAATGGAGAGAAGAAAATGAGGGAGGGAAAAAGAGGAGATGGGAAAAGAAGAGAGAGAATGAAATGGGCGAAAGACAGTACGATGAAGAGATAAGAAGATGAGGAAGATTGAGAGAGAAAGGGCAGAAGATAGGAAGAGATCAAAGAGGAGGAAGAAGATAGAGAGGGAAGAGGATGGAGAGAAAGAGAGAGAGAGAGAGACATTGAGAAAGACAAGACAAAGAGGGACAGACAGAGGCATAGAGAGACAGATATGAGACTGGATGAGGAGGAAAGGAGTGTTGAGAGTAAGAGAGAACAAGGGACAGGAGGGAGATTGAGAGAAAGAGAAAACAAGGAGAGGAGGGAGATTGAGAGTTAGAGAGAGAGAGAGAGACGAAGGGAGGATGATAATGAGGGAGAGATAAAGAAAAGGATGAGTAAAAAATGGAGGGACATCGCGAGAAGAGGCTATAGTTATGTAAATATCAAAGAGGAAGAAGGAAGAGGAGAGGAGAGAATGAGAGTCAGCTATTATAAATAACAAGACGCCTTGCTCCTGGACCCGTGTGAAGTACAATACCATGATACTACCATCAAAACTAGATAGATTTATGATACTACCAGCAGAACAAACCAAGAAAGTGGTCACCCATTGAACAAACACAACAGTGAGAAAGTCTATTGTGCCTTTATAAAGTGTCATATTCTTTTTATCTACTCATATAAGTCTCTGTCAGATATAATGTTAATGAGTAAAACAAGTTCAAAATTTGTTTAATACATGAATCTCAATATTTGTCATAAATTGTGGAAAGAGAGTACAGGCACTGTCTTTGACAACATGAATTTGATCATTAGGCCTACTAGCATCAATTTGAATTGAGCGTTTATAATAATTTCCCCCTCATTATTTGAATTATTCATTGCCCGCTATAGAATTCGTTTTATATTAGTGTAATATCTGTGTTGATAATTTTCATCCAAAGATATGAGATATATCAAAATTGTGATCATGATCGTCTTTAAGAATAAATTTTGATCGAGAATGGTGAACCACTTTTGATTCATGTCAAATAGACAACAATTTGAGTAATTAAATTTAACTTAATAACAATCATAGTATATTATTTTGGTGCAAGTATTTTGCTTCAGTGCATCGACACACATGTACATTTACGGTAGACAGACCTCGTTTCGTCTGACGGTGAACCTCCAAAACTTAGAAATTTACTAAGCCATGTTAGTTATAAAGTTTAAAATAATTATACAGAATACATATAACAAATATACAATCTGAGCACGAGTCTGAATTTTCACGTTGTCGGTTGTGTTTGCTACTGCCTCGTTCAAAAACGACAAAACGAAACGTTCACCGGTGCTCTATTTTAATAAACTGTTGCAACAATTAGCACATCCAAAATTGATCATAATTAAAACATGTACCGAAAAGATGATAATCTGTTGAGAGGCAGAAGGGCGTTATTGCATCTTACAGATGTTCTATTGAGAGCCAGAAAGGCGTTATTTCTGTACAAAGTCAATGGAAATAGCGCCCTTATGGTTCTCAACGGAACATCTTTGATCTGTAATAGCGCGCGCCCTTCTGGTTCAGCCGACGATATTAATATTTGCAATAAACGCATCCTATCCACTGCAGTTTTTTTCCTCAATAAACCTCTGCATCGACAATTATACCGACTGTTACAATGAAACGAAGCCCTTCTGACTGAACGCCAAAAATATAAGAATAATACAAAAAGAACAATGTTGATAAGTAATAAATTAAATAGTTGCAAGACAAAGTCCAACACAACCAATAATGTCTTAACATAACAAATTTGTATCTTTAATCATCTTTTATCAAAAAAAAATATATAAACAATTTATTATTCGATTATGATTTTAGAATCCATTTGATTTCATGAAATATAAGAGCACAAAATCGACGTTATGCATAATGATTTGATAACAATATCCAAAGCCATTCAATCATAAGGTCTGTTTGGAACTTGAATAGATTTTGAAAACAATTTAATGCCCAACCTTAGCAAATTTGGCAGTAGGGCCTACTAAAATGAAATTGACATACAAAATCAAACATCAAAATAAAATGGATTGAAGAGAAATTCCTGAGCTTTGTATTTATGAGGAACTTATCGTGTACAGAGTAAAGGGGCTGTCCCACTGGAGGCGATCGTTGTTGCGACAACTGGCGATCTTGCTGTTGTGAGTGTGGTAGCAAGTTGTTGTTGTAGCCTAGATTAGATAGAGTCGTATGTAGGTTTATAATCGCCTTTCTAAAGATTAAGGGTTGTTTTACGATCAGGGTACACCATTTTGTCTCACTGGACCAAAAAATAAAGTTGTTTGTTTTCCCTAAATGTTTGTGTATGTGTTCTAGACAAGTAAAATGATATTGCTTTTAAATTTGGAGGCATGAGGAAACCGGCGCCAGGTAAAAATGGCAGAGGTAAAAATGGCAGAGGTAAAAATGGCAGAGGTAAAAATGGCAGAGGTAAAAATGGCAGAGGCAAAAATGGCAGAGGTAAAAAAATGGCAGAGGTAAAAATGGCAGAGGTAAAAATGGCAGAGGTAAAAATGGCGGAGGTAAAAATGGCGGAGGTAAAAATGGCAGAGGTAAAAATGGCAGAGGTAAAAATGGCAGAGGTAAAAATGACAGAAGTAAAATGGAATGTCTTACGCTATCCAATTGTCATAGCATGCAAATGCCTATAATTATGGCAAATTCCCTAAGGAAAGGGATAAAACATTAAAAAAGAAAACTAATGAGAAGGGATTTTCAAAAATCAATGCTGGACTGCCTGGAGGGGTCCTTATCTTTAAAATTGACTGACTTCCATTTGTACTATCCGCTATGAAATGTTGTTAATACCGAAGTGAACGATTGTTATATTAATTTTACATTATTGCCTTTTAACTGTGCATGTTATAACAAATTATATTTGGGGTAATTTTATCCTTTATAATAATTATGACGTAAAAGTAAAGAAGAATTACTTTCGTTTAAAAATGTTTTGTTGTTCATCTTCATTTATCAATGACCATGCACACCAAGTTAGAAATGAGTTTTCCATCATACACTGACATGAATGTAGGTATAGGACCACTTGTGCAAGTGGAAATATATTGTTCCCAAAGTTGTCAATATTGATGGGTTGATGTGATTATGGTGTATATTAACGTTTGGGGTTTCAATTTCAATTGTATGCGTATAAACTCATTTCTAATCATGTCCATCAAGTAATGTGAAATCAAACCAATGTAAATTGATGTTTTGGAGGTCAGAACCCAAATAAAGTATCATGGTAACAAGAAAAAGAAAAATAGACAGAGCGCGAAGCGCGAGCGAAAATTATACTCGAAGTATAAAGACAAGAAGGCGTAGACGTTAAGAATAATTTTGCCCCTATTATTGAAAGACCATTTAGCGACCCTTTAGTTTCAGGTCCAACTGGCGCCCTACCCTTTTTTTTTTTTTTTTTACCTTGTTCTCCTCTTTCGGCGCCCCCTGTGCACGTAACGGGGGGGGGGGGGCGGGTGGCGGCCATGCCCTCACAATTTGACAATGCGCATATGATTGACCAATATTAAAGGACTCCGAGGAAATTACCAGACTTTTAAAATTGTTGGATAAAAATGCATTCATCACTCATGAACTTCAATTGAATTTTTTTTTTTTACAAATTTTACCTCAATCAACTAATACAATATAGACCTGTAATGAAGATGAAATACACAAAATATATAGGCCTATAATCAGCTCATTTAAAATGTTTACTACAAGAGTCCTGACAAGATATAAAAGGTCAATATGACAAGTGTCATATTATTTTTTATGCTGATATCGACTAGAAGGCGCAGTCTTTTTCGTTTGTCGTATCATGAAATGGATTTATATTCGTGAGATAAATATCGACTTCTAAATATTAAATCGAAGTTTAAATTCATTTTGAGATATACTCCGTTTCAATCCCGGAAACGGTTCTGAAAGTGGCGGGGCCGACATGCAATGAAAACACACAATTTAATGAGGTGGTATTTTTCACGTTTTTGTACGCCGCGGCCCCTGTCAGATCATAAAACCGCAAATGCACCCTCTGCCATTTTTACTTCTGCCATTTACCTGCCATTTTTAACCTCTGCCATTTTTACCTCTGCCATTTTTACCTCTGCCATTTTGCCTCTGCCATTTTGCCTCCGCCATTTTTGCCTCCGCCATTTTTACCTCTGCCATTTTTACCTCCGCCATTTTTACCTCGCCATTTTTACCTCTGCCATTTTTACCTCTGCCATTTTACCTCTGCATTTTTACCTCTGCTTTACCTTCGCCATTTTTACCTTCGCCTTTTTTACCGATCTGCTA
>CALNVZ010003432.1:10354264-10425526 GCA_940671915.1 Paracentrotus lividus | reverse complement strand
TTTTTTTTCTTCAAATTAAGCTATATTTTGCTGTAGACAATGCCTCTATAGATGATTCAGAGAGAGCATGGTCACATCATGTAGCGTTATAGTGTGGATATTGAAAATTGTAAGGAGTTAAACTATAAAGACTGAGATAAGTGGTGGATACAGAATTTGAGAATAAGGTGGGAGGGAGGGAGGGTAGAGGGATGGGGGGGGGGGGAGGGAGGAGTCACTTCTCAAATTTTTCTGATTTTAACATGCACAGTCAATGAGTTGAAAATTAATTTAGATTTCATCTCACATAATCTCTATTGACATGGCATTAGACTCACAGTTCTACAAGCAGTGTTCATTGCTTTTACCAAGGAGTCTCATGCTATACATGTACACGTGTATGCCTCAATAATAGTTAGATTTTGTTCATATTTGCCTGGTGATAAATTTGATTATCACTCCATCTCCATGGATACAAGTGATTGTGATAACTAGTAAGCACGTCGCCATTATGTATGCACGTTCATTACAACCTTTTTAGAAATATGAAATTGAATTGTATTTTTCCCCATTAAAGGTAGTATCAGCCTTTTTCACAAATTGCAAAAACTAATGCAACTTGGCATAACTGTAGAATATGATCGACCTATACTGTGTATTCAATCTTACTGTCATAGGTTTGGCCTAATCAGATATACGAACGGATAATCTGACTATCCTAATACTTGACCAGCTCTCCATCAACATCGTTGATATTACAGCGCGTGCGGCACGGATCGCAGACAGCAATATACACACGGCGCATCAGCGTGCATTATTCTCTGCGCTAGCGATCAGCGTTCGCCACCGTACGGTATATTTTTCGAGGTTCGAAAAATAGGAATGAATTTTGATAATCGCAATATAATTACAAACATACACACTTTAAGCTTAATCATGTGTGGTGTAAGATATAGTCATGTGGTATGCTACTTATCCTCTCAAAACTAGATATTTAATTATTTTTGCCGTGCAATAGGCTGACACTAGACTTCAAAACGGCCTTTCTAAGAGCAAACAAAGAGTTATTATAGGGGAAACTTTCCTAAATCCCAAGAGAGAGAATCAACCCATTCACCTAAAAAGAGGAAATGAGAGGAGCAATCTAAAAAAAATTCATTCAAAACTCGGGTTTTATAAAATCATGCAGAGTTAATGGAAGTTTGCGAAAGTCTAGTTGTTTCCTTCTATGGGGTATCTAAATTGGCATCATCGGCTTTCAAAATGGCCGATCTATGGACAACTCTCCATTAGTCGCTTTTGCTAGACCAATTGTTCTAGATGTTTCGCCCATTCTTCCTTTTCGGAAATGTTATCTTACGCCTTGTAACTTTCCCTGAAGCACCTTCAAAAATATGTCTGTGAATAATATATTTCCTCATACATCATTTGAGCAGATATAAGAAGAGGGATTCGCGCAAAGAAAATGGGGAAAATACTGAAACATTTGTAGTACAATTATATGTATTGTGGAGAGGTTCGCTCCATAAGATCGCGCTCATTTGTCGGCCATTTTGAAGCCGATGATGCCAATTTGATGATCCCCATAGAAGGAACAACTAGACTTTTCAAACTTCCATAACTCTCTTATTTTAAAACAGATTTTGATGAAACTTTTTTAGATTGCTCCTCTCATTTTCCTCTTTCCTGTAAGGTTGATTCTCTCCTTGGGTTGGATTCCCCCCTTGGGTTGGATTCCCCTTTATTAAAGAGAAGAAGAGATCTGAGCCATGAACACCAATCTTTTGTTAAAAAGAGAAAATAATCTAGATAGATGTTCACACAACAATTGATTTTGAATAAATGAACAGCCATTTTTAATTTCTGAACTATATTTCTGTAATAGATACATGTACAATGTATTCCAAGTCCATGATGAAGACTAAAAAAAAAGAAAAAAAGATAGGAAATGATATCATTTAACAACTTGGTTCACCTTTACTTTCCTCGTGTAGCTCAAATTTGAAAAATGTACTGGTGTCACATAATAATCTTATTTACTTATTTTCATTTAAAGTTTTCTACTCCCAGTCTTTGAATTTGACTGATATATTCGTGCCAAATATGTACCATTACTGGCAACAAATTTTTTTTTTTTTTACTAGAAGTAAAGAAGACATATTTCGAAAGAAAATGGGGAAAATCTGAAAATTTGTGTACAAAACGAATGGAGAGTTGTCCATAAGATCGGCCATTTTGAAGCCGATGATGCCAATTTGAGGATCCCCATAGGAGGAACGACTAGACTTTTCAAACTTCCATAACTCTCTTATTTTAAAACCGATTTTGATGAAACTTTTTTTAGATTGCTCCTCTCATTTTCCTCTTCCTTGTAGGTTGCATTCTCTCCTGGGTTGGATTCCCCCCTTGGTTGGATTCCCCTTTATTAAAGAGAAGAAGAGATCTGAGCCATGACACCAATCTTTTGTTAAAAAGAGAAAAATAATCTAGATAGATGTTCACACAACAATTGATTTTGAATAAATGAACAGCCATTTTTAATTTCTGAACTATATTTCTGTAATAGATACATGTACAATGTATTCCAAGTCCATGATGAAGACTAAAAAAAAGAAAAAAAAGATAGAAATGATATCATTTAACAACTGGGTCACCTTTACTTTCCTCGTGTACCTCAAATTTGAAAAAATGACTGTACGTGTCACATCATACTTATTTTCATTTAAAGTTTTCTACTCCCAGTCTTTGAATTTGACTAATATATTTCATGCCAAATATATACCATACTGGCAACAAATTATTATTTTTTTTTACTATCATACAACATGTAGTAAAATTGTCTCTATAAGTGGAGGCTGCTAGCTGTTCAATATGAAACCTTTGCATCTGCATCATAAATTGTACCTTTTTATCCGGTACATGTATATGGTCTGGTCATTGTAATAAGATTAACTCATGCCAAAAAGGACAAACAGTCAATTTAAACAGCGCAACTTTGGGGATGCTTGAAAATATATGAAATACACACATACTGTTGTCTTCCTTTGTTGTAGGCAAGACGTAATATTGACTTACACCTTTGACTTCATACTCAGTCTTGAATGTAGCGTGGTATGAATTACAATTCAGAGTATGAATTCAACTTTGTAATTTGCTAGTTGGGCTGTTAGAAAACCATGCCTCTCAAGTCTCGCCCAGATTTTTTTTTGTTGGATCTTGTTCAATGTGAGTGTTATGAGGAAGTGCTTGTATTGATACATGATATTCACGCACACACAAGAACATCATCGCATGATTAATGTCAACATTCCCCACAGTTCCCCATTAGGGTGGAAAATGAAAGATTTTGATTCCCTTTCAGAGTATGCACATGAAGAAATAAGATGGTTGTTTCTAGGTCTGCTTATTTTGATGTGCATACAATATTACGAATATATGTACATGTAGATTGTAGTTTAATATGATTCATAGGCAATTCCACTCAAGAACTGGAATTTCTAGGGTTTCTTAAACATGGCCTAGCTATTTGTTTTACATGGACAAATATTGTGTTTTTCCTGTATTTTGAGGAAGTTTGTTTAAGGGTGGCAACCAAACCATGGGTAATTTGTCTCTTTTTCTCTGTAAAAGTGGCACTGAATAAATGAAAATGATTGAAGTAGTCAATTTACATCTCAACCAGTTCTGCAATGAGAGAAGAAGCAACCTCAAATCTTCTAGTGCTTGCCAGATAGTTTGCTATGGATGTTTATACTGCATACATGTAGACCATACGCTGCTCTCAGGGCCACGCAGAGTGGCTGGTAAAGTTGTCATTCAAAGCGATCGCGAGCGAACAAGTGTCACAGCCCGAGCGTGATTTTGCATGCGTTATGCGCGGGTTCGGCGGATGGCCCCGCGCCGCCAGCCTCTCCAGATGGAGAAGTGCGTGAAGGTATGCAAAGTGCAGCGAGTGGCTAGCTGGAGAAGCGCATGGTAATGAACCGTCCGAATCATTTTGGTTTGGTCTTAATGGTCCACAGTGTAAACACAAGGACGAACGACCAGCCACTCATTTTGTTTGGTTTAGGGAAATAAAGGTGATAGGATTTCATATCATCATCGTTCAAAATAAATGGAATTATGCATTTTCACTTAAAAAAGATGCTGTTGTCATTTTTCTCGGCTATCACATGCTGATTTGCATTTTGTTATTTAATAACGCGTACACGTATAGTTGCACAAACTTCAAAGCTAAGTATTTTAATCTAGGGCATTGCCCCCGTTTCATTTCTTTTTACACTGCCAATATCTTTTTTCAGCTTCATTGTTCATGAATGCAAGGGAAATATTGAAATAAATTATTGTGATGCATACAAGTTGAAAAATTAACATTTCGGCTAAAATTTTCATCACATTGAAAGTTATTTAGGAAAAATGTGCAGTCTCAGAAATTTTCAAATCCAAGTTGAAAACATTTCTTATAGTTTTATGCTAATACTTTTCAGATGAATATGTTCCACATTTGTTCAGACTCCTAAATGTTTCACCATAAATATTGCACCTCATTATAACATTACAGGTGGATGGTGCCATACATTCACCTTGTTTAAACTAAAACAAAATTTGTCAGTGGAATTTAGACCCGTAAAAAAATTTTATTTACCAATACAACATGTACCATGAGTGTCATTAGGCAGACCGTGAGCCTACATGTATATATGTATATATATATAAATATATATAAATATGTGTAGGCCTACACAAAGTCCAAGGGCGGAGAGGTTAAATGGAGTTGAAAGCAATACTTCTTGTGCTACATTAGAACTATGTAGGCCGAACCATGATTGCTGTGGCTGTTTATCTCTAAATGTACAAAATGTACGTATATGCTTTAAATGGTGAAATATATGAAAGTAGATCAAAATGGAGTAGAGCCACTTCCTTTGCTCTAAAACATGCAATTAATTAGTGGTCGGGCAGGTTTTCCAATACCATTACCAGTAGATCTGGCTTCATGGGTCATATTTCTGTAAATATATTTTGGCATGGTTATTTGCGAGGGATTCTGTGAGTCAGAGCAATTACATGTCCCCAGTATACATAGATTGAATCGGATTTCTATCAAATATGGCAACGAGCCCCTAAACCCGCAAACTATCAAATGAAGACGGTGAGTGGCTGATTTGGATGTTTGTACCACTTTCAATTCTCATCAGACTCATTCACTCGATAGAAAAGCGCTATTGTCTACAATACATGAATTTACAAAATATTGTCAATATAGGCCTACATACTGTACAGTGTATTTTTCAGTTAAACTTGCATGTTAAAGGATTATTGTAAATTAAAACATGGATTTTGTTTTATAAGTATGGTGGTAAAATTATGGGCTTTTCCTATTCACAACAATTATAACAAATATAACTTTTGACTCAGATTTTTAAGCGATAGACAAAATAAAAAGAGCTAAAATTTCTAGACTGATTAAAAAATGTATACCGGTATACGTGTCCATTTTGTAGTGTTTTATTGTGTTAAATGTATGTCAATCCTTAAATTGGCAACATTCTGACGTTGTCAATTTTTGTTTCCATGCAAATTCGCAATCATAATATTTTTTAATGTGGTATCATGCGGTACTTAAATTTAAAACAAATGACCTTTGAAAGTTCATGTACTGTAAATGTAGCAATTAAATGAAAAATATCAGTGTTGTCAATTTACAGAAGAAAGCTGATCAAATAACCCATTAAATTAATTGCTGTCATGAATGAGTTAAAGGAATATCTTAAATTCAACCATGGACTTTGTTTAGCAGAAAAACGAAAACAGTCAAACATGGTCAAATGAAGGGCACCGCAGAATCCAAATACAGATCAAGTGCTCAGTAAATGTAATTTGTTTTATACTCCTTTTTTTCCCCCATTTAGATTTTGTCACCATCTCTTTGGATGGAGCAATCGGAAGGGCAAACAATAAATGTAATAGATATTTTCATTTCATTAACAAGTATTTTTTTTAAAATTTAATTTGCTAAAACTGTAAAAGTGATGATTTCTCTGCAGTACAATGTTGATTCCTTTTTGACCAGAGTTCCTTTCTGGCTGACCAGCTGAGCTCTGTATTTTCATGGCAAAACAAAGATTTTTGTGTAGAGTGTATTTCATCTCAATCTGACCAAGTTTGCAGGCACAACCCAATTTGTTTTAAGTTTCAAATTGGAGTCTGTGCAAGCAGACTACATCTGCCCTGTGATACGTACAATTTAGTCATTTTATTTTGTAAAAATGGAAATGGATAGATGGAAGGGGGGGGGGGGTCAGTGTCAAGGAGAGGACATCCAATATGTCTGGATATCTCTGGGGAGGAAGAGATAGATGCAATGAAGGATAAATGATATGAATTCCAAATGGATACTGAAATGGGTTTCTATTTAAAGCTCTGTAAAGTCTGACGACATGCATACGATTGAGGCGAAGATAACCGTAAGATGGAAGATACGTCATCCATCTTTAATACAGTGACTGCATGTTCATTAAAAACACTGGATTCACGGTCAATGCCGAAATGTGAAGACTAAATTAAATTTCAGCTCAACGTATCGGAACATGCTCATGCATAGCCTAGGGATATCTAGAGGAATGATAAGGCATCCTAATTTATAGGAGAGGGCTTCATCCCAATCCGCCGGTATTCATGAGGAGCTGGTCATGCATGAATGGGTCGAGAGTAATTTTGGAGTGCGGTTCCATGGGTTAGCTAGCATTCATACTGGGCAAGCGATTTTCCAGGTTGCTGAACTGACGGGGACGACCGGTGCTTTATTATATTGGGCATGATGCGCCAGTGATGAGATTGTTCAATCAGGGCCGCGTGAGATAAAAAGTGATGGCGCTATGCTGTAATTGTTTTGATTGGTTAAAAGGCTCGGTGACGGTGAAGCAGTTTTCCAGGTGACTATTATTGCAATGAATTTTCCCTAGCTTTGGAAAGCTAAGCAGAGTGTAGATTAGGGTTTCATTAATCAATCAAACAGCCCATTAATAATAAATTTATACAATGTAGTTTATGAATAGAGATTCTAGTACATGTACATTATATAAAAAAAAAACCAAAAAACAGATCAGAGCAATAAAACAATTACCAATACTTTCATGTGTTAAATGTAGGCCTACATAAAGTTAATAAAAAAGAGTCAACAAATGCAAAAATTATCAATGTTGGTGTACCGAAAAGCAATATGATGATCAAATCTTAGGTTTGATGTACATTTTTTTTATAGTCGAGCTCAATTCATCTCAGAGTTTTTTCTTCATGACATGTGTTCTGAAGTTTCAAAGAAGAATCAACTTATTTCAAGTATGCTGACTGAAACCACAGATGTACTGCAAACAGAATTTGAATGAATGATTCTTGTTCTAAAAGAGATGTAGGCCTACGAGTGAATAGTACTGTATTTGTTGTATGTATTTCCCCTTACTTTCCCTGTACAGGAAACAAGTCTCCATTTTACAGTCAAAATAGCCGGAAGTGGTACAGGCATATGTGTTACCATCAAAACAAGGCTGGTTTTAACTTAAAGGGCAACTTTAAATCTGAAGCAAGGACTTTCACTTTGCAAATGTCTGCACACTTGACAGTGGATCCAACCTCAGCACATTCAAAAGACTGTATCGGCCCATTCCCGAATGTAATAGAGCCGCTATGATCCCTTGACAATTGGGCCTGCACAAACTCTTGTCGGTGCGAATGCTGGATCTGGGCCAGCCCCAAGTTTGCGGAAATTTATGAGATCCATTTTGTCTTAGTACTTTCTAATACATGTAGCTAAGTCTGATCAGTTAACGAGTGAGCACCTCATCCGTTCGTGACATTAAACGATAAAGAATTTTATTCTTAGCACGTATCCATGGCAACCAAATTTTGCCACCATTTAACAAATCCAGTAATAAACTTCACTACAAAACACAAAGAAGTTCAATATTTCTAATAATCAATTTTTCACAGGCCATCAAACTTGAGGATTTGGAAAATGTTCGTCTGTGACAAATTGATCAGGCTCGGCTTCAATTAATAACATACAATTCACTGGCATTTGAGTAAATTTTGTGTGATTTGATAAAGTTGAATCGAAATATTAAAGCGTGCTACAAAAGTTGGCATGAAAGTGAAGAGATGGAGTTAGCCAGAGTCAATCTTTTGACGGTGCAAATGCTGGATCGTCACTTGCACCATTTTTGTAGAAATTTATGAGATCCATTTTGTCTAATGTACTTCCCGATACATGATCATGTATATGTAACTTCGATTAATCACATATAATCACTGGCATTTGAACAAATTTTTTGTGATTTTTATACAAAATTGAGTCGAAATATAAAGCCTGCTACAATGAAAGTGGAGAGATGGAGTGTGGTCTAGTTTGATGTGGGTTACAAGGGCAAGGATTGGAAGGTCAGCAGGTGTCATCCTCTTCATCACATCCAAGTGGAGCACAATACCTAGTCTGTGCATTCAGACTGCAAAACCAGAATTATTTGCATTCATGATACTTTTGCGAATTTCATGAGGAGGCAAGATTTTCGAAAAGTAAAAGTTTTATGTCGCGATTGTTTCTTGTTTTACAGTAATCTGATCAAGGGTCTTTCATCTTTCAGGAGGCGATGCTTCTTCAGACCGAAGATCTCAAGTAGCCCAGATATTTTTCATCAAAAGTATCAGCAAGATCAGAGAATATCAAGATGTTCCTCCATTTAGAGCGTTACATGTAAAATGGCGAATAGTCAGAACACCTCATCTGAGGCCTACATATTTCTGAAATAACAAGTTAGTTTGCGGTTTTTCTTGTTCAAGTGCAGAGTCAAGCTGCTATGCATGTACATATATGAAAACCACCAAATTCACAGTATAGGTTGTAAAACTCAAGCTGAAGTTATAGCATCAACTTCAAGTTTCAGGCTTTTTCCTGTGATACTCCTTAAATTCTGCTATGTCACAACTCTGTTACGGTGAAACATCACCTTTTCAGATCATACATGTGTAGGTGGTCTTTGTTGATTTGTATGTGTTTTGTTAATCACAGTATTGATAGTTCCAGTTTGTCATATATGACCAACCTTGTCAATAATGTGGTCATGTTGGTTGTGATAAGTTCTTATTTTGGCTTTCACCAATTGATGAACTCACGTTTATGAGGAAATGTCCTCCAATTATAAATGTGTTGCAGCGTGTGACAGTTATAGAGTATCGAAGTGCTTTCGTCATAATTGTCTGTCGTCCCGCTTATGGGTTCTAAACAAAAAAGCCTGTGCATGAGGTTTAGCCTGAATGCGGTCTAGCAACGGCTGGACTTGCCATATACAGAAACAGATTTCGTGTTCAACACTAGATTTTTTAGAACCAGTTTGACATGAAACTTAATACTCTAGTAATAAATCTGTCTGCAAGTACACTTGATATTCCTTCAAATGGCTTTGATTATGCAGGAGAGTAGTGGTAAAGAAACGACATGCTGAGAGAATTACAATGGAAGTGTCTGAAAGGGATAGACTATAGGTGTGAGTATCTACTTGAACCCTGGACAGCAGGTGAAATCATAGAAATACTTCCAGCCAAGGTCGCTTGAGGAAGGCGTGTATCAGACTGGTCTGCCATTGCCATCTCTCCCTCCAAACACTCCACTTCAAAGGTCTTACACGATCTCTCTCGCTCTCCATCCGCATGTAGACTTCACTTCTTCGGAGATGCCAAGTAGTATTGATTTTCGGTATTTATTACTGAAAATTGAGAAGAATACTGGCGGTTTCAGATAAAATACTGATTTCTAAAGTTCAAGTTTATTTGTGAGGGCATTTCTTTGAATTTATTGATTTTCAGCTTTTTAGGCACTGAAATGTTCTTCTGCAGGTTGGCCTCTGGGCATCTTGCTTTTCAAGATAATGAGAAAAACATTTGTTAAAAAAAAAAAAAAAGAAAGAATTATTTCTATTTTTTTCCTTGGCTCTTTCTAAAACACTCTGCCTCTATATTTTTTAACTGGTTCGATGACTGCCAGTGTCTTCCTTTTAGTAAAATCTATTTACTGTTGGGCAACCCTACAGTTTTGTTTTTGATAATGTTTTTACAAACTTATGTCTTTAGTATTAAGCCAGCAACATTGTTAAAAGGTCAAAGGTCATTGTGTTTTAAATTCTTTGCTAATACCAGTACGAAGCTGAAAGTGATTCTTCCACTGAAGGACATTGTTACGATGAATCATTGTATTGATTATGGATATGAATCTAATATTCTATCGGCATTCATTATGGCATTGATGGAACTCCTTACTGAACCTATTTAGGATATCAAGAGATTGCTAATTTATCCAAACACTTGCTGAGCGTAGGAAACTGAAGGCAATCCATTGAAGCGTTTGACAATCAGACACACAAATATCAGTAATCTTACTGCAAAAAGCTGTGAAGCGAGCAATATCCCAGGAGGATTGCATTCGTATTTTGGAGTAGCGAAGTAAAAGGAGAGGATACACATAACTCATGACCATCGCGAAGGAGCACCTGGATAGACCTTCCTCTTCACGATTTGACAGGCAGTCATCGCCCGGACGTCCGTTTGCCAACCTACCAAACAAGCTGTGTCAGCGTCGTCACAAAATGCTAACATCATCGAAGACAGCATTCATATGCAGCAGCATTACAGTTATCGACTGCGCATTCAGCACAACACAAAGGATGGACAGCAGAGAGACAGGAGCGTCAGTCGACCGATCATTGACTAAAATTCTCCACTTACCGTGTTCGACAATCATCATGCGAGAGGTCGCAAATTGAAGATAGGGTATTTCCCTTGCTGAGGATCTTACAGCTTCTAACTACGAGATTCTGAAAAGAGCGAGGCTTCATCAAGAAAGTGGTGGCAACATGGTCTCAAGACGGACGTATCTTCGTAGCGGCTGCCAACAACGATGGATCAACTGTCAGAAAGCTGATTCATTCTCTAGAAGAGGCAAACACTTTAACTCTAATACCTTTTCCTGATTTCGAACTTCTTGATGGACTGCAATTGTTTATATACATGTATTACTATACTATATTTGCATATTGAATTTGTAACGAAATCCTAGGGAGGTTCACATCTAAACGCTATAATCTTACACATTTTAAAATTGTCTGTTTGTAAATTAATACATTTTATGTGTATATATTATCTTGTTTGTGTGTTTTATGTTACCATTTTAGACGGAAGTAGTGAAAACAGCACCGTAGATTCATATTGGGCAGGAGAAAAAATGAATATATGACGACACAGAATATACGTGTTCCAAGTGATTTCAGCTGTATTTGATTGCATAATTTAAAATGTATTCTGTCTTTTTTATGCATTATATTTTATCTTAATTTTCTTTTTTGTTTTTGTTCTTGTTTATGTATGGATTTTTGCTAGTCATGTTAAGAATTGTTAAAGAGGAGGTGGTGTTGGCATGTTTTAATTATTAATTATATAGGCAAAGACACGATGTTAATATTTTTAATGAGTTTGTAGAATCTTTTTATTGAATATCAAGAAATCTTAACATTGTTTTGTGTGTATTTTTTTTCGTTTTTTGTCATTTTGATTTTTAAATATTTGTGTGTGTGTTTTTTTTTTTGGGATTTTATTTTGTATATTATTATGTAACCGTTGTGTGTGTCTAGATATCAAAGTCTTTTTCCTCCTCTTTTACCCCACTCTACTTCTCAAACTCAACTAGATAACCGATACTCTGGTTTATACTTGGACAATATTTTACAACGTTCAGAAAAATATACTCAAGTCAGGTTTATTATCACTGATATGAGTGACCATTTAACACCTTTTGCCTGATTAATCTAATATGTGACATGCAGAATGATACACCTGTGTATAAAGAGTTGCTCTATATGATGGTTTTTGTTTGCTTCACTCGTACATGAGTAATATTGATAATATAAGAAATGTCAATGAAAAGTATGAATATTTTATAACATGTTTATTCTGATCTATATAATGAATGTTTCCCGCTTAAGAAAGGAAATAGGAAAAATGTGAGAATTCCAAATTGTGGTTTAATATTGAAATTAAGAAAATGTGTAAAAAGAATATATATTGTTATAAGAAATACTTGAAGAAACCATCACATTATAGGGAAATGGTTTATAAAAGTATAGGAATATTGTGCATGATGAATTCGTTAAAAGTAACGTGCATATTTTCATAAAAAATTTGATGTGTCAAACACGATATGAAGAAAACATGGCATGCATAAATGATGTTCTAAAAAACCGCATCGAAAAAATATGTTCAATAGTATTAATGTTGAAGGTGAATTATAGATAAACAAAAAATAACTGAGATTTTTAATGACTACTTTAGTAACATTGGAAATGAGAAGTCTAAGCCAGTTACCCAACTGTACAAATTGTAATATAACACAATACTTGAATGGTGATAACAAAATCAATGTTTTTAAAGCCAATAACCAATCAGATTATCAAAGTTGTAACTAGCCTTGATGTAAAAAAAAAGTCCTGGACATGATAACATTGATCCTCTTGTTATAAAAAAATCTATTCATTTAATTGCATCCCCATTGTGCCATATTTTTAATTCGTCTTTCGAGAAGGTATATTTCCAAATGTTTTAAAATTGGCTAAAGTAATTCCAATCTATAAAAAGGGTGCAAATGCTTATGTACAATTTACAGACCTGTATCTATTTTGTCAATTTTCTCTAAAATATTCGAAAATTAGTTCATGAAAGATTAATGTCATTCTTAATATAAACAATATTTTACATAATAAACAATTGGTTTTCGTCATGGTTTCGGCACAAATATGGCACTTGGTTGAATTTATGAATCATGTAACATCGGAATTTGAAAACAAAAATAGTATTTGGCCTTTTCTAGATCTTTCGAAGGCGTTCGACACGCTTGATCATACAATACTCATTAAAAAAATGGCACATTATGGTATAAGAGGAAATGTTTCAACTGTGTTTAAAAGCTATTTATCCAACCGTCAACAGTATGTTTATATGGGGAGGGTCCACGAGTCCTCGGTCCACGAGTCCTACGTCCACGAGACCTCGGTCCCACGAGTCCTACGTCCCACGAGGCCGAATATTTTCCCACGAGTCCTGTCTCCACGAGACCTACGTCCCACGAGTCCTACGTCCCACGAGGCCGAGTATTTTCCAGAGTCTACGTCCCACGGTCTACGTCCCCGACCTACGTCCCACGAGTTGTTCGAACCTACTTTCCCGAGTCCTACGTCCGATGAGTATTTTCCACGAGTCCTACGTCCCACGAGACCTACGTCCACGAGTCCTACGTCCCACGAGACCTACGTCCACGGTCCTACGTCCCACGAGGCCGATATTTCCCACGAGTCCTAGTCCACGAGGCCGATTTTTCTCATATCGTATTTTCTTTTTTATCAGAATGTTTTTTCAACATCAATGAAACATTTTGTAAGCTGAATTATACTACATGAATTAATTTAGTTGTGGTTAATACCATAGGCACTAGCATGGCGGAATAATGGTGGCATCTCATTCGCGGAGGCGGGTTTGAGGACTGATTTGGGACTATGTCTAAAGACGTCCTAATCCTTCTCAGTAGTGACGGGTCCAGGATTACTGGAGGGGGGGGGGCTCCAAAATTTTCGTTAAAAATGTACGGTCAATGAGTGTTTTCAAATTATAGGCGCGTCCCTCCCCCTCCCCACCCCCACCCCCGGATCCGCTCTGCGTCGCAGAGACGTCGCCGCGACAATAAAAATAAAAAAATTATAGGAGGCTCTCCGCGACGGAAAAAGAGTATCGAGACGTCTCCGCGACAAGTTTCAAAACGTCTCACAACTCGTCTAACAAGTCTAAAAGAAGTCCCAATTCCGTCTCAAATCCATCTCCGCGATTAGCTTCCACCATTAGTTCGGATATATTTTAATGAATGTAGTTCTTTGGTTTTACATGAAAAATTAAGATTTACATCCTTGAGAAATCCTAATACTTATTTATTCAAATGATTACATTTAAATCTAATCTCGAATTTGAGAGATCATAATTCATGAATCCCGAACAGGGGCGTAGACACGGGGGGGGGGGTGCATCCTCAATTAAAAAGATGGGGGATGGCATGTACAATCACCCCTTCCCGAATTTACGCGGGTGATATGTATTTTTTTAAAAGCTGAAATGGGCTTTCCACACTCGTGTTTCTTCCATCATGTCCACGGAACTCTAACATTTTCGCTCGCGCTTATTATTGTATTATTTTTATTCTTTATCATTATTATTTTCATTATTAAAATCCAGATTAATTATTTATATTATCTATTATCTTTAGCAACATAGAGTTTCACTTTGGAATCACAAAGCAAATAGTCGGGATAATACATTACACAGCCTTATTCATTTCATATGTCAATTTCGACGGACCTGCGTCTTCATCAGAATATAATTTTTGTAAATTATATCCTGCCGAAGACGGAGGTCCTTAAAAAATGGAGAAGAAATGAAAAAAAACTGGCGTAAATGCATAGTCTCCATTATTGCTTTTTATTATATTTTAATGTTTTAAGCCTATTTTAATTGTATTTATACTTATAATTGCAAAAAAATTGCAGAGTACAAATTCTTTGACATAAAATTAGCTTAATTACTTTTATCTACTAGAGGTGTATGCAGTTCTCGCTATAACAGTAGCGGACGCAGACCAGAGTCACACAATGAATTAAGGCGTACCCATGCGTAAAATAGAGCCGCTTTTGTCCCAGACAATTGGGCCACCGAATGAGTTCAATTCGATTTCTTGGATCTGCGCCTGACTATATTCTGCAGAATTAACCCTCCCCTCCCCATCCCATTCCCTTCGGGTCCCACGTTGTGTGTTTGTTAACTTCGTTAATAATTGAGCATTTATCATGATCTTATATTGCAAGATTCTGCATTTAGCCTAAAAACTTTTGTCGCATGGTATTAAGATTGTGGAGACGAAATCGGGCTCAGGCCCCCAAATTGGTTGTTTTTTTGTTTGTTTTGTTTTGTTTTGTTTGTTTTGTTTTTTTTGTTTGTTTGTTTTTGCTTGCTGCGTCTTGCTCGCTTAGAATTAAATAGCCTTATAGGATTAAATGAAATAAAAATTTGGCACATACCCTAGGCCTACTGGTACGGCATGTTTGTTAATTCATTGGTAATCAATGCAGTATTTTATTTTTTTTTTGCAAGATTCGGTCATTTAACCTCAAACATTTCCGCTCGCGCTTTCGCGCTCGCTTTGTATGTTGCTAAGTAAATTCTGCACAACCCTAATCTGCCCCATCAATTAAAGACTTTTTAAAAAATGCCGAGATGTTTGATTTTGGGGGGGCGATTCCTGAGACCCAGAAGATGTCACGGTGACATCTGCAAGCCTACAGAGACTGGGGTCGCGAACTAGTTGCGACCGATTTGTTATAGTAGTAGACAAAAGAGTATCGGCGATGTCAGGTGCTTGCAGCTAGCAACTGGAAAGACTTTTAAATCACTATCCCGCACCTCTCGGAGACTCAGGAGACATCTCCACGACTCTCGAGACTCATCGCGAACTAGTCTAGACTCGTTCCAATAAGATATGGCATTGCTCCTTGAAAACAGGTATGAACATCACAGTGTGTTAACAGAAATAAAGTGAAGACAATAATGTATGGCACTTTCTAATGTATCCTTTATTAACGCGTGTCTACTAAAACATTTGGTTACATGTGGTTACATGTGGGGGTGGCGGTGGTATACCCATCTAGGGCATTTTTCATTGTTTTTTTATTTTTTATTCAGGGGCGGCCCCCTTTCCCTGGATCTATGACTGTCTGCCAAAACACAACAAACCCTAATAAGTTCAAGAGAAAATTCAAATAAACATTTCATGCGGGATGAAAAAAGGCCTACCAACCATTTATTTATTTATTTATTTTTTTGTCGTCGGGGGGGGCTTTTCTTTTTACGAGGGCGGGCCCCTTCAAGCCCCTCCGTATCTATGTATGTAATTCATTTTGTTTTAACTGCAACATTGCAGTGACGCCTTGCGTATGTGAACCTAACACATCCCAATTTTGTTATAATCTTGGGCCGTCGGGGAGGGGTTTGAAAACTTATCCAATAAAAACAGAAAACTCACTCACCTTGTTTCAGATTTTAAACGCGCCATTTTTTGTTCATAATAAACATATATTCCAACCCTACTCAGAAACACACTGCTCATGGGGTTTCTCTACCCCCCCCCCGCCTCCCTTGCCATTCAAAATCAATATTAAATCCGCCACCCCATCAAGTACCCCTCATGTGCTCTATGATCAGCCTACAAATGACATGGAGTGACCTGCTTCAACCTCGTTCCCCGGATAGTGCGTTAAAGGTCGGTCCCAGACGTAATACTATCTGCTTCAAACCAATCCCCCCTAATAAGATCAATTGTTGCCCTAAGTTTTAGATGTTAGCGCCCTATGTTGAAGATCGATTTGCGCCCTACATACAGTCCGATGTGGTCCCCTAATTAAAACATTTGGCACCCCTCAGTTTCTGGTACTTCTTAGGTTATTTGATGCCCAGGATTTTGGATTAAATTGCGCCCTAACCAGCGTTAATTTGACCCCTAAATATACGTCAATTTTGCGCCACGTATAATTTTTTTATTTATTTTTTAATCATTATTTCCTCTCTTCTCTCTCTTCCGGTTTCTTTCCTTCCCCCCTTTTTTTGGTTCTTTGTCTTTTTCCTTTTCCTCTTTGTCTTTACTCCCCGCCCCCCCCCCTTTCTCCCTTTCTCTTCCTCTCTCTCTCTCTCTTCTTATCCTTTCATCCTTTGTGGCGCCCTTTTACCCTATCCGGGGCCAGTGCCCCGTGACCCCCCTCAGAATAGCATGATGCTACTCAAGTATAAATCATAATATTTCCCCGATTTACAAAACCGGCACACCCAATGCCCGTTCTTACATCAAAACTTAAGATCATGAATCTAGTATACATTTGAGACATTTCCATCTAAATTTAGTAATTTTTGACGCAGCCAAACATCATAATGATTAAAATATGCGATATGAGAAAAATCGGCCTCGTGGGACGAGGACTCGTGGAGACTGGACTCGTGGGACGTGGTTCTGGGACGTAGGACTCGTGGGACGTAGACTCGTGGGAATACTCGGCCTCGTGGGACGGAGGACTCGTGGGACTAGGTCGTGGCGTAGCTCGGGGGACGTGGTGGGGGACGTAGGACTTCGTGGGCGTGGATGGGAAAAATACCTCGGTGACTCGTGAGTAGGCTCTCGTGGGACGTAGCTCGTGGGAGTATGCTCGTGGACGTAGGACTCGTGGGGACCGAGGTCTCGTGGGGTGGACTCGTGGACGGGACTCGGGGAGACCGTTATATTGATCATGTATGTCAATCGCAACCTTCCATAGGGTGCCACAGGGCGGTATTAGGCCCGCTAACGTTTTTTATTGTACATAAATGACCTACAGTTTGTGAGTAATATTCTCTGTTCAATTATTTTTGCAGATGATACCATCTTTTTATGTCAGGTAGGGACATGCACGAAATGAATAAACAATTTAACTGAACTATTAGAAAAAGTATTCCTGGTTTTTAATCAATAAACTCTTAACTACGAGAAACATGTTGGTTTTAACAGTAATAGAATTGATAATGAATATATGTAATTGGTCACACAGTATTAAGCAGGTAAAATATACAAAGTTTTAGGAATAATATTGATGATTGCTTAAATGGAAAGAACACGTTAAGCATATATCATGTAAAATATCTAAAGTAATAGTGTGCTAAATAGGTTGGGATTCTTCCACTGCGAATTCTTGTCAGTCTGTATCAAACTATGATTTTCCCATATATATCTATTGACACTTGTATGGGGAAATTGTGCAATTATACATTGAATAGAATAATTGTATTACAAAACGTGCAATCCGAACAGTCACGAATTCTCACTATCTGCAATCAACCAATCCTCTTTTTCATAAGTTAAATACGTTGAAAGTGTCAGACCTTCATATCACTCAAGTTGCCAATTTTATTCTTATTTTTAAAGGTGGTTTCCATCAGTATTCAATGATTATTTTATAACTAATAGACATATCAATCGTATCAAACCAGAAACTAAACAATCTGCATATACCCTTTTATATTATTATAAGGACCACAGTGAAATATTTGGACCCTTTGGACACTTTACCAGCGAACAACCTCGTCGCTAATTCTTCAAAGAAACATTAACAATACATTATTGATTTTACCTTCCCACTGTTATGTATTTATTAATTGTTTGCTTCGCCCTAGTGTATTTGTTTTTAGGTTAAGTTATTTATGTCTTTATATGTTGGGGTTCTGCCTCGAAAGGCCAATGGCCTATGCGGTTCCCCTCCACATATTCATTTTGTTGTTTACATTTATCTGATGTGTACTGTTGCTAAGCTTTTTTTTGTTGTATTATATTTAATTTACTTTTGATTTTTCTTTTACAATGTATATTTGTATGTTTTTAATGAACTGTGGAGAAATAAAACTTGAACTTGAACTTGAACATTGTTATGATTATGAGCAAGCAGATAAATGTATCGGACATAGTTCGTGAAACCGGGTCGTGTAACACGTTCATATTATATCTATAGAAACATTAAAAAGGACATAAATTTTGTTTTGAATTATAGTGTTGGCATTCTCTATTCACCCCAGGATTATTAAAAAAGTATCTTTATTCTAATTGGACTTATTTATGAAAGAACCCGTAACCAATGATGAGGATACCTTGAAATTAGCCCCTCATCTAAAACAGCAAAAAAATACACTTATTATCTGTATGCAGTAATTAGAGGATATCATCAAATTTATAAAAAACAATTGCACATACATTTACACAATGTGAATGGTCTGGGGTTTCCAACTTTGACTTCATGTCTTGCAATATATGTGAAATACATACATATTTTATATGTTGCGCATTTCAATTCAATTCAATTCAATTCAATTTATTCAAATTTCATTCATAAAAAAATACAAGATAAAAATATATCAGGCATGGTACAACATAGTATAGCATATTTCAATAAAATCATGAAATAATTTAGGACATTGCAAAAGACTGATGGTCTTGACTCGCGCAGCCCTAATGCATTTAGAATGCTAATGACACGTTTTGTCTACTTGTAGGCGTTGGCTCTGAGCTTACATGTACATACATAGTCTGTTAGATCATGGACGTAGGTGATTGGTCCAAGGTAAATGATCTGCGAATAGTCTGTTTTAAAAAATAAGAATATGCATACATGTACTTCTATACGAAACTGATACCCAAATATAGGGCTACGTGTATACTGAAAATGTGCTGTATAACTGTGACTACTATCTGTCAACATAGTGAATATACATGTAGTTGTCCTGCATAAAACGGATCTTGTTGGAAAGTGGAGGAAATTTGAATGATAAGTACATTGTTTTCTAGTTTTTGTAAAAAACATTTAAGTGTTTTATGTTTCCTAATTTGTCTTTTTTGATGCAGTCCGTGCACCAGTCCAAGTGAATTTCCATTTTCTAAGTTTTCTCTTCTGCTTGTTTAGCTTCCTAGGATATTTTGTAACATCTTCTGTTTTGCATACAATTTATTTGTATTAATGACAATAAAGTTGAAGCCTTACAAAAGTATGTCATATATGTGTAGTGTTGTAATTGCACACATAAACAAAACAAAATAAAATAAATAAAGGCTTGAATCAGATCGGCATGGATTACTACTTAGTAACATTGAAACTTGTGTTACCCAACGTTTTGTTCCTTTTTTCCTCTCTTTGTTTGGTTTGAGGAGATTACAGGTTGTTGGTAACACAGTTTTCATGTTTTACAATAGTAGTCATCCATGCGCGATCTGATCAAGCCTTTTTTTTTATTTTATTTTTTTGTTTTGTATGTCTTCACGCATACACAAGTATATTGTCATATTTTGAAGCTCAACTTTTTATTGTCATCTGAATCAAATAAATTGTTGCAAACGAATTAGATGTTACAATATCCTGAGTAACATCGCGGAGAGAAAACTAGAAAATGGAAACTCACTTGGATGGTGCACGGACTGCACTTACAACAAGACTAGTAGAACTATTATGACAATCTTAATGTTTTTTAACAAAGACTTTAGGAACAAAGTTACTTTTCTCATTTTCCTCCACTTTCCAATGAGTCCGGTTTATGCAGGAAACTACATGTTTCACTGTTGAACAGTGTGTCAGTTTACCAGCACATTTCAGTATACACGTACCCTGATATTGGTATCAGTCGGTATGAAGTACTGAGTTATTAAACACTTCGCGCATCTACTTGGACCATTACTCATGATCTAAGAATAGTACATTGTCGACTCACCTGCAAGTTGTAGAATAACGTGCATCTAGCTATGTAATGATGTCAGGCTACTGCTCGAGTCAAGACACAGCTTTTGTCATATTCATATTTGCTTTTCATTGAATATCGTAATGATCTGTTATTTATTTGTATTTTATGATGGAATTTGAATAATATATTGAATTGATGTATGAATTGCAGCAACAATAAAATATGTTGCTTAATTTTCACATTTGCAGACATGAATGTCAGTTGGAAACCACAGCCTTCATTGTGTAAATGTATGTGCAATTGATTTATCTTTCTAATTTGCTTACAGATAATTAGGTGTTTTTTGCTGTTTGATGGTAGGGGTTTCAAGGTATGCCTTTATCATTGGGGGTTCTTTCAAATAAGTCCATTGAATTAAAGATATCTTTTTAATAATCCTGGGCGTGAATAGAGAATGGCCAATTTAATGTCAAAACTTTGTAATTTTCTATATATATAATGAACGTGTTACACGTGTTTCTCATGAACTATGTCGGTACATTTATCTGCTTGCGTCATAATCATAACAATGTTCAACGTTCAAGTTCAAGTTTTATTTCTCACAGTTCATTAAAACATACAATATATATTGTAAGAAAATCAAATATGTAAATTAATATTTTCAACACTTTAGCAACAGTACAACATTTATATGTAAACCAAAATGAATATGGTGAACGCAGGATGCCTTTCGAGGCAGACCCAACTAAGACATAATAACTTACTAAAACAACAATACATAGGGCGAACAGCAACAATTAATTAAATACAATATCAGTGGGTGGGAAGGTAGAATCTAAGTATGTTATTGTTTTTTTTTTTTATATTTAGCGACGGACAGGTTTTTAGTTCGGCTGGTAAGTGTTTTTTGGGTCCAAATATTTCACTGTGGTCCTGATATATTATAATAGTAAGGGTATATGCGATTGTTTGAGTTTCTGGTTTGATATCGATTGATATGTCTATTAGTTATAATATAATCATTGAATACTGGTAACACTTTAAATAAGAATACATAAAATTGGCAACTTGAGTGATATGAAGGTCTGCACTTTCAACGTATTTAACTATGAAAAAGGATTGGTTGATTGCAGATGTGGATCGGGACTGTTGGATTGCACGTTTTTGTAATCAATTATTCTTTCAATGTGTATTTGCACAATTTTCCCATACAAGTGTACAATAGATATATTATGGGAATCATAGTTTGATACAGACTGACAAGAATTCGCAGTGGAAGAATGTCTTCAACCTATTTGACACCTATTATTTAGATATTTTACTGTATATGGCTTATACGTGTTCTTTCCAATTTAAGCCATCTCAATAATATTCCTAAGAACTTTTATTTTCCTGCTTAATACTGTGTTGACCAATTTGTACATTTATATTCTATATCTTTTTCATTCAGTGTTTTAAAACCATGAAAATGTTTTCGTGTTATTGAGAGTTTATGATTAAAACCAGGAATTTACTTTTTTCAGTGTTAATTGTTTATTCATTTCGTGTCTGTTCTACTGACATTTAAGATTTGGTTTGATCTGCAACAATAATTGAACAGCAATATATCTCACAAACTGTAGGTCAGTTTATTAGCAAAAAATAGCGGGCTAAAATACTCAGCGTGGCCACCTATTGGAAGGGGTTTGGTGTGCATATTCATTGATTCAATTTAATAACGGGTTGTCTTTTTTTCCCACGGATTTCTCTCGTCCACGAGTCCCTAGTCGACAGACCTCTGGTCCCTGACGAGTCCTTACGCTCCGACGAGGCTGAAGGTTATTGGGCTCCAGCTGACGTCTACGCATGACTACGTCCACAGAGTCGTACGTCCGACCGAGGCTGAGTAGTTTTTCACGGTCTACTCACGGTCTTCACGAGACCTACGTTCCGCACGAGTACTACGTCCCACGAGCTATCCCACGGTCACTACGTCCCGAGCGAGTCTCTCTCCACGAGTCACGACGTACATCTTATCCCAGAGTACCACGTCACGGCTTACGTCACATCTACGGTCCGACGTCCACTCGGTCCAGTCAGGCCAGGCCATTTTTATCTTCATATCGCTATTTTTGTTTTATGATGGATTTTGCTGCCTCAAAATTTGACTAAATTTACTGATGGAAAATGTCTCAAATGATACTAGATTCTTGATCTTATTTTGTAGTACAACGGGCATTGGTTTGGGTTCTGCAGGGTTTTTGTCAATCGGGGGAGCTAATCTAATTACACTGGATTTCTGTGTAAGCAGTCTGAGTGAGGGCTCATCATTACAGATTGCTATTACTGAGGGGTCACGAGGGCTATGGCCGCGGGATTGGTTTAAAGGCAAGGACGGCGCTCCGGCTCTCAAGAGAAGGAACGAGATTAGGCGTAAAGTCTTCGTGAGAGACGGCTAGAGCAAGACACAGGGAGAGTGGATCACTGATAGGCGAGAGAGAGCTGATTCGATGTGGTCTGGAGAGAGGCGGGATATACAGTATAATAATCAAAATGGTAGACCTTTTACATGAGTTTGGGGCTATCTGATAGAAGAAGCCCTGAATTGTAGTATAACCATAATTAACAACTGTAAGTGTGGCGAAGGTATCATGAATATTTCTCGCATAGATTGGATGTTGAGAGAACGAACATGCTAGGAGATCAATAACTAAAAACCATCAAAAATCTCAAATATTTTCAGTTCGCTTTGATAGATAGGATATCATTATTTGTGTAATCTCATTAGTGTGTGCTTTTATTTACCAGTTCTAGCTGAGAGGGTAGTGAGAACTAGCACCGTAGACTTCCAATTTGCAGGAAAAGTGGAATCAATATTTGAAGAACCTAGAATAAAATAATATACTGGGTTCCAAGTGATTCTCCCGCATTATGCGAAATTTAAATAAAATCGGTATGTCGGATCAGTTGGCACCTTACAGTGATGATTAGAAGTTTGATGAAAGTGAGTTTATGACGTTTTCTTTCTCATGTATTGACACTCACTGTGACGGGATCTTCGGCTTTAGTCTGATTATCGCGCTCTAACAGGATCGTTGGTCCTTACAAAGAATGAAGCGAGGCTCCACTGTTATTATTAACCATATTCTTATTTCAATTGGTCAAGGAAGACATTTTAAGAGAGGAGAGGTCGGAATAGTTGTTGGCAATTTTCTTATTAATCGAAATACTCTCAGGAGATAGTGGGCAGGACACGGATTTAGATTTAATGAGTTGTGTTAGCAATCACTTTTGAAATTCAGACAATCTAACATAACATTGTTTTGCTGTGTTTATAGACCTCCCAAAATCTTACCAATTCAGCGTTTATTGTACAACTTTCAATTACCCTTTAGATTATTGTAGTAAGAAGAGGAATGTGTGAATAATTGGGGATTTTAATATTGATATTCAAAGTGACAACGCCTTGCGCTAACATTCAAAGATTTCTTTTACCACCCTCTTTTTACCCCCACTCATACTCAAACCACTAGAATAAACCGACCACTCGGCCTGACTACCTTGGACATATATTTTACAAACCGTCTTCAGAAAATATACTCAGCAAGGTTATTATTACACTGAATGAGTGACCATTTAACGCTTTTGGCCTTTGACTTATCAATATGTGACATGCAGAATGATCCACTGCTGCTTATAAAAGATGCATCTCTGATAAAAGTATAGCAGATTTTTGTACTTTGCTTCCACTCGCCTTACATGTGTCATCATGATAATATAGCACAATGTCAATGAAAAAGTATGATATTCTTATACATGTTTTTATTCTGCTCTATATTATGATGTTTCCCGCTTAAGAGGAGAATAGGAAACAAATGTGAGATTCCTAAAGTTGTGGTTTATAGTATGAAATTAAAACAATGTGCTTAAAAAGAAATATATATTGATAAAGAATTATCAACTTGAAGACCTATCACATTCATTTTAGTGGGGAATGTGTTTATAAAGTATAGCGACATATTGTGCAATGACTGAAATTCCGTAAAAGTTAACGTGCATATTTTTCCTAAAAATGTTGATGATGTCAAATTCACGGCTATATGAGAAAACATGCGCATTGCTATAAATTGATAGTTTAGAGTAAAACGCAGATGCTGAAAAAATATGTTCAATCAGTATCATAATGTTGAAGGTTGAAATTATAGACTGATAAACAAAAAAGGGTACTGAGATTTTAATGACTACTTAGTAACATTGGAAATGAAGAAGTCTAAGGCAGTACCAACTGTTACATTGTGATTATTAACACATACTGAATGTGTCGTAATACACAATCAATGTTTTTTTTAAAGCCATAACCCAATGCAGGTGATATTAGTCAAAGTTGTAACTGCCTGATGTTAAAAAAATAGTCTGACATCGATAACCATTGACTTCCTCTGTTTATATAGAAAAATTATTCATTTAATTGGCTTCCCATTGTGCCATATTTCTTAAGTTCGTCTTTCGAGCAAGGTATAGTCCAAATGATTTCGGTGTGTATAAATACTTGGCTAAAGTAGATGTCTCAATTTGGGTTTTCGATAAGAATCCTGCTATCGAATCAGATTTATGATTATTTACGTTCGGGACGACTTTAACGTCACTATTCCGGAGATGACTGAGGTTTCGAAGCCGGGTCACTCCATGTCAATGTGTGGCTGATCATGAGCAAGAGGGGGGTACTTGGATGGGGGTGGCGGTCAATTAATTAGATTTTTAATGGGCAGGGAGGCCGGGGGGGTTACGAGACCCGATTGAGCAGTGTGTTTCTTGGTAGGGTTGGAATATGTTGATTTATGAGAACATAAAAAGAATTGGGTGACAAGCTGCTTATGATACATCTGTACACAAGACCTTAGTAGTCGTGGTGAGTTACTTGATTGTTTTCTTAGGATTTTCTCTTAAAGATATCTACGAACAACATCCTCACCGTCCTCCCGATTGACGAGCCACTTAAGATGTCATTCTAATAATCATAAACTAATGGAGTTATGTAGTTCAAGTAATAAACATATCATGCATGCTGCTAAGTGTCATCGTCGCGCACTGTGTTTAACTGGTCATGCCAGAATATTTTACGCACTAATGATGATGAATATTATTGAATACATATGTATACATGGAGGAATTTGAATGATAACAAGAAGGCATTAGTAGTAGGTGTCGCGCCTTCTATTCAATTAGATGCTAAAGCTTCGCACCCCCCGCGTCCGCCACCGCCCTGACTCATAGCAATCACATCAAATATTTTAAAATAAATGGCACAAGTTGAGTGTAGGTGAGCCTTATAGTTACGCGATCCGCATAGTGTTTGGCTTTCCATATCTGAGTTTTCTTTTCACAAGCCTACTTCTATCCCAACTCGTCCACCAGTCTGTTCTCATATGGGGAGGGCTCCACGACGTCTCTCTTGAGGATCCTCACGTGTCGTGCGTCCATCGTGTTGCAGACTCGTTTGGTGGTCCCGACGCAGTCCATACGGTCCGCCACGGAGAGACGAATAGTTGTGTCCCACGACGTCCCTCTGTAACTCACAGAGCTACGATCTACGAGATATCCATACGTCCCAACGGAACACGAGCTCATTTTGTCCACGAGTAGTCTACCGTCCGACATCGAGGTCTTATCGACTCCACGACCACCCCCACATGTAACCACATGTAACCAAAAGTTTTAGTAGGGTACACGCAGTTGATGAAAGGATATACATTAGAAAATGCCTAAACATTATTTTGTCTTCCTTTTATTCGGTTTAACAACTGTGATGTTCGATACCTTTGTTTTCAAGGCGCAATGCCAAATCTTATTGGCAACGATCTCAGACTAGTCGCGATTTGAGTACTCGAGCGTCGTGGAGATGTCTCTTGAGTACTCCGGAGAGTGCGGGATAGTGCTTTAAAAGTCTTTCCATTGCTAGCTGCAACAACTGACCAGCGCCGATACTCTTTTGTCTACTACCTATACACAAAATCGGTCGCAACTAGTTGCGCGACCCCAAGTCTCTGTTAGGTTGCAGATGTCACCGTGCATTCGGGTCTCCAGGGAAATCGTCCCCCCAAATCAAACATCTCTGGCATTTTTTCAAAGGTCTTTTTAATTGATCTTTTGCAGATTAGGGTTGTGCGAATTTACTTAGCAATACAGCGAGGCGAAGCGCCGAGCGGAATGTTGTTGGTTATAAATGAACCGATCTTGCTAATTAAAAAAATAACAATCACTGCATTGATTACCAATGAATTTAACAACATGCCGTCCAGTGGCCTAGGTATGTGCCAAATTTATTCATTTAATCTATTGGCCTATTTATTCTAGCGAGCAAGCGCGCAAGCTAAAAAACAAACAAAAAAACAAACACAAACAACAAACAAAAACAAAAACAAAACACTAAAAACCAATCTATGGGCGGCCTAGCCGATTCGTCTCAAATTCTAATAACATGCGGCAAAGTTTTTTAGGCTAAATGAACGAATTTGCAATATAAGAATCATGATTAAGACTGTCAACTTATTAACGAATTTACAAAACCAACCGTGGGGCCCCGAAGCGGAATGGGACTGGGGAGGGGAGGGTATTCTGCAGAATTATAGTCAGGCGCACTCCAGGAAATCGAATTGAACTCATCTTCGGTGGCCCAATTGTCTGGGACAAAAACGCCGGCTCTAGTTATGTTTTACGGCTGGGTTTACGCCCTGTAAGATTCTTGGTGACATCTGGTCTGCGTCGCTACTGTTATAGCGAGAACTGCATAGCCCTTAGTAGAATAAAGTATAAGCTAATTATTTATGTCAAAGATTTGTGTTTCTCTGCATTACTTTTTGCAAATTATAAAGTATAACATACAATTTAAAATAGGCTTATAACATACATTAAATATAATAAAAAGAATGGAGCTATGCATTTACGCCAAGTTTTTTTTATTCTCTCTCCTTTTTTAAGGACCTCCGGTCTTCGGCAGGAGTATAATTTACAAATTTCATTTCCTGATGAAGACGGCCAGAGTCCGTCTTAAAATTTGACATGAATGAATAAAGACTGGCTGTAAATGTATTATCGCCGACTATTGCCTTTTTGTTTGTGACGTTTTGCCAAAATGTGACTCTATGTTGCTAAAGATATAATAGATAATATAAATAATAATCTGGATTTTATATGGGAAATGTTGAAACTATATGGAGGTACACTCACGAAGGTCACTAAATAGTACTCACAACCTTTAATTAAAGCGCGCGGATACGTCTCGCAACAAGATGTGTTAGGCTGTAGCTCTTCGGCACGACATGGGCATGGAGTAATGTAATCCACACGCGGAAGTCGTGGGTAAATCGCCCATACGAGACCCCTCAAGGCTCCTCTTTCAAGAGATCAGTCCAACCAATCTCAACGCCATGCCTGGACGAATCCCCAGACAGAGTGGCCGGTTTACGTTTGCACCACGGTGGACTGCCCATCCCCACGTTGATATATATATGTAGGGATGCACCCACCCGCAGGCCACCTCCCTCCCAGGTGCGATCTACGGCCCCTGTCGCGAATATTTCTTAATATCGTATTTTATCGGAATATTTTGATCATGTCTGTTTTTCATTTTCAAACTTCAGGATTGAGAATTTATGGGATGATTAGTAAATTCTGGAAATTACTATAACATGATGAATATATTTAAGTTAGTGAGTTGTATATGAATACTATGGCACTATAGTCATGCGAATAATCGGTAGGCCTCTTACATTTTTCGCGGAGGCAGAGAAGCTCAAGTTAGAGAACTTACCTAGTTTTGGACATATGTCTAAAGATAAATCACCTGAATACCAATTATCGTCAGTTGAGCTGAGGTAATCAGGGATTCGTCCGGGCGTGGGGGGGGCTCCAAAAATTGCGAGGTGATTTTTTGAAAGAACTTGTGCGATTTCTATGACTTAGATTGGGTTGTCAAATTATAGGTGTGCGCTGGTGACGCTCACCGCTCTCCCATGCTCTGCTCGCGGACGCCGTCTCCGCACACTACTCTCTCGTATTTCGTCTCTGGTCGCGGAAGAGAGGCCTCGTCCGTACTCAATTTTTGTCGACAATAATAAAATAAAATAATTTATCAAGCATAACGGACATAATATCTCTATGCACTGGAAAAAAAAAAAGCATCACCTGTCTGCTATAGGATGGCTTTCCCGCGACGAAAAGGGCGACGTCTGCTGCGACGCAGAGCGGAATCCGAGTAGTCGGGAGACGGGTGGTGGCTCCGGCGACAGAGTTTCAACGAACGCGCTCTCTCAAAACTGGATTATCTAACAGGCTAAAGTCACAGTCCCAATTCCGTCTCAAATCCAATCTCCGCGCAGATAAACTAGCTTCCACCTAGTTCGCGGATAATAAATTTTTAATGGAATGTAGTTCTTGCGTTTACATAAAAACAATTACGATTTACATCCTTGAGAAATCTAATACACATATTTATCCAAGATGATTTAGCATTTTAATCTAATCTCCGAAATTTTGAGAAGGAGATTCATGCAATTCTGATGAAATCGAACCTAACAGTGGGCAGTAGCACCGGCGGCGTCGGGGGGCGCTGCATCCCTCAATTAAATAACGAATAGAGGCGCATGAGCTATCGTACAATCACCCCCTTCCCGCGACATTTTACGCGGTGATGATATGTATATTTTTAAAAGCCCTTGAAATGGAGCCGTTTCCACACTCGTTGTTTCTTTCCTCATGTCCCACGGAACTCTAACAAATTTGTCGCTCCGCGCTCTTTATTGTTATTATTTTTCATTCTTCATCATTAATTATTTCGATTATTAATCCAATTAATTATTGTATATTATCTATTATAGTCTTTAAGCAACATAGAAGTTTTCACATTTTGCGCAGTCATTACAATACAAAAAAGCACACTAAGTCAGAGGGATATACTCTACCACAAGTTCTTTAATTATTTCATGTCAAATTTCGACGGACCTGCGTCTTCATCAGGAATATAATTTTTTTGTAAATTATGCTGCCACTACCTTGCCCGAAGACGGAGGTACCTTTTAAAAATGGCGAAAGAGAGGGAAATGAGATAAAGAAATTCGAACTTACCGCGCGTAAATGCATTTCTCCATTATTTGCTTTTATCTTATATATTTTAAGTGTTTGTTTAAGCCTATTATATTGTATTTATACTTTAATATGCCAAAAAGCTTGCAGACGTGACCAACAAATCCATATTGTCATACAATAAGTTCTTAGCTTAAATTACTTTTATCTACTAGAGGTGTCAATGAGTTCTCGCCTTACACAGTAGCGGACGCAGACCAGAGTCACACAAGTGAACTTACAGGACGTAAAACCCATGCGCAAACATAATTAGAGCCGCTTTTGTCCCAGAACAATTGGGCCACCGAAAATGAGTTCAATCCTTCTTCTTGGATTCCTGCGCCTGACTTATTCTGCCAGAATACCTCCCCTCCCATCCCCATTCCTTTCGGGTCCACGTGTGTTTTGTTAACCTTCGCTTATATAATGAGCATTATTCTGATCTTATATTGCAAGAATCTGTTCATTTAGCCTAAAACTTTCTGTCGCACTGGTATTTAGATTTGTGGGAGACGAAATCGGTTGCCTGCAGGCGCCCCCAAATTGGTTTGTTTTTCTGTTTTTCGTTTTGTTTTTGTTTTGTTTTGTTTGGTTGTGTTCTTGTTTTGTCTTCTTGTTTTTTTAGCCCCCGCATTGGCGCCGCGGTCCTTTCGCCCTTCAAAGCGTACTTTTAAAAGAATAAAATAATATTAATAGGTCACTTTAAGTGATAAAATAAAATCATAAAAACTTTGGCACATACCCTACGGCCTACTGGCGTTACGAGCCTTTTGTTAAATTCAAATTGCGTAACAAATGCGAGTTATTCTTTATTTTTTTTATTAATATTATGCAGAGATTCGGTCATAACTCAAACATTTCCCTCCGCGCTTCCGCTCGGCTTTGCTATACTTTGTAGTAAATTGCAGCAACGAACCCTCAAATCTGCCCCAAATAATAAATTTTAATTTTTATTAATCTTAATTATTTTTTTCAAGAAGACTTAAAATGCCAGAGATGTTTTTTCGAATCTGGGGGGGCGATTCTTCCCTGGAGCAACCCAGAAGATGTCAACAGATCTAGAGAGGTGACATCTTGCAAGCCTTTACAGAGCTCGAAGTCTGCGCGATTTTATGCGATACCCTTTATTGTTGTGTATATTTAGCAGTAGACAAAAGTAGTATCGGCGGATAATGTCTCAGGTTGCTTGCAGCTAAGCAACTGGAAAGACCTGTATACTATTCTCAAATCAACATCCGCGCTCGGACTCTACGGACCTCAGGATGACAATCTACAACATGACTCTCAAGACTCAACGTTCGCCGAACTAGCTTAACCGCATATGCATTAACTATTCACTCTCTTAAAAACAAAGGTATGAACATTCACATGTTGTTTTTTTAGACAGAAATAAAAAGGATGAAGCACAAAAATAACATCGTCTAGGCAACTTTTCTAATGTATTCTCTTTCATCGAAATACGAGTCATGTTACCCCTACTATAACCATTTTTGGTTACGATTGTTTACATTGTGGTGTAAATGGTGCTTCGGTGAGCGTGTATACCCAATTCATAGGCGACACTTTTTCATTTGTTTTTTTTATTTTTTATATTTCAGGGGCGGCCCCCCTTTCCCCTGGATTATATGTACTGTTCTGACACGCCAAAAACACAACAAACCCTAATAAGGTTCTAAAAGAAAATTTCAATATTAAACTTTCATGCGATGGAAAAAAAGGCCTACCAACCATTTTATTTATTATTATTTATTTTGTCGTCGCGGGGGTGGGGGGGCTTATCTAGTTCTATACCAGAGGGCGGACGTCCACTATCAGCCCCCCGCTATCATAAATCGTATGTAAATTCATCAGTTTGTTCTTTAAACGCAACATTGCAGTGACAGCCTTGCTGTTATGTGAACCTTTAACACATCCCAATTTTGTTTAATAATTATTGGAGTTGCCGTCGGGCGTATGAGGGGTACGTGCTTTGAGAAAAACTATTAATTCCAATAAAATTTCGAGGAACAAAACTCACTACACCCTTGATTTCAGATATTTAAACGCCCAAATTTTTTTTTACATTAATAACTTATAATTCTTCAACCCCTACCAGAGACACATCGTGCTCATCGGTTCTCTTAACCTCCCCCCCCGCCCATCCCCCTGCCCATTCAAAAAATCAAATTTAATAATTTACCGTCCACTCCCCATCTAGAGATACCCCCTCATTGTGCTCATTCATCGCCAGGCCTACATACATGACATGGACGTGGACCTGTGCTTCAGGAAACCAGTCCATCATTCGTCTGCTACGAGATCTAGTGACGTTAAAGGCCTTGCGGCTCCCAGACGAATTAGAATAATTCATACGATTGATTACACGTCTATCCAGAAACCCAATACCCCCCCCGTAAGTTATAGCGATCCATTGTGGCTGCCCTAAGTTTTTAGATCAGTATATCTAGCGACCTATGTTGAGATCGATTCTAGCGCCCACTACATACCGTCGAATGCTAGGTAACCCCTAAATTTTAAAATCATATTTGGCCCCCTCAGTTTCTGGTACCTCTTATTTAAGGTTAATTTTGATTGCCCAGGCATCTTATGGATATAATATTGGCGGCCCCCCCTAACCAGCGTTTTTTAATTGAACCCTAAAATACGTCAATTTTGCGCCACCGTATATTTTTTAATTTACTTCTTTATTTTTTTAAATCTATTAATTATTCACTCTCTCGCTCTCTCTTCTCCGAGCTCTTCCTTCTCTCCGCCTCCTTTTTTTTGGTTTCTTGTCTTTTTCCTTTTTCTCTTTGTTTCTTCTACTCCCCCGCCCCCCCCCCCCTTTCTCACCGCTTTCCTTCGCTCTCTCTCTCTCCCTTCTTCTCTTATTTCCTTTCATCCTTTTGGTCGCCCTTTTACCCTATGCCGGGGGCCAGTGCCCCCGTGGTCACGCCCCTCAGAATAGCATGAGCCTACTCGAAGTATAAATCATAATATTTCCCCGAATTTTACAAAACCTGGCAGCAACCCCAATGCCCGTATGATACTGCTAACTAAATAAAACTCTTACAGAACTCATCTGAATCTGTATGATACATTTCAGAACATTCCTTCATAAATTTACGCATCAATTTCTGTACTCAGCCAACACTATCATAAATGAATTTAAACATATGCGATATGAGGATCGACAAAACTCCGCCTCGTGGAACGCAGACTGCGACGGACGAGGGTACTCGATGGACCTACTGTTCACGTACTGAGATATCTGATTGGGTGGGACGTAGGATACTCGATGGGAACTAAGGACTCGGGAGTAAGTCGTGGGAAAAATAACTCGGCCCTCGCTTGGACTAAGGACTGTGGATACGACGTAGGTTCTCGTTGGATCCTAGAACTACGTGCGACGTAGCTCAATCGGTAGTTGGGACTGGTGATGGCCTCGTGGAGACTATAGGATCCGTGAGACAAAAATTACTCGGCCTCGTTGGGCAGACGTCAGTAGCGTCTCTGTGGAGTAGTCGTGGGAAAATTGCTCGTGGGAAGTAGACTCTCGCTGGGGACGGGAAAACTCGGCGCTCGTGGGAAACTAGGACTCGTGGTCGGAGCACGAGGACTGTTAGGGATGATTAGAGCCCCTCGAGATCGTGCAAACCCGTTTTTATATTATCAATGATATCATCTTAGCACATCGCAAACCCCTATCCAAATAGTTGTTCGTAAGCCCACGGGTCCGTCGGTATATATACGAGCCCGGCTAATATTTATATATTGTATACAACAATGACCCTACAGTTTGTGACTGTATCATTCTCTGTTTCATTATTTTTGCACGATATTGATACCAATTCTTTTAGTATGTCAGTTTAGGGACATGCCACGAAACATCGAATAAACCAATTTTTTACACTATCGTGAATTAGCTAGGAAAAAGTAAATTCCTGTGTTTTTAAATCATATTAAACTCTCAAATTTAACTACGATGAAGGGACGCGGGAAGAAAACATGTTTCGTTATTGTTATTTAAAAACACACGGTAATTTCAGAAAAATATAGATAATAGTAACTATAATGTTAACAAATTGTCAACACCGATATGTAGCAGGAAAATACTACACATTGCTTAGGAATAAATCATTGATGATTGTAATTTGGAAAAAAACACACGTTTAAGCATAATCAATGTTAAAATATCTATGCAGTAAATAGGTCGTGCTGACTAAATAGGTGCTGGCAAGACAATTCTTCCACTCGCGAATCTGTCTTCAGTCGCTATCAAAACTATGATTTTTACCCATATATATCTTATTGTACATTCTTTGTATGGGGAAATTGTTATGCAATTGACTACTATTGAATATGATAATAATTGTATTACATCAAAAACGTAGTCATCTCGAAACAGTCACGAATTCCTACACTAGATCTGCCAAGTCAAACCCAACTTCGCTCTTTTCTTTTTCATAAGTTTTTGGGGGTTAAATACGTGTTGCAATATGTCAAGAAACCCTCAATATTCACCCATATTGTTGCAGCCACATTTTTTATGTATACTATTATTCATTTTTTAAGGTGTGTTTTACCATCGACTAATTCAGATGATTTATTTTTATAAACTTAATAGACATATCAATCCGATATATCTAACCGAGAGAAACTTCAAAAATCATCTGCATATACCCTCTTTTTACTATTATAATATATCCAAGGGACCACAAGGTGAAATTATTTTTGAACCCACAAACTTGGAACCACTTTACCCAGCCGATCAACTAAAAACTGTCCGTCTCGCTAAAAGTTCATTCAAATAGGAAAACATAAACAAACATTATTGATTTTCTATAACCCTTCCCAACCATTGATTATGTATTTTTTTTTTTCTTTTTTTTAATTTTAAATTGTTTGACCTGTTCGCCGCCTTAGCTGTCATTTTTGTTTTAGGTTTTAGTTTTAGTTATTCGTTTAATGTCTTTTATATGTTGGAGGTTTTCTGCCTCGGAAAAAGGCAATGGCTATGGGTTTCCCCTCCACAACATATTCTTTTGGTTTATGTTCTACATCTATTCTGCATGTTTTGTTACTGTTGCTAGCTTTTTTTGTTGTTGTATGATATATCTTTAATTTACACTACGTATTTTGAATTTTTTCTATTTACAGAATGTATATTTGTTATGTTTTTACATGAACTGTTGGAGAGATTATAAAAACATTGAACTTTGAACTTGAACATTGTATATTATGACGCAAGCAGATAAATGTATCGGACATAGTTCATGAGAAACCGGGTCGTGTAACACGTTCATTATATATCTATAGAAACATTAAAAAGGACATAAATTTTGTTTTGAATTATAGTGTTGCCATTCTCTATTCACGCCCAGGATTATTAAAAAAGTATCTTTAATTCTAATTGGACTTATTTATGAAAGAACCCGTAACCAATGATGAGAGGCATACCTTGAAATTAGACCCCTACCATCTAAAACAGCAAAAAAATACACCTTATTATCTGTATGCAGTAATTAGAGGATATCATCAAATTTTAATAAATAAAACAATTGCACATACATTTACACAATGTGAATGGTCTGTGGGTTTCCAACTTTGACATTCATGTCTTGCAATATATGTGAAATTACATACATATTTTATATGTTGCTGCATTTCAATTCAATTCAATTCAATTCAATTTATTCAAATTTCATTCATAAAAAAATACAAGATAAAAATATATCAGATGATACATGGTATAACATAGCAATTAATATACATAAATACAAAATAATGAAATAAAATTTAGGACATTGCAAAAGACTGATGGTCTTGACTCGGCAGAGCCCTAATGCATTTAGAATGCTAATGACACGTTTTGTCTACTTGTAGGCGTTGGCTCTGAGCTTACATGTACATACATAGTCTGTTAGATCATGGACGTAGGTGATTGGTCCAAGGTAAGATGATCTGCGAATAGTCTTGTTTTAAAAAATAAGAATATGCATACATGTACTTCTATACCGAAACTGATACCCAAATATCAGGGCTACGTGTATACTGAAAATGTGCTGGTATAACTGTGACTACTATCTGTCAACATAGTGAATATACATGTAGTTGTCCCTGCATAAACACGGACTCATTGTGAAAGTGGAGGAAATTTGAATGAATAAAGTAACATTTGTTTTCTAAGGTTCTTTTGTTTAAAAAACATTTAAGAATATTGTTCATTAATAGTTTCCTACATTTAGTACTTTTTGTAAGTGCAGTCCGTGCACCAGTCCAAGTGAGTTTCCATTTTCTAAGTTTTCTCTTCCTGCTTGTTTAGCTTCTAGGATATTTTGTAACATCTAAATTCTGTTTTGCATACAATTTATTTGTATTAGATGACAATAAAAGTTGAAGCCTTACAAAAGTATGTACAATATATTGTGTATGTGTGAATTGCACACATACAAAACAAAACAAAATAAAATAAAATAAAAGGCTTGAATCAGATCGGCCATGGATGACTACTTGTAAAACATTGAAACTTGTGTTACCCAACGTTTTGTACGTTGTAAGGACAATCATAATTTCTGTCTCTGGGGTATGCTATTAATAATTTGTATGAAAATTACACGTACATTGGCATGAATGGCTCAAATCCACTATACAATGAGAGCGTAGTCTGTTGAACACACAGACTTGGTGTTGCTGCACTAGCTCAAGCTAGATAGATACCATGCTATGAGGCTGATCAGTTGAAAAAAAAAACAACAAATATCAGTCAAGTGCAAAGCAAAAGCAAAAACCGCTAAATTAGCTTGAGTTTGGAAACATATTTACACTGTAAGCCCAAGATGACTCAGGTTGAGATTTGGCCAATTTAGAGCCCTATCTAAAGAGAAGAAGTCTCAGGCTTATTCATTAGATCAGAAATAGCGCACTATTTTTCATGCTCGAGCTAGTACGGCGCCGCCTACTGAGAAGCAGGAAGTTGCTTTAGATCGATTGGCAAAGAGGACTTTGTGCTCTGTAGACAGGTACTTGAGGTCACAGATTGTACGTATTACAGTCACAGTTTATTATCAGGAAAACAGATTTATTGAGACATTATTTTTACTTGATGTGCCCAGCCCATATTTAGGGAAATAGTGGGATGGATTATGTTTGTGTGCGTGTGTGTAAATGTACATGTAGACCTATGTGTAAAAGTAGGCCCAATGGTGGATTATGTTTTGAATGCAAATAGAAAATATTTTACTAAATTAAAGTAATACAGGGCAAGTATATACACGTACATGGACATGCTAAAATGTAGGTAATGCTGGACACTACTAGACATAGTGTAGATTTGGCTAATCTTCTCCTACCATGGGATTTGAGGTTGAGGAACAAATATGCAATGCTACATTGTAACAGGGGGTTGTCTGATTGTAATACCTTTACTAAGCTACATTGTGTAAAACAATAGTCTAATTGACCCAAGGAGCATTTCTCATCTGAAAGTTAGTTTGGATTAGTCCTTTGAAAAGAAGATTATTCACTTTTTCTTGAATTTTTCACCCACCCTTAATATCTTTTGCATCTGCCCCGGATCCTGTGATGACCGATTATGACAAACAGAGAGTAAGTCTTTTCATCTTCATCTGGCTTCAAGACTATTAAAAAACTAACATTCTACTAACAATAATCAATTGGTTTAATTTGGGGTAAATTCATTCATGTTATTCCAAAGCGTGTGATATATTAACATGACACGACATCTGCTCCCGCGACAATTGCTCCTGGCTTTATTTTCTCTAAGATATAGGGTTAGGGTTAGGGTTTCAATCTAGGGTTGTATGTTAAGTTTAGGGTAGTAGAGCTACTTGTAAGTCCAGGGTTGAAGTTTAAGCCATTTGATTAGTGTATGGAATTTATAATGGAGCAATTGTCGCTGGAGCAAATGTCATGGAAACATAAAATTCAAAATTCGTCTAACCTAAGTAATATCATGGTCACAACTCGCTACTAGTGCACGTGTGGGATGGCTGCCAACTCCATAGCTGGAGCAAGATCTCTGCCACCTTGTTCCTGCAAGCCTGAAAAACATTTTCCTTCCTGCATAGTTCAGAAATTATGCCACTTTTCGAGAATTTTTACACCAAATTTCTGCGTTTTCATTCCTTTTTTCCCCCTTTTTTTTTAAAATTAGCTTTTTTGCCCAAATTTGGATGTTTTTTCAGGATTTTTTTGGTCATTTACAGGATTTTTTTAATGGTACTGCAAGGCATCTCTGATAATTGCAAGGGTTTCCCTGGAAATCTGACCAGCAGAGAGGTGTACAACCAACGGATTATCAGTTGTGACCATGAAATCCTAACATTATGCTACAGTCACACAGACACTAACGTTGAGTTACGTCCAGGTTGCGTCCAAAAATTCCTTTTTTTCTGCAGATCCCCACAGTTGCCTTCCCATCATAGTCAGCAGTGGAAATAGTGATAATATCGTTCCTTAAATAAAACAAAGAAAAACATAAGAAATGATAGATTAGAAGATGAAATAAGGACAAAACAACTAAAACGTAACTATACATAAGGGTCTGTGTGACTGCAGCATTTCACATTACTCATGTACTCTAACTTCACCATTAATTTGCCCGGCTCTCACAATACATTAATATCATAATACTCATCACTTAATACGGAAGTCAGGTTTTCATTCATAACTTTAACAACTTGTTTTTTTAAAAATTTGTTGCCCCTAATGAAATTGGGCTGAAATCACTTGGTTATTTCTGTCAACTGTGGATCTTATCATTTTATTTGACATGAAAATGATTAAAATGTGTTGTCAACATTTAGTTATACATGTATGTATGTACAGGATAATTTATTGAATGGATTTCCTTGAATTTGGTAGTATCATTACATTTAGATCGTAAACTAGGAAATTATGATATTAGATAACTCTATAAATGCAGTTATATTGCATGAGGTTTTCAAACAAACATACATGTACCTGTAAAATTGTAAAATGTATATATATGTTAGAGGGAAATATTTTATAGGCATGGCTCATTCTAATGTATGTTTTTTTTTTCCTGACTATATGTTTCATATTCAGTCATACATGTACTTGTAGGTAATGATTATTCGAGAAGACGATATCCATTTTTAATGTCATCACAACACTGTTCATGTACATTGTAGGTTAAAGTAGACACTTTTTGTTAATTCTTAGAACTAGTTATGAGTTTTTCGTGAACTTTCATTTAAAAAGCAGTTCATGGATCAAAGTTATGATTTCTTTTATAGAAAATAGTGGCTATTCAGTCAAGTCCGTGAAATCATGACACACCAATGAATATTTGGTTTTATCTTAGTACATTTAAACAGTCCTAGGTGAATGATTTTATTTCTCATCTTTCATTACTTTCCATGTTTCTTAAATAACAAAATTATTTGGTTGACCTTTTTCTGTTTGGAGCCCCAATTTTATATTGAAAGTTTTATTTGATTTTCTAGGAATTTATTTTGTGTTATTAACACATTTTTGGATTTCTTTTAAACCATACTTTTGTTTTGATTTTTTTTTTCTTATTCATTTGAGTCATGGACCTTGATTAATTTGGTTACAAATGTGTTTCCTCAACATCATTCTTTTATTTGTGAACATTTCATTTGGAAAATTTTGAAATAATGTTTATTTGACTAACCAGTTATCTCATTTGATTGTTTATGTTTTGTCTTTTAGCACAATACTAACACAGCAAAACATTTAAAAAAAAAAAAAAAAAAAAAAAAGTTTAACCATGTAAAAAGTGCTCTCACAATAAAAACAAAAATAACTTGCGCTTTCTATGGAGATGGTACAATGTGATTATAAATAAAATTGATGATGATGATGATGATGATCCACAGCATTTATATTGCGCCATATTTTCTGTTTTAAAACATTTAAAGGCGCAGGCCCATCCAATTAAGTTAATTACTTCATGCACTTTAAATTTTACATTTTATGTAATTATATGCAAAAATATTGTCTGCAAATTTGTGCTGAAATGATATGCAGTGCAGGCAATAAATGTATGAATTACTTTCAAGATTATGATATATGACACTATATTTATTATTATAAAGTAGTGTTTATGGCCAAATGAAATGTTTTGAAATTATATACTAGTTTGTGACAAAGTGTCATAAACATGACATATTTTAAAGACAATCTCTTGATATTTTAGCATGAGTTCTTCCTTATTTGAAAGCATAAAGTATTTCATTACACCCCACCCCGGAAGAAAAGTATTTAATAAATGTACATGCAGAAAATGTACACGCAGTCTATTGTAGTATGATTTCTCTTTAATTAATTTTTTTATTAAGAAATGTAAAATATATTGCTCTGAATAAAAAAAGAAAAATCTGAGAATTATGTTCTACTCATTCAAGAATAAAGAAAATTTCTTTGCTTAAATCACTATCCAAACAGTAAGAGAGACAAATTGGCAACTAATAGATAAGTGCAATATCATATTAAAACTGTATTCCCAAATTTTTAACATTAATTTCAATGTTATAATATCCCATTTGTTCTCCAAATATAATTTCCCTGTCTCTTTTTTTAAAAGTTATATTAATGGGTGTTATTGCATAATAAAATATCCCTTCGTGAAATTAGCATTTCTTTAGTAAAATTAAGAGAGAAAAAAAATGAATATATTCATAACTGTATCATGAATGTCAATTTGCCTGTAGTGTTATGTGTACTTATTCTTCATAGATGCACATGGTTAAATCAGTTTTCTTTGGAGAAATAGAGGTGATAATAAACATGCAAAATTTAGACCTAATTTTCATCAAACCTTTTTTTTTTTAAATTCAATTATCTGTAGTGTTTATTAGAAACAGGTCATTCCAAAACTAGAGTTCTTCTGGGGAAAATACTCCCTTTTAGGGTAAATGCACACTCAAATATAAATGACATAATTTTTCTTGACCCTGACAAGAAATAGAGTAAATAGGGTGTTTTCATGCAGATATCTCAATACATGACAATGATGTCAATGAAGTGCTAACAATATGCAATATGAAAAAGAAGTACTTGCACTATAAATACATGTACCTGCATCATGTCAATATCTAAATTTTGCACACTGAGTATAGTTTATGAAGTTAGATTCAAAATTTATTTTTAGACATTGAGACTACTATGTATACATGATATTTTGAATGATTTTAGATTGTTCAACATGTAAATGCATGCATTAGGTATCACAGTGCCTTTGAACATTGACTTTTAATGTTGACTTGATAGTACTGATACAAATTATTTGTATATGTCAGAGGAGTCAGATCAAATGCTTGTAAAGCTCAATGGATTGCAGGTTTACTGTAAGTGGAAAAAAAACAACAACCAAGTTAGGTAAAGGAAATCGATAGAGAGAAATGGGGGGGGGGGTGCAGTAAGGTTTCTACTCATGCCCCCCCCCCCCAAATTCATTTTGCAGGTTACTTTTGATTTAAGCAAATTTCTTGTTTTTATTTGATAACATACATGTAGGAATTCTTAAATGGCTAATGCGGCGGTCACAACTCGTAGCCTACGGGGCACGTGCATGCACAATGCATGCACAGGTCGTGGGCCAATTTCTGCGATATCTGCGTTTCTGTAGTAAGGGTATTGGAAAAACTTCCTGCACGTCGTATATATGCAACGTGCCTGCATGGTACGTGTGCTGCACAAATTTTCTACAAAATTCATTTTTGGGAGTTGCACGTCGAAGGTACAGCGAGTTGTGACCGCAGCATTACCAGAACTAAAATCACTTCAAATTCCTTACATTACCTTTTTAACTAACATTGAGTCATATGTTTATGGGGTGCTGCGTCTGTTCCAGATCAGTGTAAAATGATTACAATTGCAGTTGTACATCTATAGGGCCTATTCTCTGCGAATACAATTATTCTACCATACAATGACTCAGATTATGTTTTGATTTTTGAAAATCCAAAGTGTCTTTGATAAAAAGAACTTTCCTTCTTTTTTTTGCACTTGAAATGTGGGGACAAAGAATAATATTCCTGCTCATGTTTCAACTGTCATAGGACGACCGTATTAACGTTACTCATGAATCTATTCTGGGTATATTGATATGACTATCATGACACATTAGGACATGTGTACTCAGATCATGGGTATAATGTACAGTATCTGTGTTTGTAAGCATTGGGGTTTTTCGACTGATGATTCCCAGGGTCCTGTTTGTCAATTCATAAAGTCATATTCATTCATCCATTTCATATTGCATGCCTCTGATTCTGAATGGATTATTTATTATGACATGTATGGCAAATGAGAACAGTACCATTTTCCTTTCCAAATCAGTTTTTGGACAGTGTTTCAGTTGTTCGGTACACATTACCCTTTATTTCATACAAAATACAGCAATGTTCCTAGTTCAGATTCTGAACGATTTTATTGCATTGCGATATTACACTACATCTCGGCCGCCGAGAGATGGCGCGACCCCGAATCATACGGGCGAGAAAAAAATAATGCCCGGGCCAACAAGAATGAGTACGTATACAGTAAATGTAAATTTATTTACATGTATGTGTATGCACTGAAGTGATGTCAAGATACGATGGAGCCTGTTTATTCAGACCAAGAAAATTAAAAATGAAATTAAAATCTTGTGAAGTCAGGCTGAAAAAATTAAAGGAAACAATCGTCCACATATTTATTTCACCACTGTGTTTCTATTGGTTATCAGGTTACATTGAATGCAGATGTGCCAACCGTTCAGAATTTCCAGGTCAGTTTTGGTCTTCGTAAAAAGTAAAGACATAAAAAAAAAAATAGAATTATAATAAGGAGCATATTTTTAACAGCTGAGCCAAAAGTCATGTCACTAGCCAGGTTTCATGTACTATTTGAATTAAAATGAAATTGCTTAGTGACCGGTTTAGCAGTTTCAACTATTTTGGTTATTCATGTTCTATTAATATTATTATCTTATGCTTTTGTCTTTTAGCGTAATAAGTGCCCTATAACTGTAATAAGACAAGAACTGTCACAGAAAAACGGACAGTTGGCAGGTATGAGTATGTGATTTTGAAGAGTAATTTTGTGAAAGGGAAGATAGTACCAAAATGTTGACATCATAATAGCCCATTTAGAGTGTGTTCAATGTCCAGTTTCAAATTTATACGCCAACATGAATCATGATACAAAACGTAATTACAAAACGCTGATATAAAGAGAAACAAATTGGGTGTTCATTGTCCCCATTCCCGGTTGTAAAAGTAAACGTGTTTCAAATCTCGATTCGGAGGAAAATTAAAAAATGCGTTTTGAAACACAATCAGCTTCAATTTTACAACCTTCAGCATCGCGATTGCAACGAAATGTGACTCTGAACAGGATTGAGTTTTCAAACGTGTTTAAATGTGCTCTCGCAATGGAAGCTTCCGGTGCAAGTGAAAAAGGAGAAGATGTTTGTTTTTTGAGAGCGGGGAATTGAAAGACGATGGAAATATAATCAGCTTTAAATATTTGACGCTGAACGGTGCACCGCTTATCGCGTTTGTGTTTTGTAATGGTGTTTTGTATCATGATTCATGTTGGCGTATAAATTTGAAACTGGACATTGAACACACCCTTACTTACCTGAGGTATTCCGAAAAACTGCTTTTGGAACAGGCTGCAGCGGGGCCAATTTACAGAAGCTTTCAGTGAGAGAACTGAGATCAAGGTGTCAGGTTTAACAGAAATTTGTTTAGAACCTAGAGTTGTGACAACCTGGTCAGTATGATGTCACGTTTTGGTACTATGTTTATAGTTCAGATTTTGAACAGTGTGATATCGTGACCCCAAATGTTCCCATGGATAACAATTTGGGGTTGCCCAATTAAGATAATCATTATGTAATTGGGGGGGGGGATCATTTTTGGAATAAAATCGTTCAATATCTGTACTACTTGTGTGTATCATGAGTTGAGTGTACGAATATGAGGGATGCAGAAACTTTCATGACAGTAATGTCTACATAAAGATGGTGAATCCAATGATTAAATGAGTCATACTCAATGTCAATTCATTTTTACTCCATTTATCTGTTCATAAACTCTTGAAAATTTAATACATTCCTAAAAGTGATAATAATCAAGACTAAAAATCAAGAAAAGATAATTTGGGGATAATTAAAAAAAAAAAAAAAAAATCTGAAATTTACGCAGAAATTAACATATTCTCAGAACATCTTATTGCGAATATAATGTCTGGTTGGAGCCAGAATGGCTTCTTTTGAATAAGCTGCAGAGCAATTACACTTTTTTTCTGATGAAGGTTGTGTAGAAGCAGTGAGACTAAATGCCCTCTGGCTCCAAACAAGACAGTATACATGTACATGCATGTAATTATGCTTTGAAAAATATTATTTTTTATCAGATATTACACCATAACTGCTTCTTTTTCAAAGTGTATTGTAAATGCAGTGATTGCAAATAATGTAGAAGTTGTACACATGTATGTAGTCTACCATCTAACACACATTAAAAACTAAAAATTTTAAAAATGCATAATTTACACTAACACGTATTAAAAGGTTTTCAACATCGGTTTGGCCTTTGGAACCATGGTTCTTCATATACCATGCTCATGCATTTCCTCTATCGAACCAAGGTGTGCTATAACATTTAAGCTGTAGTGTACATGTGACATTTTATAGGCATGGAACAGCAGCCACGACGCTGAGCCAGATCGAAATATACGACAGGGAGAATCAATTTGCTATTTTATAAATACAAGTATGAGAGATATGGAGAAAATGTGAAATTTTGAGTGCAAAACCTTGAGAACTGTCCTCAAAAATGCCATTTAGGGGCAACTGAGCCAATTTTGAGGATTGTGATATTTCTCAACCTTTCAAAAACTCTCTCATTATAATGGAACTTTTTTTTTCTGAAATATCCAATCTCTGCCCCAGCAGTTCATTGAAATTAAATTGAAATGATTATCCTGTTACATTGGTAAATGGAACAATACATCCAAAATCACTTCAAGAATTGATGATTTTCATTTCAAAACACCATTAAAATACAATACCCTCACAGTCAATCCTTGTTATAAAGAGCATTATTATAACAAACTCTTGTCATAAGGTCATTTTTCTGGTCCCAATTCTTGTTTTCTAGTGTTTCTTAGACCTGACATAAAAAGGTTTTGATATCACAAGATATAATGTAATTTTCTATAATAGACCAAAGTAGCTTCAACTGTATTTTGAAAAGAAAAGTTGACTTGCACTGTAAGAAAAATACATGCACAACAAAAATAAGCATCCCATTGTGATAGGTCATGTAACCAGCCTTTTGATTTTTGAAAGATAACATGGATGATCATTAAAAAAACACTGCATTAAGATCATCTTAGATTTTACAAAAATCAGAGACTTCCATTACGATAAATAAGGGTAACCATTAAACTATTTCATATAAATTCATATCTCCTGTTTTCTGCTTCTCGTATTTATCAAGGAGTTTGACATACAAGAGAATATGCCAGTGAAATGTTTACAAGTATGATGCACCTTGAGTACTCTACAAAGTGGATTAACGCAATACAAATCACAATATTATAATTACTATTATACCACATCACATTTACAATGATGGGAAAACATGCAAAACTGGGTAAAGTTAAATATAAATCACCCAGATAAACAAAACAACAAAACTGGCACAAATAAGCTTAAGATAAGATTTTTTTTCGCCCGTACAATTCGGGGATCGCACCCTCTCTCGGGTTGGCAGCAAGATGGATTGCTCTTACAATAAAATCGTTTAGAATCTGAACTACAATATTCCTGATACATATCAGTGTTATCATAAAACTTCTACATACATGTAAGCCACAAAATATGGTATTGACATTGTGGTTTTATTATGTGAAAAGGTGTCATATAATAAAAAAAAAAAGCTGCAAAATATGCTCAAAATACATATAGGAGGAACATCAACAACGTAATATTGACCCCTGTTCATATAGGCCTACATTGCTAATGGTAAGTAACAGTTTTGGGAATTTTGTGAATAGGTGGTGTATAACTGTATCTATATAATAAAAGCCGAAGCCGAAGGACAAGAAAACGGAGAGCTGCCACTGCCCGAAAACGGGTAGTACCCGTTCTCGCGCTGGTTTGCGGGAGTCTGTGCGCAGCGCAGACCCTATCACTGCTTCCATCGTTCCAACTGCCAATTCACTTTCAATCCTACTCCATATATTATTATCGAACGCGTGAAATCTAACGCTTTCCCCCTCTATGTTTCTTTGGGTACGAGGTTCGGTGCAATGTTTGTCGCCGTCGTTGTTTTTTAGTGTCAACACTTTGCTCAACAAATCACTTAAACAAAAAAAGCAGTGCAACGTCACATTCAGACGTCATGAAATAGGGACGTTTGGATGCAATCTCGCCATTTTCGATGAAAAACTTCAACGGAATTTCTGCCGATCATGATCGCTATAATCTATTGGTGTCTTTAAGAAAGCAAAAACAACGTTAATCACAGCAAAAAAAAAACAAAAACAAAAAACAAAAAAAAAACAAAGAGAGAGACAGAGACAGAGACAGACAGAAGGGGCGTCATTAAAAAATATAAAAATATACGTGTTATATAGAAGTGAGAGAGAGATACATTAACAAAATAGTAAGGGAGGATGGACAGCCGGAAATTGATATAGAAATCAAACCACTAAAATTATAATTTTTAAAATGATTATAGGCCATATTACGTTATCGGTTACGAAGTAAATCATATAACTAATTATCTCATATACCTCTCAGTCTAACTTGATTCGGGTCTTTTAATTGTTAAGTTTTCTTGGGTTTGTTTTTGATATTTCCTTAGGGAAAGCTGCATGCTCAAGAATAATGTTTTTAATAAAATATTTATACCTGAGATACATCCTGAAAGGACGTCTTTCATTAAACCGATATAAGGTGAGTAAAAATATATAGTGGCCAATACCGAAAGGAAAAAAAAAACGAAAATAAAATAATGTATAGAAAGAGGATGGAACGAGAAAGGATAAAAAAAAAAAACAGAAGTGCTCATATATATTGAATAATTCGTTGATCACACTCTAAAAAATGAGTAAAATCTTACCCAATATTGAGCAAAAAGGTAACTCGCGTGAAATTGAGAAAAATATTACTCATGCGGTTGAGATAAATGTTACTGAGTAAAAAATTACTCATGCGATTGAGCTAAATGTTACTCAGAAAAGAGTAACTTTTAATCATCTATGTATCATTCCTAATCCTAGCTTCGAAAGGAGTTTACTCATTTTCTGCGAGTTACCTTTTGACTCTGTTAGAGTAAACAAAATTACTCCGTTGGGAGTAAAGCATTAGTTTATTATCATTTTCTTGCGAGTTACCTTTTTTTTAGAGTGCAGCAGAGGTGAGCTGGAAATGTTTTTTGTTTGTTTTTGTTTGGTTTGTTTGTTTTGTTGTTTTTTTTGTTTTTTTTTGTTGTTTTTTTTGTGTTTTTTTTTTTTTTTGGGGGGTTATGATTATATAATTCCGAATGCAATGTCAGCAAAATCTGGTAGGAAAAGAAGTCTATAATCGTATATATAAATATGTATAAGAACGAACTTGAAATAAATCTCTCGGAGGGAAAATGGAGAAAAAAAGAAGAGAGAAAGAGAGAGAGAAGGGGAAAAGGAATAATAAACAATCTATGGTGGACGGTTGTCAAGTATCGAAACATTTGTACATGTAATATATAACACGGTATTCCTCTTTATTGATAATCATTATTTTAAACATCAGCAGCAATTAAAAAATGAAAATGAGTCGGTTTTTGAAGGCGTTTTTTTTTAATATCGGAATGAAATTAAAAAAAAAAAGGCGTCATAAAAAAATATACACCCCCAACCAGAGTGAGAGAGAAAGGGGCGTCTTATAATAATAATAAAAATCCATGTTATGGAGGAGGTGGAGAGGATGCGCAGAGAGATATATAAACTAAAACAATAAGATAGTCGGAAAATTAAAAGAGAAACGAAATGATTAAATTATGATATTTCAAAATAAATATAATTTAAAGAGAAATCAAAATATTTAAAATTGATTATTTCAAAATAGATATAATTTTCATAATAATGATTTGAAAATCAAAAAATATTTCAAAATGAATATAATATTCGTTATATGAGGGAAAATAAAAAAAAAATATGGAAAATTTTTCTACCAATAGCCCCAAAGAACATGAACCTCTCAGAGTTGTTTACCATTAACAGTTCAGTTAGGGCTCCAAGTACTCCATCGACCCATTCAGGTGTCATGAAATAATACAGTTGATTAAAATGAAGAAAAAAAAAATGAAAAAACAAAAACAAAAACAAACAAACATGTTATAGAGGAGGTGGAGAGGAGAACGGAGAGAGAAAGGGAGAGAGAGAGAGATAAAGTAAAATATTAAGGGAGTATAGGACAGCCGGAAATAGAAAAATACAACCAAACCACTAAATTATGATATTTCAAATTGAATATATATTACGTTATACGGGAAAGCAAATAAACTAAGGGAAATTTATTGTTCTGCCAATGGACCAGAACAAGAGAGCAAAACGTAATTCGAAGCAATTAAAGAGCTACATGTCACTTACACGATTTAATCCATGCAGATATCATGCACATTGTAATATATACCTCTAGTCTAACTTACCTCTCAGTCTAACTGGATTGGGTTTTTTGGGGGGGAGGGGCGGGTGATTTTGATATTTGGGTTGATGGCACACTTGAAGGATAATGTTTTGATAAAGCATTCATATCTAATTATTATAAGTTTCTGTAAAGGAATGTCTCCAATTAAACTGATATAAGATAACAAAAATATTATAGGGGGAAAATACGAAAGGAAAAAAAAAACAGAAGTAAGAACTATAAGTAACATGCCGTATTTTGGGTGGGGGGGGGGCTTAAGGGGGACACCAAATTTACCTTAGCGGGGCGCTAAACTGACCTGAAGGGGACACCAAATTGGTCGAAAAGCATATATAAAATAATAAATAAAATAGGGGGAAAATAATTAAACACCCCCTATATGTATGATATGTGACCTTCTTTTCTTAGAGCCTGAATGTCCGATTTTTTTTTTTTTTTTTTTTTTTAACAAATTAGGAGAAATTATAGGGGAACGATAGAGGGAGAAAGGGAAAGGTAATAACATCTATGGTGGACTGTTGACATGATATCGAAATATGTTTATTATTATGATAACATTTCAACGTTTGTTTTTGTTTGTTTGTTTGGTTTTTTTTTTAACGATCCAGAATCAAATTTCTATAATGTAACAAACCATATAAAATAAAATCATGTGCCTCCCCCCTGTGCTGCTACGGGCACTGCTGCTAGTACATGTATGAACTGGGGATGAGTGACACTTCATGTTACAAAAATAACTTCTCTGTTTATCCATATTGGCCCTGGGACTTCCCCCCTCCTTCCCCAAATTAATCTAGAGACCACAATTTACTTTCCTGCTGTTTAATTTGTTTTCCAAACTCCCTTTATTCATTATTGATCTGTATTTAATCCTAAATTCAAGGGCAAATTTGTGGTTCCAAGGTCAAGCAATTTTGTTTTCCCCCCTTAAATTTTTTAAAATAATAAGTAGGCCTACAGTACGTAGAAACAATAAGCACAGGCTGTTTGGAATACTTAATTTGATCAATTTTTCTCCCTTCCTCTTACTTTAAAGTTTTGGAGAATAATGATTTGATCGCACTGCTTATAAAACAACAAAATATTATCTATGTGCGAATTGAAATTAAAGCACAGGCTGTTTGGAATACTTAATTTGATCAATTTTTCTCCCTTCCTCTTTCTTTAAAGTTTTGGAGAATAATAATTTGATGGCACTGCTTATAAAACTACTACATATTATCTCGGTGTGTTTTGAAATTAAAGCACAGGCTGTTTGGAATACTTAATTTTATCCATTTCTCTCCCTCCCTCTTTCTTCAAAGTTTTGGGGAATAATGATTTGATGGCAATGCTTATAAAACAACAATATATTATCTAGGTGCATATTGAAATTAAATATTGTATTGAAAAGTATGATACTCTAACCTTTAGTTCTGTCTAAGAGGAAGAGCTTGGTCCCATTTCCCTACATCCATTTCCTTGTTGAACACATGCCTAGTCTATAATCAAAGACCCAAGGTTTTAGGATACAAAAAAATTGTGAGCTGGTTCACAGACTACAGGGGGCATTTTGAAAGTAGAATTTTACACACATATATTCTGAAAATGTTTCTCCTCGGGAAGGGGGACATTTCAAATTTGTTGCTCATCACATGTGCACCCCCATCCTATTATAGGATCTCAAAGAGGATTTTTTAAAAGATACTAAAAAAGAAAGAAAATGTGAGAGAAAGGACTCAAAAACAAGAAAAAGAAGAATCATAAATATGTTAATCTCATATCAATGCAAGTGTCTGATGAGGTATATCAATCAACGTTGTCCACATCAAATTTGTCTGGAGGATATTTACAAAGGTGTGTCTAGTGATCAAAAGCACCAGGGAACTTTGAACTTGAACTTTAGCATGGTATATGACTAATAATGTCGGCCTTTGTTTATTTTTGGGGACAATTGTTATTTATTCTAAATTTGTTTGCTGTACATACCCATTCATGAACAGTATCTGTTTGTCATGTTCATTTACATGTAGGTCCAGTATGATTGTTTGATATATGATGCTATTTTCAAGTACAATCCTGTTTTATACAGAAGTATGGAGAACATACATTGCTTTTATGTTACAAGTGTGCATTTTATTCACATACATGTAGTATGCATCAATGAATGAAAATAACATGTAAAATTGTAAATTTAGACTTTTTCGTCTTGGTAGATCAGGATATTTTCAATAAAACTAACTGTATTCCCATTTTGTTCTGAAGTATACACTGCCTCAAACTGTGTTACACCCCCCCCCCCCATTTTAATTCAGCTTCAAACAATTTAGATGACGTAGCACATTGGAAAGACTGGACGGGAGGTAGAGAACCATGACAAATGCCAATTAAACCCATTTTGATTACAAGCATGCATAAAAAGTCGACCACGATTCACGATAAAGCCTGTCATTTAGCGATGATGGAAATTAGAATGAGAAATTGATGTTGATGGCCTGTGATACAGTCTTACCCAACAGATAAGCAATTTGTTAATGTTATTAGGTGATGAAGCACTCAAGAAAGTAGAATCAGACCCACCTTGATCGGATCTAATAATTGGAGCAATCATGCAAGTTATAGGTCCATGGAGCAATCCATTGTAAACAGAGCTTAATTAATACCTGTATAAAATAAATGAAGGTCTTTTTTTAACGTGTTTATACTGTGACTTGTACTGTGACTCGGCTCTCGTGTCAAATCCTCAGGAAGGGTTCAACACTGCAAAGAGTGAATCTGTGATCGTGTTTATACAGAACAAAAAAGGCAAGTTCAATTCGACATGGAGATCATGACTGGAAGTAAAGGGACGTCATTAATGTGTGTTGTGAATTAGGTAAATTCCACCTCTGACCTCGAGGTCATCGACTTTGACATGGTTTTCTGTTAACACACAGAAAAATTGCTGTGTCGAACCCGCCTCCCAGATCGAAACCTACAATTTGGGGGAGCAAAAAGGGTGTGTCGAACTCGGGTTGCGGATCACACTGGTCCTGTTAAAATGACATAAAATTGCTGTGTCTTACACAATTGCCGTGTCGAACCCCTGAGTCGAGTCACAGTGTAAACATGGTATATGTGGACTGAAAAGGTTGCAGTCTTTGGTTTCAGGAATGAAAGTAAAGGTGACTTATATTAAAGAGAGCCGGAAAGCCATGATAAATGCTATTTTAGTACTCCAATTTAAGACACAAAATAATTCATCCTGAAACTTTATACGTATGCGTCTTCATATAGAATCCCTGTAAAGAGCATTGTACTCTCTCAGAAAGAAAAAAGAAACAAAGGGTTCACACTTGAAGTAGTCAATATTAGAAAAAAGTGGATTTAGAGTGAAATTGGAGTGTATTTTGAGTGAAAATGTGTATTTTTCACTTTTAATTCACTCCATCAGTACTCCAAGCTCAATTCCTTACACTTCTTCTTCTTCTTCTTCCAACATGGTAGGCCTACAGTCCACCGCTGGTGTATTATCGTACCCTTATCGTAGGTCAACTTCAGCCCTGGACAACCCCAATGTTAAATGTTATCACAGCCCTATAACTCTGCTTCTTCATGCCAGAGCCAATGTCCGCACACCAGGGACTGTTGTGAGATCAATTAGTATTTCACAAGTAGTGTATCCCCTTTCAGCTTAATTAGTGCTGAGAATACTGGAAGATCCCCCTTGTGAGTAATTAACCTTTTCTGCTCACTGAACTGAATGTGCAAGTGGTGTAAAGAGCAGTTAAAGTGGAAATTAATCCTATTACAATCAAACAGAAGGGGAAGAAGTAGAGGAGTTAAGAACAGAAGATGAGACAGTATCAAATATGACAGGAAATAGGCAAAGAGGATAGATGTTTGCAAAGACATGTATTTTAGAAAATACATTCATGTGAATCACAGATTACATGTTTATGAAATTTACTTCCTTACCTGACGATATTAGATTCTTTTTTAGTTTGCCTGAGATATACATGTCAACGTACATTGTGTAGAAAATAATGTCTGAAATCTGTTTAAAAAAAATTTATTATGATATGCCTGGAATATGGGGGAAATATATATAGCATGCCTTAGATATATAAGAACTCCTTAGTATTTAATTATGGGTGTCAATGTTCATTTTCAAATTTTAAACGCCAACATGGATCATGATACAAAACGCAATTACAAAACGCTGATATAAAGAAAAACAAAGTTGGTGTTCATTGTCTCCATGTTGTTTTAATTGACAATGCAGTATAACAACAACAAAATGCATCACAAAGGTAAATTGTAAGGTAATCTTTCCCACTTTTTACCTTACATATTTTACCTAAATCCCTTAATCCTTTTTGCCTATTTTGTCCTCATTTTTTTTGCACTCCACTATGTTTTACTGAATTTCACTCGAAAAACAAAAAAACTGAATCTTGGGTGTTTCTTGTTTTACTGTTAGTGACTCTCAAACAATTTCATAATTTAGAAGGTGACCTTCAGACGGAAACCATCTACCTCCTATACCTGAACATTTCCAATTAGGTTATAAAGAGAAACAGGTGAAATAGCACCATAGTACCCCATTCACACTCTCAAACAAACCACTAACTTTCCATTTGCTGTAATGTAGTATTCTACCCATCACCGTGTCTGTCTCTTGCCGGGTGTGGCTGAGGCATTACACCTGCACTCAAATGACCTTTGAGTAAACTTGACCTTCTTGGGGGGGGGGAGAGGGGAGTCCATATGTTCAGCAGGAGCTGGAGTCTAACGATGCAGCTGTTTTCCGGTGGAAAACCAAGAAGGGATAGGATGGGGTGTGGTTATATACATTCTGAGGAAGGAAGGGGCAGAATTACCTCATTCTGGGTCCATTGAGGTCATACACCTTTCCGGGTCATTTGGTGCCATAGCATGATGTATAGCCCTGACCCCAAATAGGGTCGTTTTTAGGGTCACTTTGTCATACATATATATATATATATATATACAGTGGTGGCCGAAATTGTTAGAACACTTGAAGCTACACAAAGTCTATGGGATTCTCAATGCCCTAGTACATTTGGCGAAGTAAGTTTGAGGATAACTTTTTGGTGCCGACAGCTTTCATGACTTTATAGCGTAGAGTCGTATGTATCTTGTGATACCAAATTTATATAGTTTCGACCATCAGGTAATGCGCAGCTTTAAAAATTGTTGCGCTATGCGCTTTCAGTTTTCCCATAGTCCTTTGTATTAAACATGTACAAAAACGTGAAATGCCAATTACATATGCCGATAACTCAAAAAGTGTTTAAGCTAGACAAGCCAAACTTTGCAGTCTTGTTTATTCTTACATGCCCCAAACACATCCCAAGTTTCAGACAATTTGGTCAGATGGGGAAGGGGCGGATTGGCCCATCCTCTGGTCGTGAGATAACCAAAATGACCGTGCCAATTTAAGGTTAAAGCTGGTGTATAGTTTCGGGAGAAAGAAAAAATTAATTTGGATTCACATTTAGATAAATTATGAAAGATTGAAACCAATAACAATAACAAAGCAAATCATAGTACTTTAAATCTTGTTTTAGTGTCTTTATTTCATAATATAAGTATAAAAAAGATAAGACGGGGACCCGTCTCAGGTTTGCATTACACACAGATCGTTCGCACTAATTCACGCCGTTACCGTTACTAAGATGTTACTACTTCACCCTGCGTTATTATTAATGCCATTTTTGACATCCTCAGGAAATTTCCTTTCAGAATATACTTTTGTAGGGAGAGGCTTAAAATGTTTAACGTTATTACACTTTGATCCCGAAAGGGGCAAGATTTTTTAGATTTTTCAATTGGTGGCGTAACGTAAATAAGGGCGACTTGGGGGCGAGTTCCCAACGCATGGCTATGTTATTTAGTTTTTGAAGCATAATGATGACATTCGGAGACATTCCAACCATTTTATAGGTATTTAAATGGTCCACTGAATGAAAATAACTAAAATCATTTAAATATGCTTGGTGTTCTAATAATTTTGGCCACCACTGTATATAAAAAAATCTTGCAATAGCATGAGAGTGAATGGGATTAATCCTCATTTTTATTTGTATTCAAGTGGAAGTTATATGAAATTTCTTAACATGTTAATCTTATGATATTAATCATGATCATATTATTTTGATACTCTTCATTTTCTTTACTTTGATATATCAAGAATTTATTATTTAAATATGGTAGCTTTACTGCCTAAGGGACATTTTATTGTAGTGGATTTTTTCATATTTCTATGCTACTGAAGACAATGGGACTGATATGCCCATACGCCTTTATGTATTTTTCATGCCATATTAGGACATAAAAATTTCATTCATTTATTTATTTATCTATTTTTTTCCTCTATTTTCAGGTGGTGGTGGCAAGCGCAAGGGCCGGAGTAAAAAGTGGCGACAAATCCTTAAGTTTCCTCACATAACAGAGTGCCAACGACCAACAGAAAAATTAGGTTTGTACCATCTAATTAACTATATCTTAAGGCCTTGTCACACCGAGTCCAGTCCGGTGACCAGTACGGCAAACCGTCTCAAATCGCTCCAAGAGCGATCCCATTAAAACCGTACCGATTGCCGTTCCGGCTAGTACGGTATAGCCCGTGTTTGTTGTGACCAGTCTCATTGCAATAGTACACGGCCGATTCATTTCGACCGTTTTTGCCCATTGTTGAACCGGAACGGGCCCGTGCAGTGACCCGGACTGGACTCGGTGTGACGAGGCCTTTAGCCTGTTGACTGTTAAAATTGTTTCACTCCCATAGACTTTGTATAGGAGTTACATGGTTCCAATATGCAATTGGTTAATATCTTATGCTGACAGCGAGAGAGACTCTATAATTTGCTTTCTTCAATTCAATGTTAATGTCTATAAGATCTCAACAAATTTAATTAATTTCCTCTCTCCAACAAACTGTACCAATTTTCTTCCGTGTTGCATCAGAATAATTTGTTATCTTTTGATATAATGATATAGATTTAGCTTTTTTTTTTTTTTTTCCTTTTTTTTTTTTACTCTGACCCTCACCTTTCCCCCCTTTTTTTCCAGATATTTTCTCTTCATCTAACCTGTTGTTTTATTATGCTGTTTAAACTCCTATCTCAATTTACTTCCCTCTGTTCCTCTGACATTCTGTTCATTTTTTCTTAGACTATCTCTTTCAGAGTGTATTTATTTATATGCTTATACTGAAATCAAGCATTCAGAACAAATTATTTTTTTGTTTTATCAATCAATTCTCATCACTAGCCTGTAGTCATGTACATTATTCTGAGTATTTAGGCCTATGTACATGTAAAGGGAAGAAGTTAAATAACATATATGTCGCTAGAGGGTATTCATTTGTCTCGCAATCTACTATGGTCAACAAGGAAATTCGTGATCACTAGCTTACAAGTTCACAAGCTTTCGAGTGCCGCTGCAACTCTTTATCAAGTGGCGAAAATGAACTGAAAACGTAGTCTGTTTATACGAATCCCGCGGATCGCAGCGCAAGGGCGTTAAGCGAGAGTGATCACGAATTTCCTTGTTGACCATAGTAGATTGCGAGACAAATGAATACCCTCTAGCGATTATTTCAATCCGCAATAATGAACTTATTTAGTCTAACATATATGTCTTTACCAAGCACCTTGGGATTATGAAGCTATACATGTAGTATTTCAGGATTGACTTTGGTTATTCTAACATAGCAGGTGTGTTCATGGGGGTTAATACTGTGAAATTGGAAATTTAAAGAAAAACATTGAGTTTACTTCAACCTGGAGAGATTGCAATTACAATTTTGTGTGCAATGCATGTACAAATCTTTGTGCTCCATCTCTTTCTTTCTGCATTTTGACTTGAGTTTTCTCATGTGCAACGTAGCAGATTGATCTTTGGTCAAACTTGCGTGGCGTGATTTGATGCAATTGATTCTTGTTGCAGACACTATAGTAGATGGAGGCTCTACTCTTCTACTACGAGCTAGGACGGAGGTACTAGTATATGATGAGATATATTATCGTGATCTCCTTGCGTTGTAAATCATCACTCCTACATAAACATACAGTACATACATACACACTCTCACACACTCGCCGCCGCTGCCGCACAGGCATTGTTGATGATATGCGGTATCGTAAGCTGCAGCACCAGCAAGTCACATGTAGATATAGGGCCTTGGATGGCTATGGGCCTCACACACTGATACACACATGCATGATGATGGTGATGAGGACGGTGAGATGAGAGGAGAGAGAGGATGAGAGGGAGAGAGTGTCGGAGGAGCACTCTTCAGCTGCAGGCTGAAATAATGGATGTAAGTTAGTGGTAAGTCAGTGAATAACAGCCAGCATTAGCACTGTGGAATTCAATTCAGCTAAACAAGAGAGAGAGAGAGAGGAAGGATTGGAGATAGGGGCTGGGAGGATATCGATGGTGTATGGAAAGGAAAACAAAAGAAATCTGGAATAAAATTTGGTCATAAAAGGAGATGGGAGTAAACGTGTGCATGGGAGAGATAAAGTAAGGAAGAAGAAGACAATTTAAAGCTGAAAATGGTGTTAAAAGAGTTGGGGATAATATTTGTGCAGAAGAGGAAGAATATAACAATGTAATTATGAGTATTAATGTTGAATACAAAAATTGTAGTAAAAGGGAGATGAGGCAATGGGTGATGGGGAACCCCAAAGAAATCTTGAATAAAAGCGCTCTGGAACAATAGATTCATAATTTGATTCTTTTCTTGTTGCACACAATTTTGCCTAACTATTGTTTTACAAAAGCAAATTATACAAAATAAAATGTATAAGGAAGAAAAATCTTTTGGCTTTAATATAGTACCACATACACGCATCTTAGAGAAGATTTCAAACTTAAATTTTGTTTTACCTGGTTGTTCCATTTTTTTTATACAGTCTGTAGAGAGCAGGAGATAGAGAGGAAAACAGAAATCTTGAATTACAAAAAAGGTACTAAAATCAATGACACTCTCAACCTCTCAGCTAAAACTCAACATTTAAACCATCTAAATTGAGAAAGAATGAAACAAATGTAGCACAAAGAAAGGATAGAAATGAAAATGAACATTTGCAGAGAGAAATCAATATACAAGGATCGCGCTACGCCAGCGCCCATGGCAGTAGTCGGCCTCGTAGATAGAATTTGAGTTGAAATCACAGAGGTGATGACATTGTATAGTGTGTGTGTCCGATGATAGCCCATTAGCATTGCTTGAGCAATGGTGATCTCTCGCTGGATGACGTTCAAGGTATTGGTCATGGATTTTAGCATCCCTAGTCTTCTTCCTAAACTCTGCTGCTTTTTATAGATCTTAGAATAGAAGTGAGGAACTTTTGAGGCCTTGCCTCACCAGAATGTAGTTATCAAATAGCTCAGTTCAAGGTGGATGAAGGGCAATATCCCGTACTCCACCAAAAAGCCAAAAAATGACGCTACATCCGACGGAAGGTGAAATTTTCGACAGACTTGTAAATGTACCTTTAAACAGGTTAATCAAATTTGGTAATGTCCTGGTAAGCACTCGGAAATGATTTTTCTTTGTGCATTTAACCCCCCCCCCCAAAAAAAAAAGCAAGATTAATTTCTTTCTGATGATAGCGTCTTTCTTGCACTGGAATTGAGCGACTTCTGGAGTTGATGGTTGATGTAAGAAGGAATTAATGACATCCCTGATGCAGCTTGTTGTTCTTACCTTGCTTCAGGGCAAGTAGTAAAGTAGGTCACTCCATTAGCCATTGGATGCAGTACATCATCATGTTTTAGAGCATGGAGATACTAATGTTTATAGAGTCACAGTTGTGGAGATATTTAATATGCCTTGCACCTTGCATTCTAGACATGATTCGGATTTCCATTCCTCAAATTGGGTTTTAATTCATCTGACCAAAAATGATTCATTCTTTTTGTTTAGATTCTCAATCATGGTTGAATCCTTAACATGAATCACAAACAAAAATCCCTTCCAAAAACAGGTTTTATTAATATATAAAAAAATACAATCACCTGCTTTTTCCTAAAGCTGGTATTATGTACACATCTAATTATTACAAGAAACTAATATTGAGATATCGGTAGATAAATTCAACCGTACCTAGGTCGAACTCTTATTTAAGTCAAATAATGACCTATCAAATATGAAGGTCTTTTCAAATCATCTTTACAATTCATATTCTATATGTATTGTTTCTAACCCTTGATAATTTGATTTTTTTATCTTCAAAGTTTAAGCTATTTCTTCTGTCCCAACGGAGCTTGGCAAAATTGACTGTAAATTTTTAGAAATATTTGAGATCATACGTGTACATTTGTTTATCAATCTTGTTTTCTCTGCCCCCCCCCCCTACAATTTTAACATCCCACTTCTACACATAGGTTCCTACAATCCTACAATCCATAAGGATGCTACTTCTGTACTTCTGGTACCAGAGTTGTTCTTGTTATGCCCTGAACTCTATTGAACTGCATCAGTTTGCATCCCTCAAATTAAAGGGCCTTGAAACTCGGGAGATCATGGGGAATGCACTTTTTTCCAGAGCTCAATTGACTCGTACACAAACGACAGTGAGGCTTACTCATGGGTCGGACTACTGGAGATTAACATTCGGATAATATGAACATAACGAAGTTGACCGAATTCAGTCAGTCAACAGCTTCAGGTTCTCAATCCTCAACAATCCTTAGTTTTTAGACTCTCAACGGGTCTCATCGTATAAATTCAAAGAGAGGACTTGTATAATGCTCCATTTCAAAAACAAAACATAGGTTCAATTTACTTCGGGATTCTGGTTAGTCAGGGTGGTATCTCACTTCGCGGAGATGTCTCCGCGACAGAATATAAAATTTCATCTCCACGACGGATAAAAAGTATTAGAGACGTCTCGAGACGTCTCCACGACAATTTATGAAAAAAAGTCTGAAGTAGTCCCAAATCCGTCTCTAATACTTTTTATCCGTGGCGGAGACAAAATTTTCTATACTAGACCTCTCGGCGAAGTGAGAAACCACCCTTAGTCTAGCCATGAAGGATTAACTGTGATGTTACTCTCTTCCCTCCACGAGACACGTTAGTGCTGAAGATTACATAACACCCTTGGGCTCTGCATGCCATGTTATTATTTCATCCGAGATATACTGTTTTCCCCATGTTTTATCACTTTTAAGTCCCTTTCAAAGAACCATTTTCTCCTGCCTCTGCAACATATATTGTACATCTTCCTCCCTTGTCCGGGGAAACTTCCCCTATTTCACTGATTCCAAATAAATCTATACATATACAGCCCCAGTTGTCATTAATTTACCTGAAAGGAATCGCATATCACCCTAATTTGTAGAAGTCATAAAAATCGCCATTCTAGTCTCATCACATGCTTGTTGGTTGAAGGTCGCTTGTCCAAAATGTATTTTAAATGTCAAATATATTTGGTTCACTCCAATTTTGCCAGGCAGTAATTCCCTTTCAATTTGATTTGCGTATGTATGCTTTAGAGGGGGAACGAATTGACTGTACATAAGCCTAAATTTTCCTCCGTCCGAGACGAAATCAAATTTTGTAGGAGAAATGATTTTTGGGAAGGGTTGACTGCGGTCAAACAAGGATCACGTCTTATTCAGACTACTTTATAGAGAATATAGAATTTATATTTAAAAAAAAGGGTATGAGTAATCAGTAGATTCTATTCAATTTTGTAAATTAATAAAAGGAATTTTTCACCCCGGACAACATCTTCTCTTAGCGATTCTTTGACATTATCTTTGAAAATCTAATGCTATGAATTTCAAAAGACACGTCAACAGAAATAGCAACATTCACTGGAAAAAGAAAATTTATTTCTGGCGAGGAACATTAAAGAGTTCTTGATTGACATGAAGAGCAAATCTTGAATTTAGACAGTTGGGAAATCGTGGAGTCTATGGGTTAAAACTATGAAGGACCTAAGATCAAATCTTGAACATAACATTTAGAGTTATACATATATTACTTTACCCTTCTGGTTCTCAATATAATTATATTATATTGGATGCCTCAGAATGGGATACTAGAAATATTCCGTGAGCACCGATCGAAGAAGAGTGCAATATTGGCCCTAACGAGTTTATTCTGGTATCCCATGAAGTAAAGCAATCCAACATATTTATTATTTAATATATATGATCATTATTCAGGAGGCTTTAACTGTGTAAAGGAGTCCTTACATTAGACTGTGCACTATGGCACAATATTGCACAGCTAAAACGCCCTATATACACTGTAAATGTGTTACGTGACATCCAGTAAAACATCAAACTTATCACATTGTACTTCTCTACCCTGTAACGTGCGAAGCTGTGGAATAATGTATCCTTCCCCTGTTTTTCCATCTTTATGATAATTTATGCTATTTTTAGATTGGTGACTCAATTTCTGCTGAATTATGCAGCATGTTTGAGTCATTTCCAGCACTTATTTAAAAAAAAAATGCTGTCCCAAAGCTGCTCGGCTCAGGCAAAGAGGCTTATGTTCTGTACAAGCATACAATGTAGCTGTATCCTACGAAAGCACCACATAATTAGAGCTGAAACAGTCACACACTATGTGGGTTTGCATCAGCCTGGAGTTTAGAAATAGCCTGCTTTTTTCTGATCCCATGAATTTGCCAGATCAGAGAATATCGGGCTTTACATGTCTCAATGACCATGCTAAATTTTGAGATTTACTGTGCAATGTATCTACCTATTTATGCTTGGTCTTCCAGACTCAGCAGCATATCGAGCTTGGAAGACTTAGGTACTGTAGATACATAGTTTTATATATATCTATAGTAAATACTAAAATTTCAGTATATCACACTATATATATGTTTGCATAAAACCCGGCTTCAATCTGCTGTGAAGTGCATGCATTTTGGAAACCGGCTTTGCACTGAAGGTCGTAAAAACATCTAACAGGGATAAAAAAAAAAAAAAGTTCAAGCTTTGTATATCGCTTTGATTAGTCATTATTTGGAAAGGTGCTATTTTATTATTAATTGATTTTTTTTTGTGAGTGTGTGAATTGATGGGTTTGATTCCTTTTTTGTGGTGAATCTGGCTGATTTTTGATCAATAGTTCCTTTTTCACCTAACCATTTTCCCCCCTCTTATTTCCTCTTTTGTTGACAGAATTTGAGAGTATATGTGAGGAGCAACCAATTGCTAGGGAACTATTCAGGAAGTTTTGTGACACGAAACCAGAATTGAAACGAGCCATTACCTTCTTAGATGAAGTTGTAAGTATTGAAGTCTTGAAATTACTGCAAACTTTCAAGATATACATGTACATGTACATCTGATAAAATTTGTTAGATAAGTCATAAGAACCTGCTATTATCACAGTTTTCATCATTATACAGTGTGTCTCACAAAAAATGCTAATGGCACTTTAGATGGGTATGATATTAAAATTACGATGTTACATTGTTTATATCTTTACACCCGTAAACTACAATTTGTTTTCTACAACTGGATGAAATTTTATGTTATATGTTCCAAGAATCACAAAGATATGAGCATTTTGTCATTACACATCAGGAAACCTCTCCATCCAAGTTTGTATTGAGTAGTACCGGATATATCGAATAAAACAAACCCAAGTTTGATCATTAATACTTTGATAAATGTTTCAAAAGTAATTATGAAATTTTTATCACTGTAAAGTGCAACTCATTACCATTTTAATGATACCTCTCTCAGCTCACCAATATCATGTATCACTGAACCCCATTATTTTAAATATGTCTTGTAAAATTGTGAGTGGTTCACTTTCACGCTCATTGATGATCAAAGTTGGGTTTCCTTTTAGGCACATTTGAATAACGCATCTTAAGGAGCATGAAAGTGAACACTCATAATTTTGCAAAACTTTTCAGAACAATGGGGTTCAGCGACGCGTGATATTGGTGAGCTGAGGGACATATCATTAGAATGGTAATGAGTTGCACTTTACAGTGATATAAATTTCATGATCACTACTGAAATATTTTTCAAATTATTAATGATCAAACTTGGGTTTCTTTTATTTGATATACCCGGTACTACTTTATATAAAACTTGGATGGAGAGGTTTCCTGATGTGTGATGAAAAAATGCTCATATCTTTGTGATTATTGGACCATATCACATGAAATTTCATCCAGTTACAGAAAATGAATTTTAGTTCACGGGTGTAGAGATATAATTAATATAATATCGTAGTTTTAATATTATACCCATCTAAAGGGCCATTAGCATTTTTTGTGGTACACACTCTATGTAACCACGAAACAAGAGAATCTTATCTGGAAATGTTTGTGGTGTGAAATGATTAGCAAAAATTATGAAGTATTTTGGCCAAGATTGACATCAAGTTTATCTGAAATGTGATTTTTTTTTTTTTTTTTTTTGTTTTTTTTTTTGTTTTTGGAGGGGGGGGGAAGAAAATCACCTTTAGATATTCTTCAACACCTGATGACATGCTATTCAAATGAAAAAAAGTGATAAGCTCATTTGTTTATTAAGTTGGTCATTGTAGCACACATATTTCTAAAGTAGAGGAGGTGTTATATCTGTTCAGTGATTATTTTTTTTTTTGGGGGGGGGAATTTGGAAGGGATATGTAAGGGTGGTGTCTCACTTCGCGGAAACTACTTTGAAACTTCTTTGAGACGGATTTAGGACTACTTTGAGACAGTTTTGAAACTGCTTGGGGACGGTTTGGAAACTTGTCGCGGAGACGTCACGTAGACGTCTCAGTCCCCGCGACGTCGCGGAAACTACTTTGAGACGGTTCTTTAAAACTGCTGTGAGACAGTGTTTGAAAATTGTTGTGGAGACGTCTCCTTACGGAATAAAGTATCGGAGATCTCTCTAATACTTTTTATCCGTCGTGGAGACATCTCCGCGATTTCGAGATACCAGCCCAAGTTTCTGACCCCAACTCTATATCACAGTGCATCCAATACACTGGTCCTTTGTTAGGGTCACTGTAGACAGAAGTACCAGCACATTTTAATACAAGTATAGCAAAAGATAAGAACTGCAGTGTGTCCCAGAAAAATATATCCCTATCCTTGATACCGTCATATTAAAAATTATTAACTTGTGGAACCTTCATTTTTATTTCAAAATAAAAGTAGATGGAACCCATATTCAATGTTTAATGATACCAAATTTGTGCCTGTGATGTCATGGTTGACTGAGTATTGGGGCTTTAGATAAATAATAAATGAAAACCTGTGTCACAACTCAGAATGGCTTAGGAAGCCATGGCATGGGTTGTTTCTGCCCAAACTTGGTACAAGGCAATTTGGACACATGTGTGTAAAAGCCCAGGGGCTCAGTCATTTACATTGTATGAAAGTACAGGTTTAAATTTGGTATCCCATTATTAAATAAAAATTAATGTCACGTACATACTGTACAATTTTAAATATGAGGCTTTTAAAGTTGGACATACATGTACATGTATGGAAAGCCTTGATCACCAGTGTCTAATAAGAAAAGGCCTGTATCAGGTTTGCATTTATAGACATTACAGCATTATTGTAGTTACTTTAGTTTTGATGATTTTAAAAATTTCTATTCTCCTGTCGGTAATACTTGATTAGTTGATTTGTTAATACTAAGCTCTTAAGAGCTATATACATAGTAAAATCATAATTAAAAAGAAAATACAGAATAGTCCCATCCAAAGCAGGTATTCATACTAGTTTTGTCATCTACATCCATTAAATGAAGGTAAATTTGCTGACTATTTAAGAATCAAGATGATTTTGGCACTTTTTAGTCATTTTCATGTCAGTCTCAATTTTGGATTTTTTAATTTTTATTAGATATCACATGTACTGTACAAGCACATAAACAATGTACATGTACCAGAGAATGATACATATGGAAGGTGTTAAACTCCATATACCTTACGATCCTTCGAATGTAATCGGACATTCCACTCTTACACATATGTTGTTGGTTTTTTGGGCCACAATAGCCCCACCCTCTTTAAAATAACCATAACAACAACAACATTGTAAGTGAAATAATGAAACTAGTTCATTAAAACCAAGCAGTGTTTGAAAACCCCTTGCTATCACTCCATATTGTTCTTCCCTTCAATGGGGATTCTTCATGGAAATTATTCCATACCAAATATTTTTGGGCCAAAAATAGCCCAACCCTCTCACAAAGCTACATAATCATTGTAAAAAAAAAAAATGATTTAATTAGTTCAACGAAACCGAGCAGTGATTGAAAAACCCATTAATATCGCTCCATATTGTTCTTCCCCTCAATGGAAATTCTCCATAAAACATGGACATGATTTCATACTGAACAATATGGTCTAAATCACTTTAGGCAAATGTCTTTTCTCCATCATAATGAGATTTCAAATTGAACATCCATCCCGATATGAAAATGAGAATCGCATATTGAGAATACTGATGGCTGCAGGTTTGTGTGATGTGCTTTCCATGTTCTTTACAGACCTGGAGGCCTTTTCTGTGGGTGTCAAATCTTCTGAAGACTTGTCGACGACCTTTTTCCGAGTTATGTTTATTACATTTAAAGACCCACATGGATGTCTGAAATTTGATATGTGCATGGATAATTGGGAAGATATCAGTTATTAAAATGAGGTCGGCCAATGAGTGGTGTTGTATGTTCATGCTCTAGTTGGGAAATAGTCTCATTACCAAGCAGAAGAGATATTGCGATGAAGAGAAATTTTGATTTTTTTTTTTTTTAAAGCAAAGAGTCTTTTAGCCATAGACAATCATTTTTCTCATCCTTTCTCTCAACTCACAGAAATAGAGAAGAAAAGGAAATGTTATTTGTAATTTAAACCAGAGTGAATGTTATTGAGGAAAATCCTTGTTACATGTAAGAGGATGAATTAGTATGCATGAAACCGGGTTTAGGTTAAATTTTAAACACACAACAATAGACCAGTTGCTAACATGTTCGAATTTGTAAGCATACTTTTTTAAGCAAAGGTTGTTCTTGACAACTTGTCTGAGACCTGCCTGACATAGCATAATGTTCATACAAACTACAGTTCATTCTTTAATAACAATTTGTTTGAATACCCTGTTAGTATATACCAAGGAAAGAAACATCCATAAATTTAAGTACCTAAGAAAACCTACCCTTTTTGTTTTGAGTGGACTAAATGCTATATAAAAGTAAATGATAACAACGACAATGACAACAACATATTCCCCTTTATAAAAACTAGTAGTCTAAGTGGCCAGACCTCCTATTTAAGTCTATATTCTGCTTTTGGCCGTTTAATTCTTGTTTCAATTTCATGTACTTCAATAAAGAAATATTGGAAAACAGAGTAAGGGTTGTGTTTATGTGTGCTTAAGATATGGGGTCTTGCAAAGACTTGCGAGGATAGAAAAAGTCATCACATGATCTTTATTTCAACAAAATTACTCTTATTGCAGCAACTTAACATGCGCAATTGTGCAGTAATGGTGGTATCTCACTTCGAGGACATGGATTTGGGACTACTTTGAGACAGCTTTGAAAATTGTTGCGGAGATGTATCCGCAACAGAAAAAAAAGTATCAGAGACGTCTCCTCTACTTTTTCTGTCGCGGAGACATCTCTGATACTTTTTTTCCCGTCCCGGAGACAATTTTGAAAAGCGTCTCAAAGTAGTCCCAAATCTCAAATTTTTCTCCGCGAAGTGAGATACCACCATATCTTGGCAGTGGGGCGAAATTGGTATGATAATTCTGTTTAGAACAGCATTCTGTCTGAGAACAAGACCCTTGAAAACCGAGATTATGAAATCATGTAAAAGTGAGTTTATTGTCCTTTGTAAATGATACATTTTTCCGTAAATTTAATGGATTTTTCATTTTTCTATTCACGTCATGTGAATGTTTTCTACCCCAGCTGATAAAGCTGATCATTGAAATGAGTTGTGATTTTCATTTGCATTCACAGAGGTTTGAAATGTTTTCAATTAGCCTGTATGCATCACCATGAGAAAATGAGAATGTGCAATTAAGAAAATTCCAAGTATTGCTAGTTGCCTAATTGGCCTTGGCATTTTGTGAACTTTACAAATTTAAGTCTTGTAAGAACTGTTAAGAAAATAAAGACATACACCCAAATTGTAGAAATAAGAAATGTCATGAAAAAGAGCAAATCAATCATTAAAATGGTCTGAAATCATGTATATGTACTAAGACGAGGGGAAAATTGTCTTCTGCTGTATGCATGTATATATATATGGCAATTTATTATACTAGACAATTTGAATTTAGCTTTAAAATAAGACTCTATTAGAAATAGGTTAATGTCTTATCATTTGGGTGATTTCACAGGCGCGCATTTAAGAAAATGGAATTGAATGCATTTCTCAGGCCCAATTGTCTGGGGACAAAAACGGCTCTATTATGTTTACGCATGGGCCCGATAATTTCATTGTATGACATCGGTCTGCATCCGCTACTGTTTCAAAGCCTCTCAGCATAAAATAATGTTAAGGCTAATTGCTATCAGTCATTCCAAAGCACTTTTAGACAATATCTTCCACATTTCAATCGCATGACTAGAACAATAATTTTAATTTAAAGCCAGTACGAACTAATAGCCTCGTATAGCACCACCTCAAGTCCTCAACTACTTGATTCTGCCTTGATTCCTAACCCATAATGCAACATCCTGATAGTGTAGTCTTATAATTCAGGCTCATTTGAATGAAAACATACTTTTTCACTTCTCGATGAATTCACACCGTGATAATTATGTTGCCAAGTAGCAAAACACATACTTTTCCCCTCAAAACATTTTAGTTTCCCAATACAAATTAAATTGTAGGTTAAGTTATACACAGTTTTGTTAATAGTTATCTCAAAAGGTATACTTTAAGACTAGCTATTTATAAGACACAGTCAATTAGAGTTTTACTCAGTAAGCTCTCGCTTTAAATGCTATGTTTTGTTTTTGTTTCTTTTCAGAGTGAATATGAAGTATCATCACAGGAGGACAGGAGCAGACTTAGTCATGAAATCTTTCATAAATATATATCACAAGAGGTATGTATATCATTTATGAATGACGTCTGAAGAACAAGGTGGCATTATTTAAGGGAATATATCAAAGTTTAGTGTAGTGGGAAAGACAAATACAAATTTTGTGAGCTTTCCAGTCATTTGCATACTATTTATGAAGAATATCACAGTAAAAAAAGTCCATTGTACAAGATTGCTCCTCAAATGCCCTACTAGTCGTAATATGACTCCAAACAGCTCAAATGTATGGGCCGAACATTTTGTGTAGTCCCATACATGCATTTTTGGGTGTAGTGCTAGTGACTCTGAGCAGATTTTTATTGTTAATTCATCATCATTTTGGTAATTTCAAAACCTCACTGCCCCAAACAATGCTAACGTCAATTGTTATCAACCTTTCCAAAGCTTTTTCAGACAGTGTCCTCCACATTTCAAAATCATTCAGCAGAACAGTGATAGGTTTAATTGAAATTAGCTTAAAGCTGATATCTACACTTTTTTATTTGCAGATTAAAAATACACATACTGTACGAAGAATTTTGTAATGACAATTAGAAATATAATCCATGAAACAGTAATACCTAAGAAGCTAAAGAAGAAAGTAATTTAATGATTAATGGAACAAAATTTACAGTTTATAGAGAAAACACAATAATTCATTTTCAGGCTTTATCTCAAATGATTTCTCACTATTCATAATACAATTTCACTTTGAGGTAAAAGTGGAAATTTTTCACACTGGGGGATCAGATAAGATGTATGATTTTGCATGTTTTTATTTTCGCGCCCCTCCTGTTGAGTGCAAACTTCACAAATATTACCACATAGTGAATATTTTCACTTTTGTAGTCTTTCCACTGTTCTTTCAAAATACTCCAGTCATTTCTGTGACAGCTGCATATCCATGGCAAAGCGCAAGGGAAAGTCATGAACACAAGTGTTCTGATCACAAACATGTCTCAAATACTTTAGTGATGATAGACATGTATGGAAATGGCACATAGGTCATGAGACCCAATTGTACTCTCTATAGGAAGCATTTGTAGTTCTTTATCCATTCAATTCATTTGATTTACAGTTACATGTGACGTTATCACAATAACATTGATAGCAAAATTACACTTGAAGCATAAAAAATAACAACAGTGACAACCAATACCTGCAGGTTGTCTCAAAGAAAAATATTTGTACTGTTCAAAGTTTCTCCTCATCTACTGTTGCATTAAAATAAAAAATAATGACATGCAAATACTAGTATGTACAGGATCGATAACAGTACCTGGCATTAATATGAACAAAAAGTCCAACAGACATAGTAAAAAGCAGCAGTACAAATATACACTTTTTTTGCTGCAATTTACACCTTTTAAAAGTATATTTTTGTTTTCGTCAGCAATTTCAGTTACAATGAACAAATTCTATCAGATAACTCTTTTAAGCAAAGAGTGAAAGTGACCTAAAATACATAATATTAAAAAAATGAGTAAAGAAAATTGGATTCCATAATCCTTTTTGTGACATTATAACAAAGTACAAAATGGACAAATAATTGTCATGCACTGACTTGAACAAATAATAGAAATGTATGAGTTGCCCTTTTGAGAGTGAACTCCTTGATTTGAATTGCTTGGATTAGGAATTTAGAGGGAGATGAATAGGGGTAGATACATCACTTGACTGTCAGCTGCCGTCCATCATTTAGTTTCATGGAGTAGAGCAAGTATTGAAGGAATGTACAAGCCAACTGGCTCGAAACAAGTAATGCTTTTCACGAGAGCAACATTCACAGTTTGCCGTCAAAGTATCAAATTGTAAATTTATGAAACTCTAAGGTTAAGGCTAAGGTCTAACCTTAATTTTATGAAACCTCAATGATTAATTCTTTATGGTTTAACTTTGTACATGTAGTTGGGTTCACACGGACCATAAAACTTAAAGTTTATGAAACCTCAATTTTTGAACCCACATGTTAAAAGTTTACATGTGTGCTATTTACATGTGCATACATGTACACAAAAGTATGCAAACGAGATATAAACCCCTGACTCCTGACTTGGAAGCTTATTTTCAGATAAGATCAATTTTAACCATGTGTCTTCCAATCATGAAATAACAAGTTGGAACATTTTTCTGGGTAAAGTTTCATAGAAGATTCCACCGAAAGATCTTTTTATTTTTTTTCTTACTCTCCTACATCTATTCGATTTTGTAGGACATAAAGAAAAACACAAACCATGAAAATTTATTCAATCATTGGCTATATTGAGGAATCATTTTATTACTGTTATAAAATATGAACATAAATATGTGAAAGCAATAGCATAATGAAAGTATGTTGTGTGTTTTTTTTTTCTCCTGCAGTCGCTGCAAAGGTTGGAGATGATTGAAGGAGAGAATGTGACGATTTGTCAAAATGCATTACTAGACTCACCGGGGAAGGAACTTTTTTCTGAATGTAGAACGTAAGTATTACTCAAAAGGTTGGTTTTAAAGGTTCTGGGATAACTACCCCCATCAGAGAACTACCCGCATTAGATATCCCCTAACTCTACATTTAACCTTATTTCTGGGGGGTGATTGACCAGTGGGTAGTTGACCTGACATGGTTTTAACATTTATCATGATAATCATAATAAAGATATTCAATTTTAAAAAAAATAATTCATTAATTTCTTGTTATCCTTTCAAAGTGTTTAGTATTACCCTGGCTGTGTTTTTAACCTTTTACTTTGCCTTGTATTGTATAGGGGTTCTGTGCAATCGAGCATGGCATTATCATTGAATTGAATTGAATTGAATTTATTTTTTCACGGAAAACTTACATCAGCCAAAAGCCAAACAAGACTGCTTTTCAGCAAGTCTGTGATATAAAAACATACATATTGAATATACATGTAACATAAATATACATACATAATCATTAAAAAAATTGTACAAACAGAAATGCAGTTTAACATCATTAAAATAATGTACATTACAGAGTGTATATAAATTATTTACAAAACAAAATTAGTTTTAAGTTAAAAGATAGGAAAGGGGAAGACAGAAAAGGAAATTACATTACACATATGGTACCAATAAAAAGAGAATTAGTTTATCTGAAAGATACTAACCGCTAGATGTAAGATTTCTTAGTCTCAATACTCACACTATGTCTGTGTAATTTTACTATTTAGAAAAAGTGTTTTAATAAATGAAATCAATTAATAATCCCATTTAAGGGACATAGATTGATGTGATGTGGTAATTAAGTTGTGCTATGAATGGTTTTACATGCCAGTAAGTCTATTTTTAATATCAAAAGCGATCACTGAAGAGGTCATTACCTGCGATTCCAAGCACATCTATTATTTTACGCTAATACATGTCATATCCAATGTAGCCTTACAATGCAAACTGTACATTAATGATCGAATGCTGCATGAGAGATTAGAAAGCTTTTATCTACTTATGAAGCGTTGCCTGTAAAAAAGAGGTTGACAGGAAAAATTTAGAGTCACTTTAGTGAAAGTGGGTGCTATAAAGTATGGTATTGTGTCAGGAAAATTCACTCTGTTCTCCTCAGGGTTTACGCTGCTACTCAGGGTTGAGTCTAATGGGAAGCTAATGACCGAGGTAGCTTGTATAGACAATGTAGGGAGGACAGGCTTACGACCAAGCAACGTATGTAGCTTGTAGGTTTTGTAGACATACTTTAGGCATGGCTTCGGGTTAAAAATAATCAAAAAAATCTAGCATTCAGTTCCCATTCTTGTTCATAACAAATCTAAGACATTGTAAACAAGTGGATTAGTACATTACGCGATGCGCAATATATGTCCCCGCCGATAATGTAAAATTCCCATTATATCACGATCAGTACTATCACATAAGGCAAACGGAATCGAAATCGGGTAAAAAATGGCGAAGAAGTAGCATTTTGTAGCCAATGTACAATATAGGTCAAAGTCAAGGTCAAAAGTCAAAATTCTGTGAAGAATTTTGTAGTCCTCACCAGTGCTATCACATAAAGCAAACGAATCGAAATCGAATGAAAAATGGCTGAAGAGTAGGATTTGGTAGCAATTAACAATAAGGTCAAAATCAAAGGATCAAAGGCAG
>CALNVZ010003432.1:10229248-10351261 GCA_940671915.1 Paracentrotus lividus | reverse complement strand
CCTTGATATAAACCGCCACTACATGTATCAAATATTGTGTGCAACTATCAAACATTTTTTGACAACATTCCCTGTTCAGAATATGCACATATACCATTAGCTACAGTGACGCAACTTTTGCTCCTTTCGACAATTGTTCCAGGCTTTATTTCATCTAAGATATGGGGTTAGGGTTCCAATAGGGTTTTGTATTAGGTTTACTCTTAGGTTTAGGGTAGGGTATAGTGTTAAGTCCAGGGTTGAAGTTAGTCACTCGATTAGTTTGGAATTTACATTCTAGCGGAGCAACTGTAGACGAAGCAAATGTCATGAATTTGATACACATGTACATGTATTACTATATGCTCTTGTACCTGAAAGTATGTCAGTTGTAATATCCTTGAAAAATAATCATGGGTAATGAAATGTGTCCTTGAATCATACATTGTTTGTGCAGATTGATTTTAAATTGTCTTTTGTTGTAGAAATCTATGAGTGGACAACGACATAAATTCAGAACTTGAAGATTTAATCATCCATCACTCTGGCAGAGTAAATCTTGTCTATAGCCTACTTGAAATGAAAGCTTATTAATTTCGAGGTCAAAATGTCCAGTTATGTAATATGAAGTGATCCATTCAAAATGGGATGGTAATGTACAGATATGATCTCGACAGACTATTTATTTTCATCATACATACTTTCAAAGCAATTTCATATTGATACTCCCCAGATAAAATGACCTTGGTCTATTCCAAGATCCCATCTATATTGTTCTCAAAATCAATTCATATCAACTACATTTATCTTTGGGTGATGGATATTTTGTGCATTATTGTGTCCTCAATAAACATTTATGATTGTAACTCATATTTCTTTACTTATTCCAGATATATACAAGTCGCATACAATGTTCAAATATGCCATTTAGGATGAATGAATGAGAGTTCAATTTTTGAAATTTTACCATCGATCAGACACCTAAAATATCATTTGGTACTTTCAGAGATATCAGAACTCAATGATACCCCCAGATGTCGTCATTATTTTCTACAAGCACCTTGAGCACTCTACAGAGTGGATTTGGTGCTAACTGCTATACAACAATAATTATTACCTTTCCCTGCTAGACCCATAGTTTTTTCCATGTGTGCCACTAATATTTTATTATTATTGTTTGTTGTTTTTGTTGATAATGTTATTATCCATTTGTATGCATGTTCAAAATTATGATTTTATTGAGATACATCAATTTGCTTGCCTTCGTTATTTTTATACATGTTTTTTTTCTCTCTCTTTCTTTGCAGAGTTGTAAGAGAATACCTAAAAGGAGAACCCTTCAAAGAGTATCAAGATAGCATGTATTTTTCCAGGTTTTTACAGTGGAAGTGGTTAGAACGGTATGTTTAAATTCAATTTGATTCGATTTTTATATTTTTTGATTTCCATGACAACGTAAATGATATTCAATCGTTGTAAGGAGGAAAGTTATGAACTTTACAATATAATGAGGTTCAGATATATCATATTATACAATTAAAGGAGAAAAAAAATTGTTGCCTTTCAAAGGGGCTGGCTTGCCTCCATTGTTAAATATCACAAGCATGAGTTGCTTTCCATCTTTGTACGTCTACTAATTTGATTTGGGATATCTGAAGCACGTACTTGAGTATTCTCATTACAATCCAATATTTCTGGATTATCATTGAACCGTGATTTTTTTTTTCATCATGAAATATTTATGTATGGGAAAGTTATCAGCATCATGGCAAAGTGACTCAGCAGTTTGAAGAAGAAGAAAGAAAAAAAAACCAGCTGAAAACAACCAATATTAAGTCATGAGAATTCATACATGTATTTCTGTTTCATGTGTTTCCAAAACTATTTTCCAGCGATATCAAACACTTGTAGTTTACAATGCTTTTTAACCAAGTTACATGGAAATCACGTTAGAAAAAGATCTATATTATGTGGAAAAAACCAACTTGTCTTTCCATTTACATATTCTTTTGTTCTATTTGCAACTTATTTGTGGTTTTGAAATGTCAGGTACATGTAGAAAAATAGCCCAATTTTCTAATTATTTAATATGTATCGTCCTTGAGCAAAATTATTTGAATCATACAATAACAAAAATTAATATAAATTAAGTCTGATTACAAAAAACTTTAGGCTAGGAACAGACATGGGGTGATGAAATATCATATTTTTTTTCCTTTTTTTTTCGTGAGAGTTTCACATCTTCTTTAGATAAGCAGCATGCACACAATGATAATAATGGGTAAAAAATAAAAAATAATACAAATTAAGTCTGATTACAACAAACTTTAGGCTAGGAACAGACATGTGGTGATGAAATATCATTTTTTTAAAAATAATTTCGTGAGAGTTTCACATTCTTTGGATAAGCAGCATGCACACGGCCATGCGTTTTGAGGTGGGCCCTTTTCCGTTACATGATAATGTTTGCAACGAAATCGTACCGTTTTTGTTTAATGGAGTATTATTCTTATATTTGACACCCTATACCCATAAAAGTATACATATTCTGACAGAGAATTGTCTGAAGAATTAAAAAAATCATTCTGAAAAGGGATTGGGTCAGGTCATAAGAAGTTACAGATCAAAATGTGTGAAAAAAGGTGGGGAAAAAGTACTTCCAGAAAAATCGTGGCAGAGAAAAAACTAAGGACCCTACAAGACAATAACATGCAAATTTGAACTCTTCAAAGTCAGACCTTTCCAACAATATATAACTTGTTAGGGGTTTGTTGTGGTAAAATAATTTTGCGCGATCATCTTTCCAGCGAAAATTTCAGATCAGGAAATTTGGGGAAATATGTGTTATGATGTTTATTTACCCCCAAAATATAACTCAGTCTTGCCTTACAACCTTTTGAAGTTACATTAATTACTTGTAAACACTTAAAACTTCAATAAAATATATTTACAGTTCTTATTGTTGATACAAATGATGCGATTTGGCTCATAGCGAGGGATTTGACTTTTCTTGGTTCAAAGACATGTGAACAGGTATATACATGTGTATATCTGAGAGTTACACATATGAGGTTATACCACTAATTAGCTTAATTAAGTAACTATTAATGAGTGTAAATTTGACCCACTATTAATTCTCATATATTACAATCCAATCAAACTGTTTCATGTTATGTTAAATGATATTTATAACTCATTTGTCTAACTGAGAAATAGAAATTTATGTTCCCCTCCGTCATATGCTGTACAAAAATGGGTACTTAGAAGTTAATTATTTGTTAATTACTCATAAATAAATTGATCACAGGTATTTTCTTTACCCTTTTAGATTAATTCCCTTCAAACTAATACCCAATTTACCCATATAGCATCCATATTTAAAGTTTGACACCAATTTTCAATTTAAACTACCGTCTTACTCATTTAAGCCCGCCTCACACTGCGATTTGCTGCTATGCGATTTTGGGAACAAATGGCAATTTTCCTTAAATGTGACATATTCCAATATTCAAAATTATCTTATGAAATGCAGAAAATATATAGGAACAATGGAAGCGAATTTTTTTATGCGTCCGCCACCGAAGGTGGTGCCGGAGGCATTATGTTTTCGGGTCGTCCGTCCGTCCGTCCGTACGTCCGTCCGTCCGTCCGTACGTCCGTCCCGTTTTCGTTCTCGCGATAACTTAAGAACCGTTTGACGGATAGATGGCACTTTCAAACGTATGCGACATCGTATGTATGCATATGGAGGGACACATGAGTGCTGATTAGATTTTAGGGTCATTAGGTCAATAGGTCAAAGGTCACAGAGGTTCATTGTTGCATGAAAAATGGCTCGTTCTCGCCATAAACTTAAAAACAGGTTGTGACGGGCTCAACTTCAAACTTCTGGGGTAATGTGTGCTTATGCGCCAGGGGCAATGAACTGATTAGATTTTAGGGGGTCATGAGGTCAAAGGTCAAGAGGTCACAAGATGTCATTCGTATACATGAAAAATGGTTCGTTTCTGCGAAGCCATAACTTAAAAACCGTTTGCGGCGGTCAACTTCACTTGAGGAACTGTGTGCCTATGGAAGGGCAATGCGAATGATTAGATTTTGGGTGCATGGAGGTCACGGTGCAAGGTCACATGTCTTGTATACATGAATCAATGGTTGTATCTCGCATAATTAGACTGTGTGACGGGTACACTTTCAAATTGAGTCAATTGTGTGCATTGGGCGGGGCCATGAACTGATTAATTTCGCGCGGTCAAATGTCAGACAGGTCACAGAGGTCTTGTTACAAAAAATTAGTTTGTTCTTGCGATAATTAAGAACAGTTTTGTGGATGAACATACAAACGTTAGGGTCATGTGTGCATATGGATAGGGACAATCGAATTCATTACTATTTTGAGGTCATGGGTCAAAGTCAAGGGTCCAGAGTCATTGTTATACATGAAATGGCACGTTCTTGCTGTAACTTCTGAACCTTTTATGGATCAACTTCAAACTTGGGTCATATGGGAGAAAGATGAACTGATTAGATTTTGAGGTCAGGACATCAAAGGTCACTGGTTATTATGTAAATGACTCGTTGTGCAATTTGAAGGCACCTTTGACGATCAACTTAAACATGTTTTCCTTTTTATTACATCAGTAGCCATCCTTCCTGAGTTGGAAATAATTCTGTGATACAACTTTAATAGATTTGGGTCAATATCTCAAAGATGTCATTGGTATAAATGGATGTTTACTCAACATGCGCATGCCTTTTTTTTCCCGATGTGGCAATACGGAGGCATGCCTTCCGACCGTGCGCGGTCGAAGATTCATCTAGTCTCCAATGCGATCCGTTAATTGGGAGTAAATGTCAAACTAGCTTAAAATCGCAAGATCGCTGTGACGTCACTGCGATATAGAAACCATTTGATTTTATACAGAGAAGGGGGTTCGTAATAGCCGCGAATTACAATTTTATCATTCACAGGAATACCAAGAACTTTGGACAGCATTAATTTCCTTGTTTGAATGTCCATATCAAATAATATAACAGATTTCTCAAAAATCGCATCGCAGCAAATCGCACAGTGTGAGACGGGCTTTTGATAAATTAATTAATTAGCTTAATTAGCTTAATTTGGTATCCTTGAGTTCAGATTATATCCATTTTTACTCGTACATGGATGATATTCCAATTAAACTGTTTAATGTTTAGATAATGTGAAGGTAAAAGCTTAATTTGTTAAAGAATAGAAATTTATGCTCCTCCTCCTCATGCTCCTCCTCCTCCACCACCGGGCAAAAATGACTACTCAGAGTTAATTAAACGCTAATTTCTCATAAACTAATTAATCATTTGCATTACTTTTACTTTTAAGTAATTGCCAGATTAATTCCCTTCAACTTAATACCAAGCATACCCATGTAGCACATGTATTTGGCATTTTATATCATTATTTATTTCTGTGCTTGTTGCGCAGATGTAATGGCACCACCTATATGGGGGCCCACTATAAAACGCATGGCCACACAATGATAATGGGTAAAAAAATAATTATACAAATTTAGTCTGATTACAACAAACTTTAGGCTAGGAGCAGACATGGGGTGATGAAATCTCATTTTTTTTTTTTTTTTAATTTCATGAGAGTTTCACATCTTCTTCAGATAAGCAGCATGCACACAATGATAATTATTGGTAACCACATGTACAGGTCTTCTAATTACAATGTTAACCCATAGATGACAAAGATTTCCCTATGTCTTAAATTAATCGCTTTTTGATCACCAAATTGGCAACATTTCTTTATTTCATTCCTGCAACCTTTAGAAAATTTAATTCATATTTAATGACACTTTACTAATGAAAATTGCAAAGTGCATCATAAAATTTGCCAATTTGCGCATGGAAATGACGATTATACAATTTCATAGCATTGCCAATTTAGAGATAATTTCAATGTTTATTTTCATGAAAACTGTTTTATTTTGTATTAATTCATAATTCATAGCCTTCTAGTTTCAAAGATAATGCATAAGCATCATTAAAAGGAGGCATTGTCCTCTATTGGTTAACACTTCATGGCAAGTATTATCTAAGGGATTGTTTGATCAGCTTTTCTTTTGCAAATTGGCAACCGTGGTATGTTTCTCTAATTGCTACATACAGCTCCTTATACTTAGCAACCCTTCCCTAATCACTTTTTTCTTCCACAAATCAATCCCCTGACCACAACAGAAGACTCCCTTTAATTGTACAAACATACATTTGGTACCGTGGGTTTTTGTCCAGCTTCAAAGTGGCTGGAAAAAATTGGCTGCTGAAATAGTCAAGTAGATTGTCTTATTGTAAATATATAATTGGTTTTTGATGCCTTTTTTTTGTAAATCATTATATTTGATATGTCAAGTGGAGCCTGGGGGTAGTTTTTCTATCAAGATGACCATCTCCAGCCACCACACTCTCATCATCTCCATTGTCACATCTTTTCATATCTTGGCTTGGGGCACTTTAAGATGGGTTATATTTAAAGTAAACTGCTCTATATGGCAGCATGCTCATTTATTAGCATCTAGCTTAATGCACTACAGTCTGTGTCAAATAAAATGGTACAAGTGGAAAACATTTTTTTAAAGTATGAAAATTAATCACATTCTAAAAACGTTTGATATTTCCGTAAAGTAGGAAAATCAGGCTTTCTTCTGCGATAAAAAAAAGATTTATTTGGTGCTGTAGATCTTGAGATATGACCAGTTTACTATACCGGTAATCAAGAAAAAATGTACATAATAGCCATGAATTCAGCGCACCGAAACAATAGATGTGTGTAGTTTCGATTACTCATCTTTAACTTTTGTTTTACAAAAGCAAATTCTAAAAAACAAGTGCATTAGCAAGAAGAATCTTTTGGCTTTAAGTTGGTACCATATTCACACATCATTTGAGAAGATTTCATACCTAAATAATTTTTTCCCTACTGTACCATTTTTTTTTTACACAGACTGTATGTATTCTTGAAGAAAGAATAGGTTTAGGGAAGACTGGAAGATAGAATAGTCAATACTTTTATAAGATTATATCTTCGAGAATATATATTTTTTTGTATTTGGAACCACTTATAACATTGAGATTAGAAAAAAAAGTTGTTGGTCAATAAAAAAATATTGTTAGGGCCCTATAATCTTGATCAATAAGAAATATGTTAGTCTTAGAAAGGTTTGTTGACTTTTTAAATTAAAAAAAGAAAAAGAAACCAAAGTGGGAATGGGGAATAGATTCTAAACCAATAGATGTTTCTCTGTTTAAATCAAAGGCTAGGAAAACACTGGACATGATCAAATCTTTTTATTTTTCATTCTATTCATTTATTTATTTTTTGTTCTGTTGCAAAGAGTCCACATCTTAAGTAGAGATAAACAACCAAAGCCCCCCCCCCCTCCCCAAAAAAAAAAAAACAAAAACAAAAACAAAAACAAAAAACAACCTTGCTTCTTTGAAGTTTGAAACTGATCCAAGCAAAGTTACCAACCTGGCTTTGGATCCACAATTATGCACTTTGCTTTTTGCCTGTAGATGATTATGGTGCTTGTACTCAGCTGCTATAATCACGCTTCTAACAGATGATTTGATGCCAGGCCAAGATAGGGAATGGTCGCGCTTGACTGGGTTCGGTCGTTCCGGGGGAATATGAAGCTAATGACCCATGGTGTAGTGGTTGATGAAGCCCTCTAGTGTCAACTGCCATTAGACATTCGGCAATTGCGCCGAGTTGACTTGCTGTAATGGAGGATTTATTTTACTTCTATAGATCTCTCTCTCTTCTCTCTATATCTCTCTCTCATCTCGATAAAAGCACCAAGTTTGTTTTTTTTGGTGGGGGGGGGGGGGTTGTAGGAGGGGCACGTTGACTTGTGACATATGATTGATTGTTATATCTCCCTTCTCTATCTTGCTCTTTCCCTTACCTCTCTTTCCTTTGCTCTTTCTTCCTTTTTTCTCATTCATCATGATTATTAATGCTCATTTTTTTTTATTTATTTTTTTAAATATTTTTTTTGGGGTAGGATACTGCTCCGCGCTGACTAGATATGTATGATGAATTGTATTACATTTGTATTGCCCCGATCTCTCACTCTCTGTCTCTTTCTCTTTTATTGTAATTATTAACACTGTTTTCTTTTTTTGGGGGTAGGAGGTTCAATATTGTGACAAATTGGCTTTTCACATACATGTAGGATTGTTTGTATTATTCTTTCTCTCTCTCTCTCTTTCTCTCTCTCTCTTTCTCTCTCTCTCTCTCTCTCTCTTTCTCTCTCTCTCTCTCTCTCTCTCTCTTTCAATATTTATCATTGTGATTAACACCAGGTTTCTTCTTTGGTAAGAGGAATAATACTCTGTTGAAATATAAATGCATGATGCACTTCTGCTATACACTTCGATTCTGAACAGAAATGCTGCATTCAGAGTGTTTGTAGACTGTACAGAGCAGTACTTTTACTTTCACACGTACACGCTTTTGTCGTAAATTTGGCGACAGGGCCATAAAACGATACAGTCTATTAACCCGAACAAGCCACTTTCTACCCAGCTTCGTGATATGGGTATGAAATTAGAACTCTGCAAAATGTCCTGGTCGTGATAGGATCTATCATACTGGTGCAGTGTGGCATGTTACAGCAACTTTACATGTTTTACAAATTAATCATAACAAAGTATTTATTAGAATTATCATTATTAAGATAATGTATTAGAAACATGCTATTATTGTTTATGATAGTATTCATATATCCATCTCTATCTCTACCCCTGTCTCATTCTAACTCTTTCTCTCCTATTTTTTTTTTCTTTTTCATAATTGCAGGCAACCAGTAACAAAAAACACATTCAGGCAATACAGAGTGTTAGGCAAAGGTGGCTTCGGTGAGGTAAGCTTTCATAATTTTTATTCCTTGTACATGTAATTGATCTCTTGAGCTGCAATGTGTTGTTCAAGGAATACCTACTAGTAATCAATCAATCTATAAAAAACACTGACATGACTTCAATGGTTATCATGTAGTATTAGATATAAAGATAAGATCTTTAAAGGCCTCATATTCATTAAGAATGTGGGAATACGATTAACTATTGATTACTATATTGCAAATGTAGGATAATAGAAAGAAAAAAACCCCTACAAAATAATGGCTGGACAATTGATGCATTCAATAATCACTGTACATGTGTTTAGTATATTTAAAAATTAGATTCTATGTACTTGGTGGAACTGCCAACATGTTGAAAAGTGGCCTGTAGCCAAGAACATTAGAAATAAACAAACAGATTCAGGAACTCATACCATTATGGAAAGATGATTGCATTATAAACAGATGAATCATATAAGAGAAGTTTAAGCACCTCAATGATCAATGTATATTCTTTCAAATGGTTTGCGATGGACATTATTTTATCACAATATGCTCTTAATGCCTTCTCGATTGTGCATGTGTAAGTTTTTCAAATGATTTAAAAGAACTGGAACAATAATTATGCAATCATCCCATCCCCAATACTCCTTTTATAAGTGCAAGTTTGAGCGACATGAGATTTATTTCAAACCAGATGTAGAAAATTGACCAGTATAAAGATGTACTATAAATCATCATGAAAATTTTGATAAAAAAAGGAAAAATAACCTGTGAGGTTGTGTTCAACATACAATGATCAAGGAACAAGGAAAAGAAATATTTAGTTTCATTAAGATTGTGTTTCTCTTTCGCCAGGTTTGTGCATGCCAAGTAAGGTCGACAGGCAAGATGTACGCCTGTAAGAAGCTGGAAAAGAAAAGAATAAAGAAAAGGAAAGGGGAGACAATGGCGCTGAATGAGAAGATACTCCTCCAAAGAGTCAACAGTAGATTTGTAGTAAGTACATTGTATTTATTCAAATCAACTACACATTCGATCTAATTTCAGTTAACTGCAGGTATTTAAAACAATCACCCCATGTTATTTTGTTTACCTCGATAACTTAATTTATTCATACAGAGCATGTTCTCTCTTTTTCCCTCCCCCCCCCTTCTGTGCCTTTCTTTCCTTACCTCCTTCCATCTCTTGTTATTGTATATGTTATACAGCTTTCTGGACATAGCTGTGTATTATTAATACCATTATACATTGGGATTACCCTCAATTATCAAGGTTTTTTTTGGCTTCTGGTTATCCCTCTAAGTATGCATATGTTTTTTGTTTTCCTCTCAGTGTTGTAAATTGTTATAAATGTACTTTAAAAACGTGTGATTTAGAATATTAAAAATATACATGTAACAAACATTTATATAAACCTTATGCACACAATGTGGCCAGTTTTGTAGTGTTACTATATGGCAGTTGATATCAGGAATTAAAAGGATGAAATTAAACATTAAAACTCTTAATTGGCAATGTTTTGATGATCAAAATCTGTGTGTTTTTTTAAATACAAATTGGCAATTATTATAATTGACGTAGTTGTGTCTTTGTAAATAAGTTTTAGACACTTAAATTTTTGATGAAAAAAAATAAAAATCTTATGATGTGACATGAAGAAAATTGAGTGTACCTTTTTGCTCGGCCGATGTAACAGGACAAAAATTTGGGTGTACCAAAATCTGAAATTCCGAATTCGGCCCCCCCCCCCCCCCCCCCCTGTAGTGAAATCCTGGATCTGCCACTGATACATGTATCAGAAAGATGTCCTCCTCTTTTCTATGCATTATTACCATGCACATTTGTGATGGACAATTTAGATTAGAATGTCAAAACTTATTTTTATTAAGAAAATCAATTTGATCTCCTCTTCTGAAGGAAAGATAAATAATACTAGGTTGAATACAATGAATTAAATTTGCCTCGGGGAAGTAAAACGTCAAACCTGTAAAAAAAATGCTGCCGCCACTTTCGAAATGCATTACTTGTGAACTTGGCTTCAAGCAAATTGACCCATTTTAAATGAACAGAGCGAGGAGAGCTTAGTGCTCTCCATGTTATCAGAAGTTTAGACGAGTAAGAGTAGGAAAAAAATAATTGTGAAATTTGACCTTCTTCTTAGTCTATGGTGAATATTTGATGAGCGTACGTGAGTAGTTTGACGAAATGGGGGAGTCATTCTCATCAAATTCTTTGCCTACAGGTACGTCAGACAAACGTATGAAATCCTCTACAATCTTGATGGTAATATTGAGTAATGGAAATTAATGAAAATGAATTTCTCACAGAATCATATTGGCAGGTTACTTTCCATTAAAAGCATTATTATATGTATATTACATGCAATCAACGAAAGATTGTTGTTAGATTGATATAGAATTTCTTTTAAGAGAATTAAAAATTAAATCAACAGAGCTGGTTTTCTTTTCTTAAGAGATTTCACAGGGGGATAGTTTCAGTACATCAAATTTGATGTGAGACAATTTTACTTTAGTGTAGTAATAAATAAAAAAAGAAAAAAAGAAAAGAAAAGAAAAATAAATTTAATTTCCAGATGGGAGGATAATTAAACAAAAATCTTGTGGCAAAAATAGTCAATTATGACTGATTGCTAAATAAAACCAAATACTACTACTACTACTCCTAATGCTTTTTATTTTATCAGTCCAGCTTGGTTTATTTTGATTAAGACTTGGGTATAGGCTAGCTGGAATATACATTGTATCAAATGTCTTTCATTGATCTGTCGAGCTTATCATATATCATTTGAGTCTTGAGAAAAGGCTACCAGAGGTACATCAACAACAAAAAAAAAAAAAAAAAAAAAAAAAAAAAAAAAAAAAAAAAAAAAAAAAAAAAAAAAAAAGAAGAAAGAAAGAAGATGAGAAAACAAAGGGGAAAAAAAAAAGAAAGACAAGAGATAAGGATAACAAAAGAAAAACAAAAAGAGGAAGAAAAGAGCAGAACAGAATATAATAACAAAAGAACAAGAAAGAAAAAAGAAAGAAAAAAAAAAGGCAGTGGCAAAAATAGTCATAATATGACTGCTTGCCAAAATAATAACAACGGAAGAAGAAGAAAATACTAAAAAGACTACCGTTAATTGCCAAACCTAACTAATCAATGTCTTTCATTCCGCAATACCTGTGCTATAGAAATGTATCTAATTATGATCAAGCTTTGTGAGGAGGCTAGCCAGCAGGAGTATATCGGATGACTTTCATTCATCAGTTGGGCTCGTTATGAATCCATTGAGCATGTGATTACCGTCATCATGTGCCAGGCAATCTCACGTCCAAATGTCACCTTACCACCTCCACGATGCTGCTAGACTCTTGTTTTGCTACTCCTTGTTGGCTGTTCCTCTAGCATCTCCCTAAAAGCCTGCATGCATGTGGGTGTCATTAACATATTTCCACATCTAGTAGTGGATCGTCTAAGTCTATCTGACTGGAGAGGAGTTTCGGTACATTAAAATGTCAATTTCTGGAATTATTAATATCAGTTCTTTTTCTCTCTGTCTCTCTGTATCTTCATATTTCTCTCCCTCTCTTTGTTTTTTGAGATATTCTTCTCTTTTTTTTTCTATACCCCCTCTCTAATCTAGATGTCCCCTATCTATTTCTCTATATCCCTCTCAATTTATTTATACCCGCTTTTCTATTTATATATATTATATATACCCCACTCTATTTCACAATAACCCTTGCCAAATCTCGATATAAATTTCCTCTCTATTCATCTATATACCCTCTCAATTTATTTTTATCCCGTTTTCTATTTCTGTACATCCCCCTCTCAATTTCTCTATATTCCCTCTCAATAAAGTTCTCTATATCCCACTATTTGTATGTATCACCCCTCTCTCTCTCTCTTGCTCTATACAGTCCATCCCAGAAAAATCAAAACCAAGAATAATTTATTGATGTTTTATCATACATTAAAGCTCAACTTGAGTTCTGGTAGCCCACATAAATTGCATTAATAATAATAATACTTAATATTTATACTGCGCTTTTCCCAGTAGGCCCAAAGCGCTTTTAATTAATTAATTAAAACAATTAGATATTTTCTCATATTGTTTCATTTAAGAATATTTATACATCAACTCCAAAAATGTTCATGTTCCTAGAATGATTTCAGATGAAATCTTAAGAAAATATAGGAAAAGTCGGTCAAATTGAGACTTGAGCTGCGTTCACATTAGCCCAAAATGCTCAATCTTGAGATTCTAGCTCGATCAGCCCTCCTTGAGAAAAGCATGAGATTAAAAAAACTTTGTTCACATCAGCCCAATTTTATCGATTCTTGCTCAAGTGCAGGAATCAGCCGGGGCTACATAGCTGGGTTTTTTTTAAAGCATTATTTGTATTTATTAATTATAACCTTGATTACCGTAAATTATGATTAAACATTGACAATTCTAGGTTAATTTTTTTTTTCTGGGATACACTGTAAATTCCCTCTCTCTTGCCTGAAATCTCACAGGGAATTTGATATCTTACTTTAGCCTTGGAGGCAATGTTGAGTACATCTCGAAATAGATGTAAGATATGAGTCACAGAATATCACACATTGCCTGATTTCTCTATGAATAAATCATCACATACGTATAAACACATGTAGTTATTCCCTCTGCATATCTCACATTACCCTATGTCCATGGATTGTTACTAAGTGTGTACGGAATGAAGAGTGTATTATTAAAGGTACTGTTAAACATCTTTGCCTACTCTTTAGAGTTATTTTTTAGATAATTTCTCTTTATAGGTGAAGAATTACATATTGAAGATAGAATTTTTGAATTTGAGCTTCAAAAATATTGTAATTTTCAATAAGAAATTATGAAATGGGATTTTTATCATATACTGTAACACAGTAAAAAAAATCGTAATATTATAGACAACCATAAAAAGTAATGAAAAAATTGGAATAGTTAAAGAAGACTTTAAAAAAAAATGTATTAGAGGATTGTTTTTTGAAAACTTAAAATCTTGCTTGCATCAAAATTTTATCCTGTTTTACAACTCTTCTTTTCAAAAATTGTAGTTAAAATGTACCAGCAGTAAATAGAATGTAAAGGGGCAATTCCATGAGATGGGTGTCATAAGGTGAAAAAATTTATTTTCATTTTTCAACTTGTCACCTATCCTATTTTGTTCAAGATACTTATACGCATATGAAACAGCAATTTTTTTTCAAAAATATGCCTCCAGAATTGCAGATATTACATTCAGAAGTCAACTTCCATTTTCATTGAGAAATACAGTGAAAATATACTTAAATGTTTCATTTGAATCCATGGCTAATAAAAGAGTGATAAGAAATTGATTTGTGGATTTTTATAATGTATTGGGCATCAGTTTCAAGTTGCCAGTAAGAAAAAATTGATCTTCATTCCCATGAATTGGTAGAAAGCGTATGGCCCGACTGTGTAAACTGATGTAACGTGAGTAACGAAAATACTGAAAAGGTTTGATTTCTTAATTTTCCATTGCACTTAATATCTGCCAGTGGAAATTCTCTTCATACTCCTTCTACCTAAGATGAAAAATATTGAAATACTTGTGTACATGCGATTGTATTATAATGACTGAGGTGCAAAAATTTGTAACGTTGGAGTAACAATGTAACGTGAGAACAAAAAATGTAACGTGATAGTAACGACACAAAATTAGGAATACGAATATGTTTTTCGACCAAGAGAGCAAATTATTTTCTGTTGGATTTAAGTAAATTGAGGGGTCATAAAAGTAGTGATTTACTATAAAATGACCTTTCCTGACCTTGCTTGATGAGTCAATTATTAAACTATAAAATAATATACTCAAAGTAAAAAATTCGCTTCTACCGGATGAGACCAGAATTAGTTACGGATGCTGAGAGTTGGGATCTATCTCCGTCTGATCCATTTCTGATTCACTGCATTCTTCAAATTCTCGATGCAGCAGCCACAAAAAGCATTTGTGATGATTGCTTTTCGTCTTTAACCTGCATCCAGACATCCGCTTAACAGAACCCCCAATCCCATTCACCGGTCCCTTTCCATGGAGGTTGCAAAGAAATTCCACTTGAATGTAAGCTGGTGTTGTGGCTTACACACTGGGATTGCTGCTGCCAATTAACCTGTTTATAAATTGTGATGCTGGTCTATCAGACCAAATGCATATGGTTTTTGATGCAGGGACTGTATCCAAGACTGCATCACTGTAAGCTACCACAGTGTCCTTGGTGTGAGTCAAGTTGTCGGACACGGTGACCTCTGGAATTAAGTTTCCTCCCACACCACTTTGTGATTATTATCACCCAACCAAACATTGACAATTAATAAACTACAATACAAGTGTTTTACTAACAAAGTTAATATTCACAAGCTACTGAATGAGACAAGAATTAGTAATGTACGTAATTGTGTAAGTCCACACAACTGGTAGTCTTTAGGTTTTAAGTAGTAACATGTACCTGTTTGTACTTGGTACATGAAGGTCTGTGTAATATGAGTTTACAACCTAACGAAAGTAAGATGTTCAAAATAAAAAAAAAAGTTCCTGGATATAATAAGAAGGCGAATATTTATTACCCTGCATGAACTACATTAAATATCATAGTATGACTTGGATATGAAAATTCAAGATAAAATATGTCCAAGTAAACAATGGAAAAAGGTATGAAAGAATGCCAATTTTGTTATGTTTTAGGGACAAAATATCTATAAATGTTCAATACATAAAAAATATAAAGTTTCCAGCTAATTCTCATGGTCAAAATATGTGGTATTGATTATCAGCTAATATGTAACGTGAGTAACGTGTAACGTGAGTAACGATGATTTTGGTATAGAGGACAGATATTTCCAATGCTTTTAAGATTGATACCCCCTACATTTGTGTGCCAAAATATGAGTTACATAAATCATATAACAGTTGTTTAAAACACTACCTAGTATGAGGACACTTTTTGTATAAAGGCATGTTGGCTTTTAAAGGCGTCCTAAAAAATGTAACGTGAGTAACGAAAGTTTTCATCATTATTTTCTGAACAGATGTATGTAGGAAAATTCTATTAATGTTGCAAGATAGACCAAGGACTCAGGCATCTAGTGTAGAACAGAAAGGCTTTCAAACCTTTCAAAACAAAAAATATGACACTTACAACATGCAAGGCACCTAAAAAGTGTAACGTGAGTAAAGTGGAATTGCCCAAAGTATTCTATTTCTTATTCTCTAGACAGATTGTCGATGTATTCACAGATCATTAATTGCACTACATGTATATCCTATGAAGGTGCACTGAAGTGTGCTGAAGGTACAAGGTATATGTACATGTACTTCTTATATTAAAAGGAAGTACCGTACATATACATGTACCAATCTTTCAAATTATGTCCCTACTCCATCTTACTAGAGATTGCATGCTGTTAATATGGAACCCTGTAGTGAGCAGCCCCTTTTGTACCAGTATTTTTCACTCTCCACTCTTTATTCTGACAATTGTTCAACAAAAACCTCAATTCTTTTCCAATTTTGTGTTGTTTAGGTTAGTCTTGCCATGGACCTATAACCTCTGTAGGTCCATGGTCTTGCCAATGCCTTTGAGATGAAAGAAGCCCTATGTTTGGTCCCGACCATCATAAAGAAAGGGGACCTCAAGTTCCACAATAATCATATCTGATTGGAACACGTGAAGTCAAGCCCAACCAACCATTTCTATTCTGTTTTTTTTTCTGTTCAGATTAGTCTTGCATATGCCTTTGAGATGAAAGAAGCCCTATGTCTGGTCCTGACCATCATGAACGGAGCTAGGGGACCTCAAGTCCCTCGCAATAATCATATGTGATCGGTACACATGAAGTCAAGCCAAACCAACCATTTCTATTCCGTTTTTTTTTTCTGTTCAGGTTAGTCTTGCCTATGCCTTTGAGATGAAAGAAGCCCTATGTCTGGTCTTGACCATTTGAATGGAGGGGACCTCAAGTTCCACATACACAACATGAGGCAGTCCAGGTTTGAAGAGGAGAGAGCTAGGTTCTACGCAGCAGAGATCCTCTGTGGTCTTGAAGACCTCCACCGATTGAGGATCGTCTACCGGATATGAAACCGGAGAACATCCTTTCTGATGATGATGGTAAGCCCCCCCCCCCCCCCCAAAAAAAAAAAAAAAAAAAAAAAAAAGAAGAAGAAAGAGAGAAACAAAAATTTGTTGACTTGGCCTAACAGGTAATAAGAAAAAATTGTCTTTGTGCATATAATCGTCAGTCAGCATATTTCTAAGTCAGACAGTTTATATGCCTATACACCATATTTATTTATTTTTTGGGGGGGAGGGGGGGGCTAAGTGATTGATTGATTAGCTCATGGTACGACTGCCAAGAAGGACATTACTTTGTTGTAAAAGAAAGAGATCAGGGTTAAATCTTTAAATCCTATACATGTATTAATGACTTACTAAAGAGCACAACCGCAATGACTTAGTTGAACCAGGGGTCTCTCCTATAACAAGACCCCACTGTACTGACCAAGTTATCATATCCCCCATACTTGAATGGTCTGCAGGGAATCATTTTCCTGTTATCGCAATGCAATTTGCTATGCAATTTTGTATGATTGCTACACAAAATTTTGTTTGTGTAGCAACTTTTTAACATAGAACTGTGCATACTTCGATGGAAGTACTTCCCCATCAGCCAAATCTGTTAATCAAATTTGAGAAGTAGAATTATTCCCTGATGTGGCAGAAAAATCTCTTGATAAAGGCGGAAAAACATATAAAATATAGTTTGTGGAAATCAATGAGGAAGTTAAAAAATATTCAGGACTAAATCACGAAAGATTACCTCTAATTCTACTCCATTCTCTCTATCTCGCCTATCAATTTTCTACTTTCTGTAACTCTACATTTCCTCTTCCATTTTCTCAAACAGTCCTTTTTAGGACTAACCCCATGGTGAACCGTAAACCTGATCACTGTATTAAAAAATAATTCATGAGATAAGAGACAAAGCAATTATGAAGAAGATTAATGAGAGATTTAACTTGCTTTTTTGCTGTTGTGTTTGTTTTTCTTAGGTCACGTCCGTATTTCAGATCTTGGTCTAGCAGTAGAGATACCGGAGAATGATACCATCAGGGGAAGAGTAGGAACGGTGGGATATATGGGTAAGTGCAAATAATAAAGGTAATGAAGAACTTAGGTAGCACCAATATATCTCCATCCTCATATGTTTTACAAAAAGAAATATAAAAGGTATATATTACAAATTCAGTTACAACGCGAATAGCTTTGCAAGACTGTGTACTAAATGGCATTCTAAAGTTAGAAATCAGAACTCAGTAACCCAGGTAACAAGTGGAGGGTACAAATGTATAAACCGACATGTATTGGACACTGGCTTGATCCCAGTCATGTCTTTTGGATGTTGACATTAAAGGTTGGTCCCAGATGCATCTTTTGACAAAATGATTAATAATTCTTAAATTGAATTGCTCTTGATTTTATTATTGGAAGCAGGAATTGGAAAGAGGAGTGTTTTTAAGAGAACATTGCCCCTTTTGTTACTTGCTAAACATGTTCATGGTATGAATATGGTAAAAAAGTAGTATTATCTATTTGGTGTCTTATTATTATCATTGTCTTTGAATCTCACAGCGCCTGAGGTTGTCAGGAATGAGAGGTATACATTCATTCCAGACTACTGGGGCCTTGGATGTCTAATCTATGAGATGTCTTATTATTATTGTTATTATTATTGTCTTTGAATCCGATAGCACCAGAGGTTGTCAGGAATGAGAGGTATACATTCAGTCCAGACTACTGGGGCCTTGGACGTCTAATCTATGAGATGTCTTATTATTATTGTTATTATTATTGTCTTTGAATCCGATAGCACCAGAGGTTGTCAGGAATGAGAGGTATACATTCAGTCCAGACTACTGGGGCCTTGGATGTCTAATCTATGAGATGATAGAAGGAAGGGTAAGATAATGGTCATGTAGCTCACAGATTTTACCTTTAATGAATTTGACAAATATCAACTCAATGTTTCAGAAATAATGCATGCACATGAGTTGAGGAGGCGGTGTAGCTCAGTTGTGAGAGAGCTCGTTTCGGATAAGATCGTATGATCACTCGTCTTAATGTCGAATTGGTTGTGAGAGAGCTCGTCTTGGATAATATCGTATGATCACTCGTCTTAATGTCGAATTGGTCTTTCACCACTTGGTCAATTCCAGTAACAAACTGGTAATAAACCAAATGGACTATTTGGATATTAGACGAATTGGCAATTAGACAATGTGGTCATTAGACCAAGTGAGAATTAGACTAAGTATGTATTAGACCAATTGACCAACTGCTGTTAGACCAAGTGGATATAAACCATTATAAACCGTGCCTGTGCTCCCTGTTTCAGGCTCCATTCCGAGCAAGGAAGGAGAAGGTGAAGAGGGAGGAGGTTGATAGGAGAGTCAAAGAGGATGATGAAAAGTATAGTCAGAAGTTCAGCTCGGACGCACAAGACATCTGTAAAAAGGTGAGGCATTTTCTTTCCAAAGGCATCTCTCTACCCAGGGAGGTGTTTCATTAAGTCGTTCATAAAGTTATGAATGACTTTACGAAGAAATGAAACATTTTCTTGGGTGCTATACTAATCACATTCTTAATTACGTTATTAATGTTGTCATGGTTATTATTATTATTTCTATTTTTCATTCTTAATCTTTTACTATTTAATGGGTAAAGTCTGATTCAGATTCTAATTCCTCTAAGAAACATAAACATAAATCTTTCAAAGAAACAGATATAATGGTACAATCAAATAGAATATTGAGAGAAAGGACTTAAGAAGAAGAATCATTAGAACTGATCACTAGTTTTTCGTGTGAGTCAAGCATAACGACTTGGAGAAACAACTAGATGTAGATCTTGATGTCTTAAGTTGCTATGTACAGTAGCAGTTTTTTAATCTTTAATTATGTTGAATCTACTTCAGTCATTTGTATGCACCTGGAGCATCTCTACAGATCCATATGTTGTTCGTTATTAATATTGACATTATTATTATTATTATTATTCATGATGATGATGATGATGGTGGTGGTGATAGTGCTGCTGCTGCTGATGATGATTGTTATTATTTGTGATTTATTATTTATCTATGTTGTTGTTTATTATTTATTATTATTTCCACTTGACAGTTGTTGCAGAAGGATCCGGCATTAAGAATGGGGTTTGAGAATGGTACAGCTCAGACAGTCAAAGATCATGCATTCTTCAACTCAATCAGCTTCAGCAGGCTTGAAGCTGGTATGCTTGCACCACCCTTTGAACCCGATGTAAGTTCAATTCCATTACATTTTCTACGGCAACAATTTGTTGGTTGAGAAAGAGAAGGTCGTTAACCTATTTTTGCGTTTGCGAGATAATCGCGTTTAAAGTTTTTGAGGGGGGGGGGGTTTGAAACATGTTTTTAGAACCCTTTTCGGGAGCTCACGAGAAGTAAAAGTTTGGTTGATGAATGAATAATACATCTTTTACAACATATCTAAACAAAAATTAGAAATAATGACCAATTCCAATTTTAGAACAAGAAAATTACTTAACTCCCTTCTCAATCTGAGGAAATAAAAAATGGCAAACAATTATGTTAACGACCTTCTCTTTCTCAACCAATGACTTGCTGTGCCATAAATTCCATACACTAATCAAATAACTAACTTCAACCTTGGACTTAACACTATTACCTAACCCTGAACCTAACACAAAACCCTATTTTAACACTAATCCTAACCCTAAATCTTAGACAAAATAAAGCCCAGAGCAATGAACGCCATGTCACCATATGTTCTCAAGTTTCAATCCAAAAACGAGTACTTGCAAACAGAAATTATTTTATTTCAATTATTAACGAAAAAATCTCACTTCATTCAAGAAGCATCTAAAAACACATATTTTATATTCTATGTACATATCTAATATTTTTCTTTTATGCTCGGTTGTTTCATTTTGTATTTCATTGTATTGTTCATGTATTACTGTACAAGTGGTTATTTTGACGGTGGTTTTATTTTTCCAAATTTCGTGAGTCCATCTTTGCGAAAATTTCTGTACCCGAAAATATTGGCTTATACATTATTTCCTATATTCTCTTTGTATCTGAAAAGGCGCATTATAGATTTAAGAATATTGTATTATTATTTCAAAACCAATGTAAATTGGATCTCCTTCTTCACTTTCATTTTCTTCCTCTCAACTTAGTCTTGTATTTTACTCATTCAATCACCTTGTGCTGGTTTTAATTCCTTTCAATCACTGGCTCCTTGTCTCTGGAATAAGTTCCCTTTAATTCTATGAAATAGCAAGCCTCACCTCCTTCAAATCCAATCTAAACTTCTTCATGCCAATGATTTTTTTCTATTTGAATTTCCCTGAGGGACTAACCAGCGCATTATAAATAATATTATTATCATTATTATATGAAATTATATTTAAATTTTTTTTTTGGACTTTGCAGAAGAGAGCTGTGTATGCAAAAGATGTGCTGGACATAGAGCAGTTCTCAACCGTCAAAGGAGTAAACTTGGACCAAAATGATGATAGATTCTACACCAAATTCAACTCGGGTAGTGTGGCGATTCCATGGCAACAAGAGGTATGTCCGTATTATTGATTGCTTAAAAAAATGATATTTTCCCATGTATTTGGTCTTTTAAGGTTTAAAATGAGGCTATAGGAAACAATTCCTTGCCATTTTTATGCCTCCGCCACCGAAGGTGGTGCCGGAGGCATTATGTTTTCGGGTTGTCCGTCCGTCCGTCCGTCCGTCCGTCCGTCCGTCCGTACGTCCGTCCGTTTACGTCCGTTCCCGTTTTCGTTTCTCGCGATAACTTAAAGAACCGTTAACGGATCACTTTTCAAATGGATCAGTATGCATATGGTAGGGACAACTGATCTGTATTAGATTTTAGGGTCATGAAGGTCAAAGGTGCAAAGGTCACAAGAGGTCATTGTATGGCATGAAAATGGCTCGTTCTCGCACATAACTTTAAAAAACGTTGATGGGTCACTTCAAACTTGGGTAATAGTGCCATAGAGGAGGGCAATGAAACTGATTTAGATTTTAGGGTCATGAGGTCAAAGGTCAAAGGTCCACAGTATGTCATATTGTATACATGAAAATGTTCGTTTCTCGCAATTAACTTAGAACTGTGTGACGGGTCAACTTCAAACTTAGTAATGTGTGCATATGGAGGGGCAATGAACTGATTAGATTTTTGGGTCAAAGGTCAAAGGTCACGAGGTCATTGTATACATAAAAATAGTTTGTTCGCTGATACTTAAGAACCGTTTGAGGGATAACTTGAAACTTGGGTCATATGTGCATAATGAGGGTCAATAAACTTATTAGATTTTGGTCATTGAGGTCAAAGGTCACAGGTCATAGTGTACGTGAAAATGGCTCTCGTTCTTGCGATAACTTTAAGAACCGTTTGAGGGATCAACTTTCAAACTTGGATCAATATTTACATATGGGAGAGGACACATGAACTTATCAGATTTTGGGGTCATGAGGTTCAAAAAGGTCACAGAGGTCATTGTTGTACATGAAAAATGGCTTGTTCTCGCAATAAACTTAAAAAACCGTTTGACGGATCAATTTCAAACTTTGGGTCAATATGTGCATATGGACGGACAATAAACTGATTTAGAATTTAGAGTCATGAGTCCAAAGTTCAAAGGCCACAGAGGACATTGTGTACGTGAAAATGGCTTGTTCTTGCCGATAACTTAAGAACAGTTTGATGGATGAACATCAAACTTGGGTCATGTGTGCATATGGTAGGGACAATGAATTTATTTATTTTGAGGTCATTAAAGTGTAAAGGTCAAGGGTCACAGACATCATTGTATACATTGAAAATGCACGTTCTGCTGTAACTTCTGAACCGTTTTATGGATCAACTTCAAACTTGGGTCATGTGGAGGAAAGATGAACCTGATTAGATTTTTGAGGTCAGGACATCAAAGGTCACTGGTTATTTATGTAAATGGACTCGTTTGTTGCAATTTCTGAAGGACCTTTGGACAGATCAACTTAAACATGTTTATCCTTTTTATTACATCAGTAGCCATCCTTCCTGAGTTGGAATAATTCTGATGATACAACTTTAATAGATTGGGCGTTCAATATCTCAAAGATTCATTGGTATAAATGGATGCTAAAATTACTTCAACATGCGCATGCCTTTTTTTGCCGATGTGGCAATACGGAGGCATGCCTTCCGACCGTGCGCGGTCGAAGATTCATCTAGTTTGTTTTTGTTTTTTTGAGCTCGTCGAGGGAGGACGAAGAGGGTTTCAAATGTTGTCTGGTTAAATGTCTGGTTTCAATTTCAACCAAACTTGGGTGGAAGTTGCACTGTTGTGACCCTTCACATGTTGGGTCAAAGGTCTTTATGCATGAGTTAAAGGTTTCATGCTGCGGTCAAAGTCAGCTATCTAGCCAACTTATCAGAGTTACAGCATTGGATACGGAATGAAGAGTGACAAAGTGAAAAGAACAAATAAAGAGTTTGTTGATCTGTTTACTGTTCATTTGAATGATTTCCAATATGCAAGATAATATGATGCTTATTAACCTATTGAATATGTTAAAATCCACTTTTCAATGATAATTATAAATGAATTAACTATCTTATTGTATTGAATCAATATTATTTTTCCATCTTAATTTAAAGAGTAATCTGTCAGAGAATATGCTTTTGAATCTTTTGAAACTTATGTATGGTCATTGTGCTGTAATTTTCAAATGTTTTTAAATTGTGCTAAATTATGCCCCCCCCCCCCCAAAAAAAAAAAAAAACTGCTGAAACTGCTTATCCAAAAAAGAAAAAAAGAAATCTTGTGGAGTAAAATTGAGTCTTAAAGAGCCTGAGCTTTTGAATTTAGCAGAATCTCCGTCAGGAAGAAAATGACAACATGTATAGTAATTCCAGCTTTCAAGTTTACATACAAATATCTAACGATCATGGTCAAAAGGTGTATTTCTCATCAGCCAATTTTTATGCCTCCGGCATCACCTTCAGTGGCGAAGGCATAAAAATTGTTTTGGGGTTTATCATACGTCCGTACGTCCCATCCGCTCGTTATCGTGATATCTCAAGAACCATGTGAGAAATCAACTTCAAACTTGGGGATAGTATGTATCACTATAGGAAGACGATATGATTAGATTTTTTTTTCTAATTTGGTAGATGATTGAGACAGGTGTGTTTAGTGAACTGAATGTGTTTGGGCCAAATGGAACCCCTACAGTAGACTTGATGCCTGACATGCCACCACCGCCACCTAAGCAAGGCTTCTTCAAGAGGATATTTAGGATTAAGGTTTGTACCCTTCCTAATCTCAACTTTACACTTTATTTGGAGCACTTAACCCTATTCTGCCTGGGATTTTCAAGAGAAGATTTTGACTGGGGGGGGGGGGGGTCAATTTGACCCCCCCCTGAGATCTCGCCCGTGGATATTCCGATCGTCGCGAAATTTTGCACGAATGTCGCTGCACATATAAAGGGTATCGCTGATATATTTTTTTAAAAAACAAATTTCACATATTTAATTTTGCTAATTTATGCATACTCATGTATGCAAATTAGATGCTTTTTTATTTAAATTGTTAATATTTCATTAATAAACATAGTTATGAAGCTCAAATGTTTTCTAAAAGCTGCTGAGTAGCAAAGTCAACAGTATTGAATTGACAAATTCAGAAATTTCAAATTAATTCTTTTGTATTCTATTGTTTTGTGAATTTCTTATGTATTCTATTGTTTTTATTTCTTATGTATTTCATTTCTTTGTTTTTGTAATTTTTTATGCTTGAGAAATGTTTCTTGATCAATGTAAAGACAAATTTAATCAATCAAAGAGCATAGAAGGCACAATTATTAGTGTTATAAAGCAATTTAGGAAAAGCGGTATTTTGTACACAAACGCATGCAAAATGACGATTTTCGTTCCATTTTGGCCTGACATGCGATTACATAATGTTGCGTAACGCGACAACGGGTGTCTGATTTTTTCGAACTTGGTATCAAAAGTTGCGGGACACTTGAAAGAAAAAAGTCATAGAGCGCCAGGTCGCGACTTGCAGCGGTTGCGCGGCAGTCGCGGATATCTTACAGGGGGGGTTAAATTGACCCCCCCCCCCCCCAGTCAGAATAGGGTTAAGGTTAAGGCGTGACTGCAACAGCTGGGATGCCCTTTCTACCATACCCTCTTTTAAAAAAGAAACATGTATGTACATGAGAGACACATTGAGACTGTTTTTTGCTTTGTTTGCATTCTTGCTGATATTGTTTTAATAAATGAAAGTGATAAGCTAATGCAAAAACCACAATGTCTCTTCAAGGCTACTCATATAAGGTTTCATTCTAATGTGTCTCTTTGTTTTCCCCTCACAGAGCAGCGATGACCGACAATGACACCTTGCCAAACAACCCTCCTGAATTAGAGAGGGCGCTCTTTAACTCACCTTTGCGACAGGCAGGCGGACATGATCTGGCTGGCTCAGTAAAGCTGGTGGAATCTCGACTCAACTGGATTGAAGCAAGCGGGACCATCTGCTTTTATTATTACACAACAACCTGAACACATATAAGGCTGTCAACACTGCCACAGCTTTTTATTGTCTTGTGAATTCCACTTTTTATGGTGATGTACAGCTCTTTATTTCCTGATTCTTACTGGGCTCTGCTAAGATGGCACGCTACACTCAACGGCGCTGTTTGCTATGCCTTCACAAAATAACTTTCACGTTTGTGCAAATAACAACTGTTTTATTAGGCTTTGTGGTATCTTATCTAACATGCAATGGTCAATCTTTTGCAGGAGATTTGACACGAAGGAACACTATAGATTAAGTATACTAAAAACCCACTCACAAATGAGAGTAAAGAAGACAATGGGATAGTCTTTTGAAAAACACAAGTTCTCTATATCCATAGAAAAAAAGAGCCCTATGAGAAGGTTCCTTTTCATGAGAGAATAAAGTCAACTGTCTTTTTCCCCAAGGCTACCTCACAGATTTCAATTGTGATTGCTCATCATGCATACCTACAGAGAACATCTCATGAACTCTATAAGAGTGATGAACAACCTCTGCAATGTATTGAAGAACGGGATGTTGGCAGCTATCCAGCTCTATGTGCGTGTGTCTCAGGAGAACCATTAGGGGCTGTGCATCGCAGTGTGTGAGTTGCACAATCAAAATCAAGCCATCAGTGTGAACAGTCTTGCAAAGTCAAAAGAACTTTTACTTTGTAGATGAAGAAAAAACAAACAGTCAGGGATTCGACGTGAAACATTACCTCACGTTACAACATAGATTCCGTAGGTGTAATTCTGTTTCTGAGGCTCTGTAAATACAAAGTATATCTTACCTTACATATCTGCTTTGTGTATGCTTGATACTATGATAGTCAAATAATCTTTTTAAATTAAAGTATGGTGGTTTATATTTCCTTCAGTTTTCTTTTAATTGCTAAACTCATTACTATTGCTGCAAGTTTGCGTGTTGGTCGTTTATGTCTATAGTTGCGTAATCTTTGCTAAGGTGATAGTTTTAAGATTTTGAAATAGACTAATACAACTGAATGTATTATAAATACATTTGAACTATTGTCTTTGGTAGAGGGAGGGGTCTATTAAACATCTACATTAAGAACCTTGCGTTCATTTTAAATCTAAATCAATGTAATGTAATGTATTTTTGAGGACAATCTGGGAAAATATACCAAACAATACAATCTACCCAAATCTAATATTCACTATTAAATCCACACCTACTTTTCAAGCACATGCTTATTTAGAAAGTCATAAATTTAATGTTTTTTATTACAAGTAACTGGGTTCTGAATGGGTTTGTCTTTTGAGTGAGTTTTGTGAGTTACGGTGGACCAAATTATTCACTCCGGGCAGGTAGCTCTTTATCTTGCCCAAAATTCCTTTCCTGTTTTGTATTGTCAAAAATATGTGAATGAGTGAAAAGAAAATTGAGAAGGCTAAATTTAAGCTTTTTTATTGTTACGTTTTTTGTTTCAAAGGAATAGAATTCAACAAAATCTTTATGGAATAAAGGTATTTCTGTGATTCCAAGAGCCCCCTTTTTCATGGGTTTTTGCATCACTGTAATCTCTTCAGGATCCTTTATTTGAATCAATAACAATGCAATTTTTTCCGCCTATTGGGACTATATACGTATCAGGTTGTTGTATTGTTTGGTGCTGATCCATTTGAGTCTGAAATCGAACCCCCCTTGTAGTTCCTCTTTACAATCAACAATGTTATAATGCTGCACAGAACAGATGTTCTTGATCTTGTTCTCTCTTTCTCTGCTTCGGATGCACCAACATTATTTAGTTATTTCTGAATTCTATGTGGTCATTTGCCACTGTACAGATTACACTGATATGCCTGTACTTATGTAGTGTACAACTCGCATCAGTTGAAGGACATTATTTTTGTGTCTCAGACTATGGTTGCTTTGCAGTGTACCGTGAATCATGTCCTTGATTAGCAAATGAAAGAGCTCAATAATTAATATTCACTGGAGAATTGCTTCACCATGAGGTGTATAATAAACCATATCCCATAATTTGGGCTTGTAAAATTAGAGTCTTGTTGGATAGGAAACTTATTCCTCCATACATGCCCAATCGCAGGTAAACAGCTCAAGCGTAATACAACAATATCCATAAAGATAAATAGTGCCATATCTGAAGATTTATCTTGACTGATTTTCTCTTGCTGTAGTGTTGATATAGTCAAGTTCACACAGATCCCTAGCATGTATTGATAGACTTGCTTTTATGTGAGATAGGCAAACTGGTAATGGGCTTGTACAGTAAGTATATAGTAAAGGAAACGTTCCACCTAGGAAACTAAATGGTGTTTATTTTGACGCTATGCATTTAAAAAAACAAAAAAGATGATGACGTGCAATCGATTATTGGGTACTGTTCTGTGATTGATAATATAACTGGGTGATTGGGCTGTGTTATTTGATGTGTGTAATGGTGTAAATTAAAGCATAATAAGCAGAGTTTTGCTTGTTGTGTTGTTGTTGTAGTATTGTTACTATGGAGACGTAGATCAAGAAAGATGAAATTGCAGATTTAAGTTTCATGTTCTCCCTCTGAAGAAATGAAATTAAAAAAGGCTAACCAGCCGTTAATTTGAACGTTCACTGCTCACTGAATAAAGTATGTTTATATTTTTGTTTGAATATGTTGTGGTATTGCATTCTATGCATTCTAATTATGTTTTCAACTTAACTAAATCCTCCCAACTCACAGAGAAGAATAATGCTATTGAAAACCTTCCTTTTTTAAAATTATTTTTTGTGTAAAGTTGATCGTGAGTTCTGATCATGATAGAAAATTAATAATCACAAGTAAATGCATTTACTCAGTTCTTTGTTGAATCATATAATTTCCCCAAATAGTTTAACATATTTTGCCTTTCTTCCCTCTTGTTCTTTCCCATCTCTCTCTCTCTACTTTCTTTATCCCTCTCTCTCTCTTTCTCTCTCTCTTCTACTCTCTTTCCCTGGCTATCTATCACCCCTTTTAATCTCTTTATCTCTTTTCCCCTCTCTTCTTTTATCCAGATATTCTCATTTTTGGTCCTTCTGTCTCTTTGGCCTTGCAGAGTAGGCTTTAATTTTTGCAATTTGCAATAAAAAAAAAGGAGAAGACATCTTTGATGTTCATTAATATCTGTTAAATTTGAATGTAGCCTAAGAAATGTACTATATGTACAAGCTTGGAATAATGTCATTTGTCTTATATCAAGGGTGCTGAATTTGAAATAGATTAATGCCATACATTTTGTTTTGCTATTAAATCAATGATCAAGTATAAATGTACAATGTGTTACCCATAGAGCTAAGTTTGAAGCTTTGTAAATCTGTAATGATGTCATAGAATAATAAGGGAGCCCCCTAGAAAAAAAAAAAACACTTCAAAGATGGCCATGCAGGCTAGACCAGCACTTTCTGCAATGTTTTTTTTTTTTTTTTTTTTTCAAGCCATACTCAGTTTGTTGCATTCTTTTATTAAAAGAAAATATAATCTGTATTTTAAGTTGATCACTCTCACCCAAAGTTTAGTCAATGTGTGTTTTGAGAATATGTATAGTTGCCAACTCAATCACCCAGGTAATATTGTGTACAAAATGTGTAATATATGACATAGGATCGTAGATTAGCATTGGAATTTAGGACCTCGTCACCTTTTATACAAGAAAGAATCCTGTCTGTTCTTTTCAATAATGTTGTTTGCATTCGTTCATGTGTAATATAGACGGAGAGGTCAATCATGGAAATACAAATTGTTGAAAGTTTCAGTACAATAATTTTGAATGCACAGTGGGTACATGACCGCAAGACTTCTTGGTTATAATTGAAATATTGTGAACCTATTGAATTATTATTTATGTACCGCTTGGTCTAAAATAAAATTTCCTCTTTGGATTGTGTGAATACAAGCTATGTGCTAGAGAAACAAAAAAATAATGGTCATTACACAAACTACAAAAATAACTGTATTGAGGTCAACAGGTTTTCATTTTTCAACCCACCACTTATTCTACACCAAATTCCTCAAATCAGGTTAGATTCAAATGTGCAGCTCAAGTGTCATTTAAGCATCAACATTCATACAGCAAGCACCATAAAGTGAATGCTAGCTATATATAGTTACTCTTTCTAGGATATAGCCAGTAGTGGATCCAGGCTTATGTCATAAAATTGAAAGTTTTGGCCATGTCCAAACATAATGGAGCCAGTATTGTCACCAGACATTTTGGTCTTCACAATCTATTGAAATTGTGAACCTTGGATCCGCACCTGATAGCTGCATTCACCTTAAAGGTTTCTACTTCATAAAGCTTCTTAAAGCATATGTTACATGATAGAGATGAACCGATTTTAAATCGAAATTCTGGAAATGTTTAGTATTGGCTGAACAACATTTATGTGAATGCTTAATCAGCACATGTGCAAGGCTTGCAAGGTTATATACAGTGGTGTGAGCTCAAATAAATTGTTAAATGAGCCCAATAAATTATTGGCTATCATTTTTAGTCAGAATGCACCTTCATCAAGCATACTAAAGAAATAGTGCTCCATGCTCAATTAGCAGAGTTATATACCAGTATAAATATTGGATTGCTCTAGAAAGTTATTATATCATACAAATCTTGAATGTGTTATTGTTTTTAGTTTTTCATGAGATTACCGTATATATATTGGCATCTCTTTATTCAGAAGAAATTTGACATTTCATTTTCAGGTAATATGAATGGACTGCAAAAACCATTTGTGATTGTACCCAGTGATGTTATTTGTTATTATTTAAATGCTTTTGTAATGAATATAATGATGGTACTATATTATGATATACAGAATAAAACTATTAAAAAGTGGAAAATGCAAAGTGTGTATATATATAAATAAATATATATATATATATATACCTGCTAGGGTAAAATGGGCCTTTTTTTAGTTAGTGGGGCATATTGAAAAGACGAATATAAAGGGACACGGAACTTTCTGTGGAATCATCATTAAAATGTGGATTTGGTTAGGATATACATATTGTAATTATCTGTGAAAAGTAGAAGATTGTCGTATCATGGGATACATATGATTCTGCCCTCTGTACGGGGGCTATGTGTGGATGCAGAGAGAAAACTATGTTACATAAGCCTTGAGAGAGGGAGAAGAAAAAAAAAAAGAAGAAAATAATAAAATCAACTGCATCTTTAAACACATTCTATGTATCTTTGTCTTGTTTTATATCCTGGACAAAACATTTCATTGTAAATACTGTGAAAGTGAGAAAAGATTCGAAAAAGAGGTTTGCTTGTTTTTACATTCACACATACACATCTTTAATTTTGTGCCTCTCCATAGTGCGAAATGTGCAGGAAAAAAAGTAGTCCAATGAACTTAAATTTATTTACACTTAGAATTAAAGTCGCCAGATATGTGGTATTGTGTTTTGTTTTTTTAAATTCATTTATTAGTATATAAGTATCAAGCTGCAGAACAGGCTGAAAGAATAATTAACGAGCATTTATTCAAGTATTTACACATGATCACAAACACATTATTCTACATCAATTGTATAAAAACAGTGAGAATGAAGTGTGTATTATATTTATGTATAACATACACATTTTGTTAAACACTTGCTACTGACAATTAAACTCATCAATAATATTTGATCATAAATTGAACGAAAATAAGATTATCGAAGCAATGTAAGGTTTTGTTTAATTTACATTTTGTATTCTAATTAAAATCAATTTCAAGTTATAGTTAACCTTATTTTCCCCTATACCCAATAGCAATGCCATTACCTAAATTTGCATATATTGCACTAAAACAGAAATAACTATTATTACATTTCTTATATCTTTAAGTTTATAGACCAGTACATGTAGCTATTGAAAGGCAGTGAACACATCAAGGTATAAACTGTACTTGATCCTAGATTAAATTATTATTTTTTTTTAAATAGTGGTATTCACTTACGAACTTAAAAAAGTATAATAGACCTTATGCATATGACGTCATAATCTTAAAGCGCCCTTCCTCAGAACATATAGGAATACGCATAAACGGAGTTGTCAGATATGCGCCAGCTGCATATCACAATGCATAGAAGGCAATGGCTTCAGCCCCTAAGGGAGGGCGCTAGGGCGGCGCAATGACGTCAATGCATAAGGTCTATTGTAAGAGTTCCAACATCATTTGAAGTCATCAAAGTTATCTTGGAATGCCAGAAAATACATCCCTGCAATTTTGTCGTAAGAATTGTTTATCAGAAGACACTTATTCTTATTTCAGTTTCTTTAACGTTTTGTGCTTATTTTAAAGTATCTATTTTTAACAGTAAAATACAGATTTTAATCATAAAAATAAACCCAATTTTATCTCAACGAATGGACATATTGATAGCTCTTTTTACCAAAAGCTAAAAAGAAAAAAAAAAATGCGACTACAAAGGTATATCCAATGTACATTTTCAAAACTCTTTTGGAACGGAATTACAGTGAACCTTTCAAGACAAATATTAATCATCAATGCATAAGAATCAAACAAGAAATCCTATTCTCTTTTTAAATGGTGAAAAAGAGTACATTCATATTCTATATTTATAATTGATGTCATTTCAAACATTTGCTGGTTGTCTATCAAAGTACAATCCTTGTACAATCCTTCCTACTTACAGTAGGAAACAATTTCATTGCTGTTGCTTGTACATTTATTCAATTATTATTGCCTATAAAGGTAATGTATTAGCTCAGCAAAGCATTTCCTCTTACATGAATATGCTGAATAAAGCAGAGATTGTGTGACCCGATGTCTCCAAAATCTCAATTTTCTGTTTCAGAAAATACATATTAAAAAAAAATATATAAATTCTGAGAGGTTATTGATGGTTTTAAGCTGACTCAACTTTATGTCCATTTCAAATTGGAAAAGTTGACATCTGTCTGCCGGGAACATAGTGTAAACATACATGTAGCATTAACCTTGCAAACTTTCCTCAGTCGTAATACATTTAATAATGCATCTATCACATGACATTCACTATAATCAAAATTGAATACAATGTCCATTGTAAACCTTGTCGCATCATATACAGTATATTCTTTAAATTAATATGAAAGACAACATACTTGATTTGAAAAATTTACATACCGGTATGCATTGGAGACTCATAAAGCGAATCAGCTTCAATCGCTAGCACCCTCTTTGGTTCTCTCTCTCTCTCTCTCTCCTTCTTCTTTAATCTCTCTCTGTTCCCCTCTCCTCTCTTCTTCTTTGTCGCAGTTTGGCAATATATTTTTTTTAGATATCAGTGTGCTGTATTGAAAACTTCATGTTTACTACACTTGTCTTGACCTTTACTTCTGTATAAATAATTACAAGCAATTATACATTTCTTATATAGATTATGACCTGTAAAAAGAAAAAAATATACATACAATTGAATATGACAAACTTTAAATAAAAATATGATTGAAATAATAATTGAAAGAAAATAACTAGCACTGAATGCATTTTGTATTGCAAAATTGATCATCACCAAACTCTAGATTGAAGCAATTATTGGATCATGAAATCTTAATTTACAATATACTGAAATTCCTTGCATACAAATTCACGATTGAAAATATATAAAATTTAGTACTGGTTGGTTGTGTACATCCTTCAAAAATAAACAAAAAAAAAACAAATCATTCGAAATACATTAAAACAAATTTTAAAAAAAATTCCCATAGAAATCTCTGCATATTGATTCGCAAAATTTGGAAAGATACAAAATGTGCAGATTAAAAAACAGTACTGATTGTTTATTTACAACCTGCAAAAAAAAGTACCTGTAGTACTCAATTTCAGTCACAAACCAAGGTCATATTTTTGATAAATGTAGGATAGACAATCAACCTGAAATATGTACATATGTACATATCTATTTAAACAAATGTGAAAACCCTGGTTAAAAGTAGAACACAAGAGCTGAATACTGATCATGTACGATTTGGGTATGCAATTGACAAAAATGTAAACAAAATATGGCTAAAATAATTCCTTAATTTTGATGGAATATAGATAGGGGAGACTGGGGTAATTATGGCCCCCTTTTTCACATTTCCTATTACTACCATTAAATGAAAAGTCCAATGATATTCTAAATATGTAAAAATACAGTCGGTCCATATACCTATAATAAACAAAGGAAAGTATAAACCTGCTACTTCTCATTTGCATATTAATTACCATTATGTTAACATCTTTGGGGGCCATAATTACCCCACGGGTTGGGGTATTTATGGCCCCTATTGTAATGACAGTATGAATTCAAAGATATTATGCTAATTGATGATTGTAATGTATAATAAATATTGTTGTGTATTCCTAATACACTTATCAACCACCAACAATGATTTAATCAATAATAGGTTCAGCCAAAATGTTGAAATTTTGCAATCAAAGCAGTATACATATATTTATGTACAAAATCGTACAAGTTAATGTCCCCATCTACGCTTATCTGCGCTTATACACTATGTATGCATTGGGGGCCATAATTACCCCAAATGACATTTTCAATTTGATCCCCCTTTACAGCTCTACTATTGAAGATATTCAGGTGGAAGTTTTTCTGTCGTGTTTTTTACTTCCTATTTTTTTCAGTTTCAATCAAAATTTCATCTTAAATGATTTTAATTAATGATATCACACCCCACATAAAAAAGCAGACTTGCCACTTTCCAACAAACAGAATTGTAATTGCCGTACATTTTAGGCTCCCCTAAGCACAAAATTTCATGTAAGTGGCTTATTTTTCTCACATGATAGTAGGAAGAGTTAAGCTAGGCATGTGTAAAAATTAAATTATCATTGGGTAATGCAGCAAAGAGTTATAAGCTCTCAAATACAAAGGGGCCATAATTACCCCAGTCTCCCCTACTATTTGTTAAAAAGAGAAAGCAAGGTTTTAAGAAAAAGGACAAAAATCAATGGCTTGAATTTTGAACTTTTAAAAATAAAACTGCCTTGTGATATGAAAGTCAGAACCCTGGTTTACAGTAGAAAACAACAGAATAATACGAATCGCCCAATATGGTATATCGCATATAGAACAAAACAAATTATTACTCAAGTGATCCCTTATTTTTAAAAGATATCAATATGGCTTTTGTTTTGTAAGGGCAAACTGGGGTTTAAGAAAAAACTTGAAATTAATCACTAAAAGTTTGAAATTTTGGTCTGCATGACTCTAATAATTACTTCTTTCAACAGGATATTGATGCCATTTCATCTATTAAAGGGCAAGTCTGGTTTGAAAGAAAACAGCAAAATCAATTGATATAAATTTGAAATTGTGAACTGCACAAGACTCACTGACAAGCTATACATTTTTGTAGGTTACAATTTCTCTTACTTCTCTCCTTGAAAGAAAAGGACAAAATAAATGGATATAAGTTTGAAAGTATGAACTGGACAAGACTCAATGAAAAGCAGTACATTTTTGAAGATCACATTTGCTCTTACTTCTCGATTGAGATAGCCGCCGGATCTCCATTGTTCTGTTCGGCTTCCAGTCGCAGGTATTTTGTCCGGAAGAAGAGGATGAGAATTGCTGTGACCACAATACCGTAACCAGCATACACAAACAATGGAACTGTGGGAGGTGAGATAGAGAATGGGAAAGAGTAGAGATATTAATGATAATAAGGCTTTATAAATCCCAAACAATACAAGGTACTCAGTGGTGAATAAATAATTTGAAAAAAAATGACCGTACATGTTAAAATTGGAATATTTCGGTGGCTCACCCCCATTATTGGGCCTGGTGTCCCCTCTATTTTCAAATTCTGGATCTGCCACTGGTACTACCTTTGACTCACCATGCTAATTTATAGTTCAGGTAGAAGGTTAGAAATAAAATCTTAGACTAATTCTGAAACACAGATACACATGGAGATAAGGAAGAAGAAGAACACAGGGAAAAAAGAGAAATAGAGTTTTATTGTACTTCTTACATCTGTAAATATTGATTTTAAAGAACAAATGAAAAAATGGTATTGAATGCCTATCTTTAAAATTGATCATTATAAATTGGAATAGGAAGAAGTGACTTTAACAGATCCCAGATTATAAGGCGAGAGAAGACACTGTCTCCATATCCCTTCAAATGAATGAGTCACTAAACCTTGGAGAACAAGGTCAGAGGTCAAAAGGTCACACCCTTTTCTATCAGGGAAGATAAGCACTGCTAAGGGAAAACTAAAACGAAACTTCGTTTTGTCCTACAACACTTACTTGTCATATCAAGCACTGTTTGGATACCATCATCAGGGAGTGTGGACATTAATAATGTTGTAAATGCGCTGTCACTAGAGGGCGTGGTTGTGATGTTGGGTAACGAAAGGTCGATACACTTTTGATCCGGTAGCAGTTCCACATTGGTAGGCTGTGCCAGGACCTGACCGAGGATGATGAGAATGATGCCTTGCAGCTGGCTGAATTGAAGAAATGAGAACAAAAATCTTTTCATAGATTCATTCTTTTCAGAAAAATTTGATTAACTTCTATACAGCACAGCCACTATATCAATTTACACTACTGTGCTATGAAATATATAACAATGGTCTGGATAATGTTACTGCTTCTACAGGAAAAGAATAAAAATAACTTATCAAAAGGTTCTAATAAAAAAAAAAAGGATTCTTCAGCAAAAATTAGAAAAAAACAATTGATCAAAATGTTTTGGACAAAGAATCTAGATGATAAGCGCAGCATTTATGTGTCAAGCAGTAGGGGCTACTACAAACAAAAATTAAATTTAAATTTGAATTTAAAAAAATTCTAAGCATTATCACCAGTGAATCTTTGATGACGGCCAAACAAATTTGGCTTCTTTACTTTTTCCATTTTGAGTTTATGAAAGATAATATTACGGACCTTGGTCAATTTGAGAGGAAACAAATTTAACTCCCTAGACCTACCCTGAAACCTGAAGAATACATGCGCTGGTTCCCTCGGCAACCGGGTAGGAGCACTCCACTCCTAGCTCCAGTGATATAGAGAACTGGGCTAGACCAAATAGACCAAAGCCTACTGCCCCTATCAGTACTCCGGCTCCAGCATAGGCAAACTTGGAAGACTGCATAAACCAAGGAGGGAATTAAAATCACACGAACAGAACTGATAATAACATTGAATTGAATTTCACCTTATCCTGGTTACAAACCAATTTTGTTCTCCGTTTCTTAGTAAAAGTGCTTTCGTCACAGCTAGACCCTATAATTTAGAATCATAAGTTTTTAAGTTCTATCTTAATTCTTTTTTATTAAGTTCATAAAGTAAATTATTGACAGTAAGGAATGTACATGAATTACAACTAATTTCTAGAGATTTTGAATATTGTATAGTCAATCTCATTATCTAGTGACTAATTAATCAGTTAATTAACTATCTAGAACTTCATGTTAATGTATAACCTTTGTACCTCTCTCTTTAAAGATTTTTTTTTATTTGTTACAAATATAGCATCATTGTAACATTGTGTCTGACGGACATTTTATAAGAAGCCACTATTATTATCAATATCATTAAAATATTGAAATGAGCAGATTCAGCTCTGTTCAGAACTTACAATGGACAAGATGAAGACAAAAACAATAGCTACAGCATAGCAGATCTTCACAACTGGCGTGAAGGCCTTGGTCTTGTCTACAATTAGACCAGCTACCACAGCTCCAAGTAGACCAACACCTATCATTAGGGCTCCAACAAGGCCAGCAAAATCCTGAAATATTATAGAACAACTTTTAAAGTTTAATAATGATATTTTTGTTAGATTGCAGAAATTATAATCCTATGTACATGTATAAATAAAAAGATGTACAAATATAAATGAATTATATATATGATTTGGAAGATTAAGTTTTGATTCTACCTTGGGGAATTTCCTAATTCCCAAGTTGTACCATCGACTAACATGTTTCATTAATACCCCTGCGTTACTAATGTATAATGCTATGCTTGTTGAATGCCATCTGTAATACTCATATTCTACCTTTAGTGTATATGTATATCACATACAAAACCATTGTTTACATTTACTTTAGAATTCATTTAGGAAATATTATTAATTATCACTGAAAACCATTTCCCACAGATTTCAATGTCATTATTGCATCAAAATCACAAGGAATTAACCATTATGTCAATAATTTCAAGGACTTACATCATTGTAACCAATCGGACACACAATTTGCTCCAGGAACGTGCTAATAGCATTGAAGATACCATACCCTGCTCCGAAGACGAAAAACAGGATCACAAAACGACGATTCCTTATAAGCTGTCATGATACACATAGAAATAAGAGACAGAAATTAAAGCACGCATTCACTGTATTGGTAGCGAAATGGAAATTGACTGAAAAGTATTTCATCTCAAATTGTTCACTTTGTATTAATTCTATAACTCACAGTTCTTTTGTAAAATACTATGCACACAAATGACTACCTTGACCCAGGATATAAATTCTTTTTCACCTCAAATCTGTAAAATATTCCACCTTCAATATGTGCTGTTAGTTAATCAAGAGCACTTTTTTACAGGATGTAAATAGAGAATGTCCACACATTGTGTGCGGGCAAGTCTGATGCCATTGAAAGGGTTATAATCTGTGAAGAGCTTGGAGACATAGTCTATATTAAGCAATTTATAAATCCTGGGGGGTGTTTCACAAAGAGTTAAGTACACTTAAAGTCGCACTTTACTTCTATGTGTATCCTGTTTTAGAACATGCAATGTAATTGATAGACTTCTCACTGGCGCGCGTCCCCTGGGCATGTTCTGACCAATAAAGTGATGCGTAATGAACAGCACGCAACTACATGTAGGTATTTAAGTGCGATTTTTAAGTCTACTTAACTCTTTGTGAAACATCCCCAGGATATTATCATATTGCTAGTTTCTCACATTTTTCAAATAGGATGACAATTTAGAGTTTAACATGATGATATAAGTGATGTCCAACAAATTGCTTCTTCTGCCCTATTGGGGCCTTTTTTCATCCAGGTTCAGCTACAATTAAATATCTCCTTTTTAAAAAACTCACCATTTTAAGTCCTGGTATAAAAGGTTGTTCCTCAGCGTCTGCACTGCTAGATGGGGGAGTAGGAGGACCGCTGCTACATATACCAAACGTAGCCATCAAAACACCTACAGTGGCTGGAATGACGAATACCCACAGCTGTGAAAGAAAAAGATAAAAAATATAAACTTTTTAATTTAAAGTTTTAATTACAAGTGTACTATAGTCTTAGTTATACTTAGAATGGTTTTTATTGTAATGCAATTACAATTGCATTTTGTGTCTACCCATTTCAAGAAGCAGAATTGATATGGAAATGAAAACTGCAATATATATCTCACGAAAGTTTCAAAAGTTGAAAGCTTTTCAATTCATGTATGGGTAATGCTAAAATCCACTTGCCCCTGGTAGTAATTTTAGAATGAACTCATATTCAATCTTGGATTCACTTTAACCTTTTTTTGTTCACCTCTGAATAAAAGTTAAAATAGATGATGGACACATTGGTCAATCACTAACAGGAACTTCAGCCCTGTACTCAACAATATACCTAATCCCAGGCCTATCTCCCAACCCTACTATTAACCCTATCACAACACTAACCCTACATCTAACACGAAATAAAGCCTAGAGCAAAGGTTGGTACACTCGAAAAAAAAATGTTTATAAAAAAAACCCCCCCAAAACAACATATTTCATGATATGTAACATACCATAGTTGGAATATCACTGGGCTGACTGACAAGAAGCGCAGATATGAGAAAGGAGAGAAGGATACCCAGAGGGTTAGACATCGTGGCCAGGATGTTAGCTGTCGCCCTCTGGCTGTCGTTGAACCACAGGGCGGCCATCTTGGTTGGTGAGAAGAGAAGGAAAGGCTGAGCGAAGGCTGCAATGGTCTGGCCGGTCATGACGATGGCAAACTGGGTGTTCTCCGGGATCGGGAACAGAGTACCGAGGTAGCGAAGCAGAATACCAATAAAGTTTAGCCAGGCACCAAGTAGGACCTAGGAATACAAGATATATCATGAGTTGGAGATATCGTTTTTGTGTCAGTCATATGAGTTTGAGATATAAAACAGATTTCAGTAAATTAGTCTGAAATGGACAAATTAAATTGAAACAGCACAGATATATATTTGAAGCGAAAGTGAAATGTCAGTATTTTCATATGTTAATTGTGATTAGAGTTTGCCAAAACAAGTTGGATCAAAAGATAGAAAATTAATTCAAGATTTAATGTAAAATACTTTTAATCATTACAGATTTTAAACATGTGGTCTTGAAAACATCTTTGTGAAAATACTCTAGATACTTTTTAACGTATATCCTTAATTTCATTTTTATTCTTTTTAGATTTAATTCTATTTCTACTATCAACAGAGTACATTTACTAATTGATATTTACATGGTGGACTTTAGACTTATTGTACCATGAATGAGATAACAACTATCAAAGTAACTACAATACAATTACATTGATATAATGAATTATATTTAATCTAAAGATCCTCATTTGATTTACATATTTACATCTGTAGTGGGTATGTGTTGGTTAAGGTCTGTGGATGGTCAGAGAAAATGAAACAAGAGGCTAATAGGATTAAAAGAAATAGGGACAAAATAGAAGGAGGGGATATAAAAGAGGGAATAAAGTAAGATAGCCTATATGCTCTTCCAACTTACCGCAAGACGAAAACCATATGTATTGAGTTCCCAAGCCACAACAAATCCCATTGGTATGGCAACAACCAAATAGACTAATGAGAACCAGTTAACTGCATCTACTGACACCTGGAAGTATTCCGCTGTGAAATTTGTAACTGCAGCAAAGCAGATCCAGGCCTGTAAAAGGGTCAGATGAAAAGTAATTATAAGTTTACCACTTATCAAAAAATGTTTTGCAGTCATCATCATCATCGATTTCAGTCAGCATTTTCCATCTTACGAAGGGTTATTGACTCTTGGGCCATGATGAGACTCCCTCCTTCCACTTCTTTCTGTCTTGAGCATCCTCCTCATTCATAACCTTTAATACTGCTTTCCTTCTTCATCATTTCTCTCCATGTTGTCTTTGGTCTTCCTTTTCATCCTATGGTATAATCTTTTATATTCTCTGGTTCCATCAGACTGAAAAATCTGTCTCAAGCTTAGTGAGGGATCCCCTCAGCCCTAAGATGTTACAACATTTTCTCCAGCGACAATTAGTGCTCTGGGCTTTATTTTGTCTAAGATTTAGGGTTAGAGTTATTGGCCCGAATTCACAAAGGTGGATTCTGCAAAATCCACGGATCCATGGATTATGTAGATTTTTGTGTAATAATTACGCATTATTAATAATTAATTTTAGCGCTAATTGAAAAAGGTCCAACATGAATGCGCGATTTTGTCATAACGCACTAGATTTACGCCAGTTGCTATGGTTTTGTCATAATGAGCCCAATGTTTTGAATTAGTGAGTCCACTTCCGAGTCAACGGTTTACTTAAATAGATTTGTTAGTGTTAAAATTAAGCATAATTATTACACAAAAACTACATAATCCACAGATCCGTGGATTTTGCAGAATCCACCTAATTCAGGCCATTGTGTCTTGTCTTAATTGTGTTACTTTTGTTCTAAATAAAATATGAAATCAAAATATCTTGAATCTTGTGTCACCATCATCATCATCATCATCATCACCATCATCATCATCATCATCATCATCATCATCATCATCATCATCACAGTCATCATCATCATCACAGTCATCATCATCATCATCATCATCATCATAACCATTGTTGTTGTATCAATTTTATCCTTATTATTTATAACAAAACATCTTTCAAAATGGGTACATGTCTATAGATCTACATCTCTCTCTATTTTTCGATCCTTACATTAACACAAAGTCAACATCTCTTACCATTGCATTTGAGATATTCAATACAGCCATTGTTGCAACAACGAACCACCTCCATTTGTACATTCGGTACGTTGGCTCGATCAGTTGATTGGCGCTTGTTAATCGTCGAATTCCAATTCCATCACCTTCGCCATCTTCTCCATTTTCTTCATATTTCTTGTCATCATCGTGCACAAGGTATTTCGTCTGTTGTGTTGATATTGGATTGGTGATGTTTAGCTCACTCTCCGCCATTTTATACCGCTATTTAATCTCAAAACATGAGACGAAACTAATTGGCAATCACATGATCCCAACAGATAAAACCACAGATCGTTTTGCCGTACCGTATGGAGCATGTGTGTTGTGTTTACAAATTGTTGTTGTAGTAAAATGGGCGTGGTCGATCGATCCCGCGCTGTTATTAATAGTCTAAAATCAAAGACTCAATTTATTTTCATAATCAACGTAGTTCCTTTTTATTTCATAAATTTATAAATAGATAGGGATATTTATTAAATTATACGATAATTATTTAACTGGATATCATAAATACATGATTTGCTTTTGAAATTCTGAAAGATACGTTATTTCTTATGCAAAATCTCCGGAATGAGGTTTAATTTTTCACACTAGCCCTTTCATTCATCCGTGATGACGTAATTTTGTTCTCGCTGGGGGAAAGTCAAAGTTCCTCCTGAAGAATTTTCAAAATGGACAAAACCATAACCTTCATCAGTTCTGCTTTGCTACAAGCTGAGTCTGCCGATGAACGGAAAATCATCATTCAAAAACAGCTCCAGCGATTGTCTGAAAAAGAAAGTGCCAGTGTGGAAATTCCAACGGGTAAGAACAAAGACTCGGGGTTTATTTTTGAGGCGAGAACAGTCCTCTACAGTCCCATACGTAAAAAGTTACGTAGCACATGGCTACTTCCGGGTGTTTACAATTAATTTTATTACTAAAAATCTGAAAACTCGTTCAGTATCTCATGCGTTTCACAAGTATTTTATTTATTTATTTATTTATTTTTTTTTTTTTGTAGATTATTCTACTAGGATCGAGGTCTAAAATCTAGATCTTTTCTTTCACAGACTGATTTCCTGATTTTTTGAAAATTGAAATTGTAATGTATTTGCCAGATTAAATTTAGATCATAATTTATCAATAGAAATTGCACAAACTGTCAAACAGACCCTAAATTTACTCCCCCCCCCTAAAAAAAATGTATTAATACCTGTACCTGGAGCCTGAAGCAGCCAGCTATGACATGCATACTCTGCAATTTAGAGAATTGACAAGAGTTCCTTTTGCGACAGCCACCTAATTTGAATATATAAATATGGAAATGATTTATAACAATATTTTAAATATATGTACACATAAAATTACACCGAGGCTGCTCTATCTTCATTGTATCTCTCTGAAGACAGAGCGCGAGCTGTTCAAACTGCAGTGCTGGATTCTCTGTTAAATTTCCACAAATTTCATGGGAAAAACTTACAGAAACCCTCAAAACCCAAATTCAACAAGACAGTTGGGCATCAAGGACAAGAAACAGATATATCTAGAGAAAACCTACTTCCAGATGCGGTAAGTGGAATAACTTTCATAATCTTATAGATCTATAATATGATCACCGAAAAACACACTCCGCTATGTACACTGCAGTTTGAACAGCTCGTGGAATGGTAGCTCTCTGTCCTCAGAGGGGATTAAGATGAGGACATAGCAGCCTCGATCTTACATAAAATATGATGGGGGAATAGCTGTAAACATTTTCAAAAATAATTTGTTATAATAAAAAAAACAACATCTTGCAGTTTATTAAGTCAAAGAACTTAAGGTAAGGGGAGTAGCAGGAGTCGAACCTGAATCGTCAGTGTCACAGTCCCACTCTCTCACCACTACACCAACAACATGACTTTCAAATTGCTGAGGATTCTAAATCTAAATCTTCAATAGCAAAAGCTGAACGCCCATTATATTATAGATGCGGATGCGCACATGTGTGCTGTTATCGATCTATTTTGAGTGGCTGTCGCAAGAGGAGACTCTTTTGAAAAGTAATAAATATTAATGATCGATTAAAGATCTAGATTTTGCAAAGTTCTGCTTACCAACCTTAAGATTTATTCATTTATTTTGCAGGTTTGGAATGGTTTAATACTTCAGGGCCATTATCCTTCAAGTCCAACTTAAAAGGCAAAGTGGTTGTGCTTGATTTCTTCACCTACTGCTGCATCAACTGCATGCACGTTTTGCCTGATCTAGAAGCACTGGAGCAGAAGTTCCCAATTGAGGACGGTGTGGCAGTTGTTGGGGTTCACTCCGCCAAGTTTGACAACGAGAAAGTGTCTGCGAACATTAAGAATGCCATCCTTCGCTACAACATCCATCATCCAGTGGTGAATGATCATGAAGCTGTGATGTGGAATGACCTTGGTATCACTTGCTGGCCGACCTTGCTCATCGTAGGTCCTTCGGGAGAACCTATCCTTATGGTCATCGGAGAAGGGCACCGGGATATCCTCTTTGAAACAGTCCAACTCGCTCTTGATCATTTCAAGCCAAGAAATGTGTTGAGTCCACATAACATTCCTCATGTCAGCCTCAAGGAGTCTTTGATCGACTCTCCGTTACTTTACCCTGGAAAGGTCACAACTAACCCAGAAGGCACGCTGCTGGCTGTGTCCGATACAGGGCACAACAGGGTGGTGATTGTGACTCTTGAAGGCGTCGTCCAGCACTGCATTGGAGGTCCAGATGCTGGTTTTCATGATGGAATGTACCAGGAAGCAAGGTTCCATTCCCCGCAAGGTGTTTGCTGGGCTCATGATGTCATCTATGTTGCTGATACAGAGAATCATGCTATTAGAAAGGTAGATATGTTAATACATTTTGTAGATCAAAAGTTTCAATCTCTGTATCATTACAGAGGTTATTTTGTTTTACTTGGCTCCACTTTCCTCTGCTGGTACATATAAAAAATGTCAGAAGTTTTCAAATAAATCCCCAGAAAAGACGGTTAGTCCTGCCTGTTATGAAAATTGATTTGGGTTATCATACTGTTACACATTTAGCTGGTTAAAAACAGGTATCAGCAGATATGATATGTGTATATGTGATATCAAATGTATGCCTAAAGGTTTGTCTTACTTTTTTTGTTAAGTTAAGCTTAAATTTCAAATAAAAATTGCATACCTAATGTAGTGAGGAATATCTTTAAAACCTACATAATGCATCTTTCATAAATGTATGTAATATCCAAATGAGATGAAAACTTTCTAAAGAATTTTCTTTTTTGCTTGCCTTGAAGAAGAAAAAAAATATTTCCACTTTTAATTATACCAATTTATACTTCAAACATACCGTAGAATTATCACTGATCGTTCTTTTCATTTCATCATTCCAGATAGACTTGAAGAAGGAGATCGTCACCACCATAACTGGTACGGGAGAGCAGGGCATAGACCACTACGGGGGAGGGCGGGGTACGGCGCAGGAAATCAGTTCCCCTTGGGACGTGGTAGTAGGGCCACCTAATGAAGATGTCTTGTTCATTGCTATGGCAGGCACGCACCAGATATGGGGTCTGTTTCTCTCTGATGGGCATTGGCTGAAAGGAGTGTAAGTTTGATGGTTATGTTTCACAGTCAACTTTGCTGGAGTTGAATCTGACGGCACTGAAGATATAATTTGGAATTAGACGAAATTTGACATAAAGGATAGAAACAATGGAATATAAAGAGAAAACGATTTAAAAGGTCTTTTACTTGAGCGATTATTTGATTTATTTGAGTTCGACTTAGACGAGGTTGACTTATTTAGTTTAACCATAATCTAAGGATTTTTCACCATCTTGGTTAGGTACAGTGCCTGTATTTGCTGATTTATTTGCTGATCTTTGACTTGCGTAATTATTTTATTTATTTGAGTTCGATTTAGATGAGGTTGACTTATTTAGTTTAATCAATGATCTAAGTGTTTGTCATCATCTTGGTTAGGTACAGTGCCTGTATTTGCTGATTTGATCTTGATGAGAGTCTATCATTGTATTCTGTCCCGTGCCATATAACTGTCTCCACTCCATGCTCTAATGTTTGTACATCACCTGTTTGATGCGTTAGAATTTGTCTCAAAATAACTTGAACAGGATTTATCATGAATATATCTTTGTTTTGTATGCATGCTCATCAGTGCCAATGTATTATATCTAAAGCGTAACATATCTGGAAAGTAATTTCTAATCATGAATGAAAGAAAGATGTTGAATGTTAACTCTTGAAGACTTGAAATACGTTTACCAATTTACAATTTACACTCTATCTGTGCCATTACTTTGTTAAGTTCACAATACGCTACTGAAAAAGATGTTGGCATTTAAAAAAAAGATAATTCATTGATTTTTACAAATCATTACAAATGTCATTATATTAATTATTGTGTGGTAGTCTGATTATATCTGAAAGAAGCATAATAGCCATTTCCTCAACGTCTCAAAACTATTTTCATCAAAATAACAATTCATAATCTTGTTTAAATTAACAGGAGTCATGATGCTGAAATCTGTATGAACTACGCTGGGAGCGGCAAGGAAGAGAACCGCAATAACTCCTACCCTCGTAAAGCAGGCTTCGCCCAACCCTCTGGCCTGGCCCTAGCTCCAAATGACCCATTGAACTGCATGTTTGTAGCGGACAGCGAGAGCAGTTCAATCAGGAAGATAGCTTTTAAGAATGGGGCTGTGAAGAATGTAGTGGGAGGAGAAATGGACCCCATGGTAAGACAAAATAAAAAACAGGTTTTACTATTTTCGTTCAGTCAATTTCAAGAGAATCATGAGGGAAAGAGATATTCAGTACAGTGAAGAATGTAGTGGAATGAGAAATTGACTCCTTGATGAGAGAGAGAGAGAGAGATAGAGAAAAAAAAACAGGGTTCACTTTTCTCTTGATTTCAAGAGAATCATGAGTGGAAAAATGTTCTGTACAGTGAAGAATGTAGCAGGAGGAAAAACGGAAAACTATCAGAAGCCGGTTCAGCCTTATGTCATACAATTCAAAGTATTGGCCCATGCCCAAACATAATAGAGCCACTATTGAGCCTGCATAATCTATTCAAATTGCAAATCCTGGAACTGCAGCTGCCCATGGTAATTAAAAAAAAAATTATTCCTTGTGATTCATAGGTCTCTGAGAATCATGAGTGAAAGAATTGGTCAGTACAGTCCACAACTGTTATAGCAATGTGCTCTGGACCTTATGACAAAATCTCGCTATACATTGCAAATAGGTGTGCAAATGTTTGAAAATGGAACTAGGAGAATTGCCAAGTTACAGCAAAATCCTGTTGTATTGGTGCTCATTAAAACAGGAGTTTTGGTTTGTCACATAAAAGTGGTTCATTTAATCCAAAGCGCAATATTTTAGAGATGAGGAACTGCAAGTATGATAAAATTTGCAGAGGATTGTCTTGTCTTCTAAACTGGTCATAGAGGGTTTCTTGTCATGAAAGCAGGTGTTCATTAAAATATTTGTCATCTGATTTTATGATAATATTACGTATAAAGTGCAAGGCAAAAAAAATAAAAAATAAATAAAAAATAGGGACAGGGGATATATGAAAAACGGGAAAGGTGAATTGAAAGAACAGAAAAGAAGTGCTAAGAAGAGTGTGGTATTACACAAGACAATCCTGAAGACCGTTTGCTCATGGGGTTACCAAGAGTCATAAATAATTTGACAGCAGTTAGCATCATATCATGAATTTTATTCACAGGATCTGTTTGGTTTTGGAGATAGTGATGGAAAGGGTCTTGATGCAAGACTACAGCATCCTTTAGGTGTGGCTTATGATGGTGGCAAACTTCTCTTTGTAGCGGACTCCTACAATCATAAGGTAAGTACACAATGCCAGCTATAACACAGCTCTGCTAATTTATATGAATCATTCCTCATATTGTAACAAAGTATTGATTTGTTAAGAATTTGAATAAAAATGAATTAGATTTTGATCACCACATTAAAAAATACATCACAAATAAAAGTTTGTGAGGCAATTCTTAGACTATAGATTCAGGGGACCGTAACTGATAGATTACAAACTATTTTAATCGTGAAAATGTACTTTTCCATGATAATATAAAGATCCTAATTTTTAATCGCTAGAGGGTATTCATTTGTCTCACAATCTACTATGGTCAACAAGGAAATTATGTACCCTTTCTGTCTCTCTTTCTCTGTCTCTCTTTATCTCCCATTTTCTCTCTCTCCAATTCTCTCTTACCCGCTATCTCTCTCTCTCTGTTTCTCTCTGCCTCTCTGGCTCATTCTCTCTTATTCCTCACTCTCTCTATTTTTCTGCCCTCCCCCCCTCCCTCCCCCTCTCTCTCTCTCACCCCCATATTCTTCCCTTTCCCCCTCTCCTCATTTTCTGCTCATAACACCTCCTGTGTACCCAGATCAAGATGATTGATCCTGTGGAGCGCTATTGTGCAACGTATGCCGGTACAGGAGAACCGGGGAAGAACGATGAGGAAGACGTCTTGAAGGCACAGTTCAATGAACCTGGAGGTCTGGTGGTGTCACCGTGCGGTTGTAAAATCTATGTTGCGGATACGAACAACCATACCATCAGATGTATTGATATTAGAACATCGAAGGTCACTGAGGTAAGTTGAAGAGCTAATTGAATGTTTTGGGTCGGCCTGATTTTTCAAAAATTATAATGAGACCTGTTTATGAAGGCCTTTCAGAGAAGGCGAGGGCTCTTGAAATATAGGTTTCCAATATTTTCAAAAATATTTAAAAAACAATGAGTTGGATAAATATACAAGAAATGTTTGAAAGAGGTGGTGTTTTTAGACGGGTAGCAGAAGAACAGTTTGGTGATCCAAGATTTGCCCTGCTTGGCTTTATCTCATTGACACAAATACCTTAACCCTTATTATGCTGGGCTTTTTTGGCTATGCTATTTTCAACAGAAATGAAAATGAGGACTTAGCAAACTGGCTGGTGTTGTTTGTACATTGATTGTTGTTTAACCTGGGTTGACTATAGTTGCATCAAATGATTGCATAATATGCACCAAAAATTCTTTTATTCATGTACAGCTGAAGATAGTGCTTCCCCCTACCACTTCAGTGGACAGCAGTAAGCCTAGTGTTCCAAAGAAACTCAAGTCTATGCTGCCCAAACATGCATCTCCCACAGCAATAGAGGGCACCACTGTAGGATCAAACGGCTCGGTAGAGCTGGTGCTGAATGCGAGCCTTCCGTCAGGGGGCTATCTTACTGATGGAGCTCCAAGCTCATGGCAGATTTTCATACCAGGTGAGTGAATTATAGGAGACTAGTTGGAAAAACTTATCTCTCTAAATTATCAAATATCTATACTTAAACAGACCATTCCCATTATTACCAGCACTGGTACAGCATGATTTGATTATATACACTGTGTATAAAAAAAAAAGGTAATCCAATTTTAGAGTGGCCTTCTCTCTACTGCGTCATAAGGGTTGTATGCCAGCTTTTATTGTTACTGTCATCACTACACTCAAGCGCACCAGCCCCCTGGTGCTGCAGTGGTCCTCTATTAGTCACCTCTTGCGACATCCAGAAATGGAAATGTGCTATTCTTCACGGCCCTTCCCTTAGCTGATTACCAAGTATGGCCCCTCAATTAAGTTTGTACATAAGCATTCATGAAAATTGAATATTTGACAGCAATCAGAGATGCCAGTTCGTTTCATGAGCCAGGGTGTATTATGAAGACCATTAAGAAATTTAGCTTTAGAGCTTTAGGTTCAGTGGGGATGGAAAGATTGTAGAGACACATGCAGTTGATATGGGTGACCCTTGTCACCCTTCCATTTCAATTTGATTTTAGACTCATGAGCTTTTACTGTTCTTATTCCTTCTGAACTTTATAGGATCAGAACCTCAACTGGTGATGTCAAGGACCAAAGTTGATAGCCTCAGCAGTCCTTCTCCCACCTACACCTGGACACCACCTACAGAAACTATGCTACCAGTAACATTACAGGTGGAAGCAGCTCTCTACTACTGCCTCCCCTCAGGGGTGTGTCGTATGCAAGCAGTTGGATTCAGCGTACCAGTCACAAGACAAGATGGAGCGCCCCAGACTGTTAAGGTTGAACTCTGTCATCAGTTACCTGAAGATTCTTGAAAGCTTGTACTACTTGCATCGCTCTACTATTGCCTCTACCAGCATTTGGATTCAGCTCACCTGTCATAAGATAAGATAGCCCCCAGACTGTTCAGTTTGAACTCTGTCATCAGTTACCTGAGGTTTCTTGAAAGCCTACACCACTTGCATCAGTCTACTATTGCCTTTATAAGCCTTTCGATTCAGTGTACCTGTCACAAAGAAAAGATAAAGCACCCCAGAATGTTCAGGTTGAACTCTGTCATCAGTTACTTGAAAATTCTTGAAAGCCCCTTGCATCAATCTACTGTTTCCTAACTCATGGGAGGTGGGTATAGTGAAACCATTGCAAGACAAGAATTCTTCAGACTGTCATCAGAAGAATCTTGAAAGCCCTCTGTTGAGCTATACTACTCAAATTCTTTACTGTTGACTTCCCTCTTCAATGGTTGCAAGCCGTCGTTGTAGAACTGTTACCAGACAACTCTTGGAACTTTGAAAAGTGAGAATCTTTTGAATTCTGGAGAGCTGTCCATAATTCCTGTAGATCAACATGTACTTTCAACTGAAATAGCAAACCTTACCTTGAAAGAAATCATACATATGGCTGTTTTTTTTTTCAGAAACCACATACAAAACTTGAGATGTAAAATACCCCATGTTGACCACATAGCTTTGTGTAGTACATTTTCAGAGTACAGAGAAAGCCATGTATTATTGAAATCAAATAAATAATGGGTATTTATTTATAACAAACTTTGAAAAAATATTCAGCATTCATTTTTTTTTTGTTGCTTGACATACGAATGTTATGACATTAATACAAGATTACAATCTACCATAAAAAGTATGCATGCTTCCTTACTGGTACTTTCAAAATGGCTGATATTTATCTCTTTATATGCTCATCTCATGACTACAGTACTCATTGATACCATACAGAACTTATATATTCAGTTACCATAATATAACATGAACTTATATATTCAGTTACCATAATATAACATGAACTTATATATTCAGTTACCATAATATAACATGAACTTATATATTCAGTTACCATAATATAACATGAACTTATATATTCAGTTACCATAATATAACATGAACTTATATATTCAGTTACCATAATATAACATGAACTTATATATTCAGTTAGCATAATATAACATGAATATAAGCTGTAAAAAAAGGTGTTTTTATACCCCCCAAAATTTAAAGGATTGAATTTTGTATATTAGATTGAATGGTGAATAATTACCTTTTTTTATACTGTATGAATAATGTGCTAACATTATGTATAAAAAATTTGAAAGAAATTGATCTTCCAAATAATGCAATCCGGATATATTTTTTTTTCAAAATATGCTTTGCCTTTTCTTTGAAGGTTTCACTAGTGGTAGAACGATTAGCCGTGGAAGGTTTCACGGTGCACCAAGTATTCTTTCTTGAGGTTATGAGTGGTCCTGAAAAGGACCTACCTACTCTTGACGTTTTGGTGAGCATGTTGTCACCCCTGTTCTCACCGTCATTCTCCTGCAGACGGTGAGAATATGCTCACTGAAATATTGAGAGTGGGTAGGTCCTTTTCAGGATCACTCATAACCTCAAGAAAGAACACTCGGTGGACTGTAAAACTTTCCACTGCTAATCATGCTATGCTTGAATACTTGTTAGATGGTTTATAGTTAACGTAAGTTGGCTACAAGAGATGATGTCTTAAAAAAACCCTTTTACCCCCCCACCCCCTCTCCCCCCCCCTCCCCCCCCCTCCCCCCCCCCCAAAAAAAAAGTAATGGCTTTCCGGCCAACCAGCAACAGTAAAAAATATCCTAAAAGGCCACTGTCCATTATGCCCTTAAAATATGTGAGAAAGTGTGTTAATTAGGACACACAGTCTGAAACTTATGCGAGTCTTCCACCTAAAGATACTGTTAAATTTTACAGAATATTATTTGTAACAATGCTGTATGATAATGCTATGCCCTTGTTTCAGTCGTGTAAATGAAATTTGTATATTGTATTGCCATGAAATGTGCAAATAGTTTCTGTGTCATTGGGTTAATGTGATTAAGCTAAAGGTAGTTTTTTTTTAAACATTTATTCAGATTTAAATTATTTATCAAATTTTGGTGCACCGTGAATATTTTTCTGTTTGACGATCATTTAATTAAACACAGATTTATATGTGCAAATATCAGCTCTAAGACTTCCATGTTAGTTGATTGTTTTTCAGAAAAACATAATGGGGTTAAAAAAAAAATAATTATGCTTTTGTTTTGTATCCAATATGTGTTTGAACACTTCAACATCAAATCAATAAAAAAAAAAAAAATCCTCTTTTGAACTCTGATTCAATTGAGTTATCACCAGGGGAAAATGGAACGGAGAGTTATAAACAGAGGAGACATTTTACCACTCATAGAGAAATATAGAGACCCAAAAATGGGAGAGAAAGTAAAATAAAAAGAGATGGAGCAAAGCAAAAGCTTGGAGAAGAGAGTGTGAGAAAGACAGATAAAGAGATAGAGAGAGAAGAGAGAGGGAGTATACACATGAGCTTGGATAGCTGTTGTGTACGTATTTTGGTTTATAAACCAAGCCATCTATTCTAGCCACACAGAAACCCTTTTGTCCTTCCCCAAATTATATTGGAAAAAACCCACAACAACGCAAAAACATCAAACGATTTTGAAATTCACTACTTCCTCTCCTCGATTGTTCATAATATTTTTAGTTCATTCTTCCTTTCTTTTTTTCTTCATGTCCATGATTTAAAAACATATCCTCGTAAACCAATAATCCGTATAAGTATCATGTAACATAATTATATGTGACTCATCATATCGAAATCAGACACAAGTCGCCAGAAAAGAGTCAAATATTGCAAAAAAACAATCAATTTTTAAAGGCTTTTCCCTAATCGTTTCTACTCAATTTTTTTTGCAGAGCATACAAGAAACATTGAAAATTCAGAAAATCAAAAAAATATTTCCCCACAAATAAGACAATTTTGATTATTTTGCAGATTTCCTCGACACTGTGCTGAATTTGCTTGGGCGACTAGTGTCTGATTTCGGTGTGATGCGTCACATTAGGATAAATCTAAGAATAGGGATGAGGATAAAATAAAGGATGGAAAGATTAAGATTAAGATTAGTTCAGTTGAGTTTATTCCAACTGTAGCAAACATACATATTGTAGAACGCTTTCTTTAAAAAAAAAGGTTTTTGTATAAAGATAAAATAATATAAAGTAATAAAACAATGTGAATAGTTGAAGGGACCAAATACACAAATTTATACTCATATACCCTGTTATATTGAAACAACATGTTTATAATATAGAACGAAAGGAAATACAGCAATGAAATTGAGATGCACAAAGAAAGAGAGAGGAAGATTAATATAAGGAAATTTACAGCAAATAGAGTATCATGAATACAAGACAATATATTTGTTTTATATTAAAAAAAGCTATTGAACAATAAACTTTAGTTCATAAGACAAACTTGTGTAATTACACTTGGCGCTCCATAATATATTTATAGCATGAACGTGAAATCGAAAAAGCAGCATCAAAACAAAAGTTGACGTCCAGAAACTGAACAATTTTTCTGAAATGCTGGCAATTTTAGGAGGACTAGTTGATGATGAAATATCTTCAGGTTCATCCGATGACTCTGATCAAGTTCCTGATCACCATGATAAGACAATTCACGCAGAAAAGCCCGGAATACATCCCCGTGAATCTATGCCATCACAGCGGTTTTTGTCCCCCGGAGTTCCGGCGCACAATGCATCCGGCAAACGCATGAATGTGGCTGACAGAGACAAGAGCAAGACAAGCTTTTCCTTAAAATTTGATCAGCTTCGGGTATGTTAATTTTATTCATATGTAATGTTTTTTAGTATTATGTATTTCATCTTATGCCAAGGCGACGGGGCTGTACTTCCACCACCTCCATTTACAGCGAAATAATCAGCGATGATGAGCGCTCAGGTGATTATACTGGTCAATTTAATCAATCTAATGTTAAAATGTTGTTGTAAGGTTTCTATGATGTTTCACGCGTAACAACGACTAAAAATGAAAGTATATAAGAGCTTCTTGACTTACCAAATTGAATTTTCCGTTGGCCTTGTCTCTTCTCATAGTGTTGGTGCCATCGCTGCCATTTTTCTATTTTATGACGTCATTTTACTGTGCGAAGACGTATGGCGAAGACAACGCACGCACGGAGAAATATACGTTGATGGACTCAATTTTCCTGTATTTTTCTACATTATTAGTTGATTACTTCATGTGAAACATTTGCAGATTTCACCAATTCGAGGAAAAACTTCAAAGATTTGATTCAATGTGAGTATGAATTCAAATAAGGTATTTTTGACCACGAAATTTGTGGTCTTGTATAGATATTTTCAAAACTTCGCCAAATATGTCTACTGGTTCGTCAGTTCCCGTCGCTTCGCGACGGGGGCTGGTCGGTTTACCCTAACCCTAGTGTGTGGGGGTCGCTGTCAACCCTATCCCTTCACGTAGCAGCAGGCCTCGCGGCTGGATGCTTAACTACACTAGCGCCCTATTTATTTAGTTAAATTTTTTTTGGCCTTTTTGGTGTTTTTTTGTTTGTTGTTGTTTTTTTCTGGGGGGGGGGGGGGGGGGAGCAGAGATGCCAAATTCAAAATAAAAAATTGTGTGAGATCATTCACATATCGTGTTTGAAAGCAGTGTGCACGTGGCGCGCGTTACCACATGTGCGCGCGCGCAGTAGTAATTTGTACACAAAGGAGGTGCGCGCACGCAACACATGTTTCACATAGAAAGCTATCTTGCTTATAACGATCGCCTGATTGATCCTTGAAAACCTCGCACTCGCAGGGATTGATGCGCGATAAAACTGCCAATATTTAAGGGTTTTAAGACTCAAAAATGGTAAAAAAATCTATAATAATGCTACTTTATCTCATTTTGCGTGAGAAATAGGGTGTTCTGCGTGCAGATCATGAGACGGACCCGAAATGCGTGATTCTCACGCAAGATGCGTGAGACTTGGTAGGTCAGGGGGAGGGTGAGAAGGGGTGGGGTGGGGAGACAGGGTAGTACAAGGCATGGCGTGGACATGGGTACGTGGCCAGGGATTGATTAGCATAATAATAGAGTTAATCTGCTTTTTCCCTTAAGGCATAGTGCTAAATGGAATTCATCTTCTGATTACCCATTTACACCTGGATGGAGTGAAGCAAATGTAGATAAAATGCTTTGCCCAAGGACATAAGTGCCAGTGCTGAGAATCGAACTCCTCACCTTTGCATCCCCACTAGACTATGAACTTCATGCCATAGGCAAGGAATGGTAAAACGCCAAAATGCGGAAGGTGCTTGTGTCAAATCTTCAATTAAATGCAGCTTTTTTTTAAAACTAGAGACCTTATTTGTTGCGATCGTTCATTTTTTGCAACCAAAAGAGGGCCAAAAATTGTTGAGGGTAGGTTTGAAGGTATGTAAAATATCAGAAATTGATTTTTTAGAGCAATACATTACATGTTTGTTATGATGCGTCTGTACGTGGACGTGTATCCTAAGCCCCCAAGGATGTCCCAATGCAAGATGGCCCAGTTCTATTGTTTGCTGAAAGTTTATACCTAGGGAAAATTAATACATTTTCCCTTCCTCTTTTTTGTAAAGAAATTCCAGGAATTGCAAGATCAACGTGAAAAAGCAGCTGAGGAGAAGATTCCAGAGGGCTATAGAAGGAGGAGAAGGAGGAAACGCAGACATCTCCAAAATCCAGGTTAGATTTGTGTCTACTTTGTTTGAAATCCCTCTTGAAATTATTCTGATTGCCCTTCTGCTCAACCTAGCCTTGAAGCACTTACCTAAAGTTCTCTATTGTCATTGTTCTCTGTCTTATTGATTAAGATGATTAGATCACCAGCAGTAAAGGAGATGGATGTCTGAACACATAACAAATATGAGGCCTTATTGTTTGTCTCAGTATTAAGCTGGAAATATAGATTGAAATTATGCTAATCATCATGTTTGTTATCTATAATATTTTCTCACATTTTTTGCTGAAAAACTAAAAAGACATTGCGTGTAAACACTTTCAAATGGCTGGTTAAAATTGTCTGACCAGATACACAACCCTTCTTACAACTACCCTCAGACTCAGAGGACAATTACCCCGAGACAATTATCTCCACAGGTAGTTGTCTGAATGAATGCCTTCTAAGAATATGTGAACAAACGTAGTGACTTTTTGAAAAATACAAGTATTTCAGAAGATTTCTCCTTTTACCTTCACCTATTATGACTGCCCCTACCATAAATAGGACCTAGGAATATGTTAAAATGGAAATTGTGGGAGTGCAGTTATTTTTTTGTACAACATTAAGTGGTTTTGATGTGCGAAGTTTGCTAATTCTCATCTGTTACTTAATATCTTCAGGAAACGGAGGAGATGATGAATTTCAGCCTGACAAGAAGCTACAGACTGACCAACAAAGTGGAGATCCGTCGGCATCTCCATTGAGATCTTCCGAAGCAGGACCTTCAAAGCAGGATCAAGAAAAATGGGATACGCTGAAAGGGTACCTTGATGTGAACTCTCATATCAGTCAGGGTGTGGATCATGGGCACCTTGCACCAGATAAGGTGAGTGTGAAAGGGTACCCTGGTGTTAACACTCATATCAGTTAGGGTGTAAACAATGGACACCTTGCACCAGATAAGATGAGTGTGAAAGGGTACCCTGGTGTTAACTCTCATGTCAGTCAGGGTGTGGACCATGGGCACCTTGCATCAGATAAGATGAGTGTGAAAGGGTACCCTGGGCTTTGTTTCACCAAGACTTTTGTTAGTTACAAACGACTGGTGATCATTTCTTGTGCTAAACTATTTCAGCACGTGATCAGTATAGCGCCGGAGAAAATATACCAGTCATTCGTATCATTCGTAACTTTACGAACAACTTGGTGGAACACCATCCTCGTGTTAAGTGTCATGTTAGTCATGGTGTGGACCATGGACAACTTGCACTAGATAAGGTGAGTGTGAAAGAATACAGTGAGAGAAAGAGAGGGGGACTCTATCTTCTTTACACAGATCTAATCTTCCACAAGGTCAATATTGATATGGGACCTATACTGATGCAATACACCAGGTAACAACCCTCCTTTGTTATAAAGTGTGGGTCTCCTTTACACAGGAGACCTTTTTAACATCCTATCAATAGGAATGTCTTTCCTAACTGACTTCACACCTTCATTTTGCATGGAAATCAATGGTTTTGTGAGTCCGTTAGTATTTGTGGAAATTGGACCCGTGTGCTACATGTAGCTTATAGTCACAGCACCATGGAATGTGTGTCCTTTTTACCTGTCTTACCACATGACAGAAATTTTGTAATTGCTTTATTGCTAGAATTTAGATCTTAGAATATTTTTTGTGAGAAATCCTCTATTCATGGGAGTCATTTTTCAATATTGGATTTAGCTCTCAAGTTTCATACATTTTTGTTAAAACATGTACATGTAGATGCTTCAGGACTTTTCCATTTCATTTCTTTCAGTCTGGTCTGGAGAAAAGGTTAGATGAGGCCATTGCTGAAGGTGACTTTGAGACAGCCGAGAAACTAAGTGAAGATTTGTGTACAAGGGATCTAGGCTGCAGGATAGCAAAGGCTGCAAATGCCAGGGACTACATGAAGTGGAAATCGGTAAGAAAAGAAATGCAAACTATACAAAAAGGATTATCTATGGAACACTGCTACTGGAACACTGTTGATTTTGGATAACCTGTACTTATAACCTCCTTATTTACAGGCAACTATCCTTACCAAAAGGATTGACTTGCTGAAGTAGATTTGTATAGGACATAATAAAAGTAAGATATACTGCAATTGAGTAATAGACATTATTCTGCCACAAGGTCCACATGTGACACTATTTTTATCCAAAACTTATCTGAGATATAAATACGTCTTCAGTGTTCTACAGCAAAATTTAGAGATATATCCTGTTGTGAGATGAGGCTTTTTGTTAGATTACACAAAAACTTGAATCATTGATGGTTACTGTTTAAAAAGTTTCCAGATTATAAGAAAAATTGTTCTCAGATTCATGTTTGTCATACTTCAAAAATGGATCTGCATCCCTCAAAAATTTTAGTTTCAGCATTTACAATAAAAATGATAATACCAATATTACAGTTTTTTCATTCCACTTTTATTTCTGTGACTGCAGGAAAGAGATGAAGAAAAGGCAGCAAAGAAGAGGAAGAAAAAGAAGAAACTAGCATGGGGATTTGAAGTGAAGAACAGATGGGAGATGAAAGCCAATATGTGAAAAGCGAACTATCAAACATAAGTACAAAGAACAATTGAAAAGAGGAAGGAAACCCTATAGGCTACTGCTATGACATGTATATGGTATTAAAGGTTACAAATAGATCATGTCTGCTCTAACTGGGCAGGCGTGGATCCAAGATTCAAAATTTGTAAAGAAAATGACGGCCTACCCAGCCAATAGCAGCTCTATTATGTTTGGGCATGGGCCAATACTTTAATTGTGTGACGTCAGGCTGCGTCTGCTACTGGGGGGATGGGACTGTCACTTCCAGATTGGGCTTGTTAGACATGCAAGGCACTGCAAAATGAGTGGCATCATGTAGTCTTTCGAGACCTCATATACCGGTACCCGTATAAAGCTCACAGGTAACATTTAAATGAACAATACAGAAGCATGGTATCTTGTCTACACAACAGTGCTATTAATTACAATGTACGCTGTTTCAAGAAGACACTTCACTCGTTTATGATGGCAGGAGCAACAACATATGACATGAAGAAGCGAGTAGAGAAATCCTGTTAAGGCAGTGCAAGTACCCTTGACCCTGTTATAGTTGTAACATGAAGCACATCTTGAGCTCCGGTAAATGAATAGTAAATCCAGAGAAATAAGCTCAAAGCAATTACTGTGTTAATAGGCCTTTTATCTTCCAGGAAACTACCCCAAAGTTGACTACCCTTCCAGGTCCAGGACAAAGACTCCATTACAGCTCTCCACCCCAACACCCTCCCCCTCCCTGCACAAATTGTCCTTGGGTGTAATTAGTATTGGGGGTGATTTTTCAACGGGAGAAGTTATGCTGGGGGTAGTTGTCCTGGAGATAGTTGTCCAGAGGGTGATTCACTAACGTGGGTCTCGATCATTCCTAAGTGATTTTGGGGATTCAATTCCAGCATAATATCGATCCCAACTCAATGGTTCACTAAATCGCTATTAGGCGCTAGCTAGCTGAAATTGATTTCAAATACAGATATATGAATATTCAGGAACGCGGTCATTCAACTAATCAGAACATTTTATTTCCACAGAATAATCATTGTTATAATGGGTTGGCGCCTGCAAATTGTTCAACTCACTGTTGATGTCACAATAAAATCGGTACATGTACGCTTTACGCATGCGTTTAAAATAATTGGAGTATGCACGCGTGCGCTCATTTTAAATTAGGGTAATGTACTAAAGTCAATGCTTAAAGGCAATTATTGCTTCTGGTGTTATAAGCAATTTACACGCTAAAATTGATCCCTAATAGTTTAGTGAATCAGCCCCTAAATTCGATATTGCTTTTAGGATTGATATTGATCCTAAAATTGATTTTATCCAGTTTTGGATTGATTTTAGCTGTTAGTGAATCACCCCAGGGGTTATTTGTCCAGAAACAACATTACCCATTAAAGAGTATAGCACTTGTAAAGACATGTGCAAAGCTCAAGGTATATGTGTGATAGTGCAAGTGAGTATCATGGATTATTAAGCAATATTTTCTAAATTCTTTGGAGATTAGAACTATAAATAAATTATATAAACATTGAATTATCAGAGTTGTCTTTGAGCAATTTGTTTGTTACTGTGTAGGTTTTACAGGTCCCAATTTCACATATGTATGTGTCCGTGCTACTGTTCAGTAGAACAAAATTTCATAAAAAAATATATAATTAGCTCAGTCTCGAGCATCTCGTTATAATGGGAGTGGACCAAACTTTCAAATAAAAGTGTACAACCGTGCAGTTAATGATTTAGAGAACATTGCCGGATTTATTCTCTACACATATGTAATAAAAATGGAATTGCATGTGAACGTGTAGGGAAAGTGAACAGAAATTGAATAGAATCCTTTCAAACGCAAACTCGTGTACCATATTCCTTGCACTTAATAAACTATATAAGCTACAGAAAAATAATGCAAAGAATATATTAGTCCTTTTAGCTTGTTATATTATATTCTTTTATTATTTCCATACAAGTATACTTTCTTCTTTTTCAAGACACTGTATCTTTTTCTGACTTACAATCATCGTCCTACACTGCCAACGTCAGTTCAGCTTGAACCATTCCTGGGAACCATTACAATCTCTTTCATATTACCACCGGTTTTGAAACCATTTGGAATACCATGCTTCATGGTCACACATCTGTATTACAGAAAGGAATATGGAGTACCGAAGTGTGATGTCATACCAGTGATATTGTCATGGTTGCTGGTTCTAGATAATCTGGCATTGAACAACAGCAACAGAATGTACATGTGCCCGAGTCTAGCTGGTTGCTGGACCACTTGCAGGCTAAACCTCATGCATATGCTTTCTCGTTATGAACATGTAACCAAGACAACAGATGATTATGACATCAATACTTCGGTACTTAATGCTGCCGTCACACAGACACTTACGTTGAGTTACGTCCGGTTGCGTCCAAAAATTATTTTCTTTTTTTGCGGATCCCCACGGATGCCTTCCCATCAGTGGAAACAGTGATAATTTCGTTCATCCAATAAAACAAAGAAATACATAAGAAATGATAGAATAGAAGATGAAAGATGGATAAAATATCAAATACGTAACTAAACGTAAGTGTCTGTGTGACTGTAGCATTATTCTGGTTACTCATGTTATACAGTCCACTCCCATTATAACAAGCATGGATCTTGTTGAAACAAGGCGATTCTCAAATTCCCAATTTAAAAAATGAGCACAAGTTTATATAGTACCTATATCATGTTCAGTATGACAACATTTTGTCATAATAAGGTAAATGGCTTGGTCTCAATCACCTGCTATAGTGGGATTGGACTGTACTTGTAAATGAATTGTGAAAGTTGTATGAGCACAGACATGGACATAAATACATACACATTCATGTACATAAGAATAGACTTCCTTCGTTATATATGTTTGGTCTAGAAGCTTTCTGACTGGTATCGCTTGTTTTGTGTATTTTTTTTTTAATGACCAGTCAGATGGCTACCCATTTGGTGTAATGGGCATTTGGTCTAGTAATGGGCATTTTGTCTAATCTCCAATATTCAAATTTTAGACTCATCTGGTCTTATGAGGGTACATGTCATTAGTGAATTTTTTTTTAAGAGTACCGGTGTGATGACATCAAGATTTTTTTTTTTTGTAATACATCTGTGGGATATCATATCTGGATGCAGCAATGAAAATCATTCACAGCCGAAAGTTCATTGGAACTTGTTCACAGGGGCCCAGAAATGTGACCACATTTAGACCCCACTGAAATTGGTGTATTATTTGCCTGGTTCATAATGCTAACTGAATCACAAAATTTTGACAGTGGAAATTTTTCATTAAATGCTCTACCAGGATAAAATATTCAAAATTATGAAATGCTAAAGATTATTTTTTTATGACATCACACTTCGATAATCTATTGGACCAACTGGGAATTAGACTAAATGGCTATCATTTTAACTGGTACGAACACATATTTAATGAAATGAAGTGAGTGTACAATGTTAACCACACAGTAATTCACAGACAGCCTCGTCTTTAATTGCCGTGCATTTATTGCTAGTTGGCATTTGTCGTTCATACAATGTTTCACCTTCCATTTTCCTTTTCTATCACCGTCTGTTATGCTCTAATTTTGCAAAGAAAAAAAGCATATACATTGTATATCAAATACAATAGAATGCATATTACAAAGACCAGCCTATGAGGAATGCAAACAAAGTAAAGCGCAAATAATTCGCAAAGCCGATACAATGTACAATGTATAACAAAAACTTCACATAATACCCTCCACTCAGTCATGTAAATAAAAACAACACAAAGCCATTACATTTCACATCCAGCTATTGATTTTCAATTCACATCAAACTCCTATACACCTCTAGAAGTTTATATTAGTAACACATGTATCATATCTGTCAGGACAGTTTTAAAAAAGTTTCCCTCAATCATTACAAGTAGTATTGGCTTTCTAACACCTAATCAGATGTGACGAATCTGTACATCTTATTTCAATGGTGTAATGAAAGTTTATCATGTTGTCTGTACTTTGCATGTGTAAGACTCCATACAGTGCTACCACAATTCAATGATAGAGCGCAAATGTAGATATAACACAAGTCACAGTAATGCCCAATTACATAGCTGTTGGTGGCACATTTGAGCAAACATCTCAAAGTCAAGATACATGTAGTATGGGGAAGATTTCATTTTTAATTTCATATTGGCGAAAAAAAACCCTTACCACACCGAGTACAAATCAAATTGTAATCTATAAGTTTAAGTTTATATCAAACTTAAAACCTGTCCTCCCCCCCCCCAAAGAAGATTACAAATGGTTATAGTTTTACTATTAAAATAAATCATTCCAGTTCATGATTCTGGAAATGCTGATCATATTCATTGAGGATCTTTTCTATAAACATGGTATATTGATAGGCAATAAAGCAATACAATTCATATGATTGACATCGACAAGTCTAGAATATTAATTTTCATATGTCCAACCAATTTGGATGTTGCTAACTAGCATAATTACATGATTCATATTATTGAACTCCATTAATTTGTTCTTTTCATTGAAGTAAACTAAAATGAATTTTTTGCTTTAATTGCTACAAGAATGATTACTTTTAAAAATTATTCATGTTTGTCACCTGAACAAAAAATAAATGTGTGTTTAAATGTTTTCAATTCCACTTGATATTTTCAACATGTTTCTTATAGGAATATTCATTTCTCTTAATCGCACGAACAGCCAGCCAATACGATTTTGCGGCAGAATGTTAAACATTTATATTTAACTTTATTCCATGTGCTTGGACAATTTGTAGCCCTTTTTCTTGTAAGCTGGCCACCTGCATATCGGGCAAACATGGTTGCCATTGTTCAGCCAGGCAACAATGCACTGTTGATGGTAGGCGTGCCCACAAGGAAGCCCACACAACTCTGCACCATGTGTATAGACTTCTATACAGATGGCGCACTGTGCATCATACAGTATACCTTCGGGCCAAGAGTCAGTAAGCCTAGACCTGGTCTTGGTTCTTGGACTCCGTTTGGGTTTCAAGTCTTTCATGCACTTTTTGGGGGATGTTTTGCGAGAAGCTACAACGCAATCGCCTTTTCCACTATCATTATCTGCACATGATTTTGCAAAAGCACCAAGACATTCTAACTCTGTTTCTTTTTCACTTGAGGAATGATTTGGCTTTTCCTGACAAGAACATTTGTCATGGTAAACCTCAGATTGAGATTTCAGCAATGTATTTTCTGGAAGCAAAGTATGTGCTTCATCTTCTAATTGTGGTTCTGATCTATCTATACTATTTTCTTTTTGTACTTTGGCTGTTGGGCCTGGCCGAAATTTTTTAGCATTATCTGATTCATAATGGTTTAAAGATTCAGGTTGTGTGCAACATGGCTTATCTTGACTCTTCACCACAAACAAATGATCTTCCCCGTTGCCTCTGTCCTTATGGTTACAATAATCTTCTCTTTCCATTGTTTCAGAATAAGGGCAGGGTTGGGACTCACTAGATCTGCAATTCAAGCTACAGTTCAATACATACTCCCGCAGTTCTGTACATTTCTTCTTATGATGCCTACAAACTGCGATACCCTTTTCAGAATCAGACGAGTCATTTTCGTTTCCCGAAGAGCGGTTTTGAAGCCACTCGCAGCTATATCGCCAGGTCAAAAGATCCTTGATGTAGTTGTCTGGTATCAGAGGATGCAGCCACAAATCTGGAACAGCCATCTGTTCTATCAGTAGATCCAACCCTTCTTCACGATGCTCGTGCCGAGGGAGACCGTTTCGGAAGGATGGCGAGGGGCGGAGCATCAAACTGCGGAAGTCCATCAGCGACGCCCGCAACCACATGACGCTGTTCATGCCATCTTCGGTTGTCGGAGTGTGTATCTTTTTCGAGACCAAGTTCACTCCGACGCAGTAGAGGAGAAAGGATCCAATGATGATATAAGAATGCCCGGCGTACATTATCCAGTCTTGACGTAGTTTGGCCATCAGCCATGTTTGAGAAGATAGTCTTAACATCTTATAAGAATAATCTTGGACAGAAGCAAGGAAAGGCAGTTGGACGATTCCTAGCAGGGGCAACCAAAGCAATAAGAAAGTTATATTGTATTTACCGATCGTCCACAAAAGATGACATATTCTTTTCGCTATGCCCCCTTGAATAACAAACAGACCGATAAAACAAATAGCATTTACGTTGATGAACGTTAGAATAAAGATATCGTTTGCTTCTGGTGAGAGAGTCTGCAGATAGATATCGAGAGCACTGTATGTGTAGTACTCGCCAATATTTTCACCATAAATTTTCTTCCCTTCGGGTGTGACAACGACATACGATGGAAGCCGGTATTTCTGAGCTTGATTGTCCATTACATACACAGTTCTGGGATTGCTGACGAACATGAATTTGACGCGGCCTGAATACTTCAGATTCAGGGCCGAAAAAAAGACAGGTGGTTCATGGTTCTTGGTGAAGAGGATCATTTTTACTGATGCTTCCTGATTGGAATCGAGTTTATCCCAATCAAATTCCTGACCAAAGCCTCTCTTGGTGTGGACTCTGTGAGCGAGCTGAGAGTAGACCCAATTAATGATTTGCTGGGATTTTCCTGCAGATGTGAAGGTTGTCATGGTTACCTGACCTTTGTGCCTATGACCTTCAGGCATGGCGAGGAGTAGCAGAGGCAGATTCCAGTTCTTTTGAGCACAAATTCTGCAGAAAGATAAGCATGACAAAGATCACATTGATTAAACTCTGCAAGTAAATCTCTTTTTGAAAAATATGGGGCCAGAGGCAATTTTGTACAAGGGGCATGTCATGTCTATTATTTATATTTCACAGGCAATCCTTCAGGAGAGCTAGCAGTTACCCCATTATATAACAGTGAGATAGTTTGCCCTTCAACTTTATCATTTAAACAAAAAATGATGACCATTGGGCATTATTTGATTACAAAAAGCTGCAGCACTAACGACCTTTCCAAAGTCCAACTTGATATACAAATAAAGATTAAACTTGCAAACTTGACACTAGAATAAGGTCTTTAGGCAAGGATGTATTAATAGTACTAATGTAATGGCTCTGAACTTGTACTTTGTACTCTAGACATGTAGTTGTATGACTCGGTTAAGCTAATTAAGTCAAATAAAACATTCTGCATGTTTGGAAGGTCACATTTTAGTCTGATACCACTGTCGGAATCACTTGTTGGAATCCACCCTCACCCGCCCCCCCCCCCCAAAAAAAAAATGTATACATGTAGGTTGCTGACCATTTAGCACTGAAACCATATATCTTTCATTTTGTACTCAAACCACATATAACCACCAGTCCCATTTTTAATATGCCATACCTGTAGTATATTTAATTACAGTATTGTACTATTCCTTTTTGTCTAAAATACATAATTTTGGAAGATAGCTCCGAGAAGGAGTGGTACTATATGGAGTTAAAGTGTTTTCAGCTTATCACTTATTATTTTTTTATGAAAGGTTCCACTTGTTCCACTGCCATTGTAGACATTTTTGTAAACTCAATAATATTGAGACATACTGTTACCTTGGGTCTATTGAGCAATCAAAGGTTCCGTGCCGTATGCCAAACTTAGATAACTTTTTCACCACCGTTGACCAAGCCTTTTTTCCAATTAGTGGACCATGGTTCCTGGGTATAACCTGAGAGGGGATAAAATCAAGGTTTCACCCAAATTGTTTAATTTCATTTAGGATCTTAAAAACAAATTACTCTTCAAGCAAAAACTGTAATCATAATTGCAAACCTTTATGTCAAACAGGAAACGTCTGAAATTTTTAAGCCAATCGGTTGTTGAATTGTCAAGATAAGATATTGATGAATGAATATCACCATTTCATAAGCATACTGGTACATGTATCTAAAAATAGCACTGCAGGGACAAAAAATAATCTGGTATTATTTTATAGTAAATAGTGGTAGTATATTAAAAGTTGTGATTGGTTGAAATGATGTCACGTGTCATTCACGTTTTTTTGTTATAGTGCAAGGTTTAAATCCCGTGTTAAATGAATGGTGAATAAATCGATTGCCTTGTTGCGCTAGCGCGTAATAACAGAAAAATTGTGCGCACAAAAGTTAACAGCAATGGATACGCGGAGCAACAATATACGTCAAATAGCTTAATTAGCACCAAAAGTTTGGCAAAGATAAAACTAAATTAGGCAAGATTAAAGATTTAGGGGTCTATTTACTATAACAAATAGTGCATGTTCTATTAATGCAACATTACTGACTATGTGAACTCCAAATACTAAAAATCCCTCGTGCACATCTATTTCAACGCGGCCTTGGGATAATTTAGTATTTGTCGTGCACATAATCTAGTATGTTGCATGGTAGAGCATGCATTATTTATATAATAGCGCATATCACTATTCATGTAAGTCCCTATGCACTGACAGCATGTAGGGCCCCATAGCTTATAAGTTGGTGAGCCTCCACAAAGTTACACATTCCCTTTAAACTAGGAAATGTATTTTAAATACCTATATGGAAAATGTAGATTTATTAAAACTCGGTTAAAGTAGCAGCAGATATAGATTAGAGAACAGAGAAATTAACTGTTTGTTGTACCAATGTGAGTTCTAGGGGAAATCAATTCAAATAAACAATTTTCCACATAATTTTTTCATATAAACTCAAAACAGAGACAGCATGTTTAGTGCTGTTTAGAATGATCATTTCCCAAAGTGAAGGAGGCATTTATAATTATATATATACGGTACTTCTTTTTGCCCATTTGAAAACAATACTACTTGTAGTATGTTACAGATTATGAATGCATAATTATACATCAATGAAATGATTATCATATATAAATAATGCTCACATAAAAATAATCTTCAGGAGCATATAGAACCATTTTTTTTTTCCACAGGAGATTTTGTTTTTACAATATCTGTCAAAATTTTATAAGCTTTGTATGGACACATTGCAACAACATACTCCTTTTTCTTTCTTTTTTACAAAATGGCTTGTTACTGAAGTATTTTTGATGTTCTTGTTAAAAAAACTGGGTCAATAAAATTGAAAACAAAAATTACCTGTACAAGCCAAATACTATCTTTCTTGTCTTCAACCTCCTCATAAAACTGGGTCTTGCTGCTGAATTTGGTTGTTGTTGTTTCTTCCTCCTCGACTTCAGCAGCATCCTGTTCCATCATCAGCATCTCTCCTTCAACAACTTGACCTGTTCAATCAATCAATCAATCAACAAATAGAATAGTAAATCAAACATTGATAATGTATACTTACATCAATAGCTATATGACCTAGGGGTTGGGTGTCTGGACAATTATAAAAAATTAAGCCTGCTTTTTTTTTTTGTCTCAGGATTAAGCCAAAAAATATAGGTTGAATACTGCTTATTTATCATATATTTGTTTTCCACAATATTTCTAATCATTTTGGACACCCAACCTGTCCGGACACCCCAAAACTGGGTATACATGTACATGATAGCTTTGTTCCCCCTCCTCATGCCCCCCCCCCCTCCCCCCCAAAAAGAGCAGATACTATAATTTCATTCTATTTCAGTTTTATTATTAGCCGGGATTAATAGAAACACGATTATATAATTACCTACATTTTGTATCGACAATGAAGAATAGAAATGAAATATAACATGAATATGAGGAAGAAATAGGCCTGAAATTTATCCGCACAAGTATTTTTTCATAAATCATAATTATGATGCAAGATGATGAAATATATTTATCTAGAATATGACAAAGAAACAATATCATACAGATTACGGGTTATACAGTTACATCATTCAATAATAATAGATAAAAAGTAAATAGTAAATGAATCGAGCTTGAGGCAGCTCATTAACAAGAAAGAGATGCGCCATAAATCTCTAAGGATGCCTTTCGCACTTACCGGATGTCTCCACAAGCTGGGTCAGCTCTGCTTTGTCGACTACTCCTTCGTAGCCGAGCCCTCGGCCGTCGAGGAGACTTTTTAACTTCTGGACACTCAGAGAAACCGGATCAACGAGCTTCATCATTAGCAAGCCCGTCTCATACCAAGCGATGTACTCCAACATCCGGGCTACCATGAAGAGCAGCATGGCATACACCAATAGGAACATCATCTTTTTCACAAACATCTCCATATTTGGAACAAGAATTTAAGTCTACAACATGGAGGAGATTAAATTCCAAATCTTGAGGCTTAACTTTTATCAAATTACATAACTCATATTTCCTGTCAACTACTTGATGATTTGTATCTATTGCAGGGAGCGTACAGTTGACAGATAATACCGATAATCAGGGATTAAAATATTAATTTACAGAGTCGAGGGTTCGCCCGGCCTTCAGCTTAGACAATCCCTCCCATTCATCTTGTGTATGTAGGCAGCGAGCTTCGCAGTCTAGCTATCCAAATTCCAAATAAGGCTTACGTGGCATAACAACATTCACAATACAACTGCAACACAATTCATTGAACGAAGATTCTCTTTGCTTGATCCCGATGTTTCGTTTGAAAGGCCAACCTCTTTCTCTCGTCTTTTTATCCGCTATATGTCTTTAACTTGCTAATGACTTGAGCAACGGATCCCATTGTAGATTTTCGGCTTGTTCCCTGAAACTTCGATTCAAGTTTTTGACAAGGTTATAAATTTAGGTTGTCAGCTCAGCCCAAACACTCCGTCTGACAACCCGGAAGTACCACCCTAGTTAGCTGCCAAAATGTAAACAACACAATTGCGCGCGCCCTTTAAATCGACAAGGCGGACGATCATATGCAGGGCGGAGGATCAGCGGGGGCGGGAGGAGAGGAGATGCTGGTGGTGGGTGGGGGAGATCGGACCTTCTCCAGGGCAGAATGGTGAACTTTCTCCAAACAGACAAAACTTGAAAAAAAATCTTCTTGCTAAAAAATATAGGAATTAGATGTCAGAGAAATAATAATTATGAACATTATAGTCGAGGGAAAGTCTAGAGGAAAGACGATCTATATATAGCTTTGACTTAATAACATCAGTTGCATATAAGGAAAAAAATAATATGAATTGACAAGAAGAGTATTATACCTATATATACTGAGCCAATTAATAGCAAAATACAGTGAGTATCGATTTAAAAAAGTCGTCCATTTTTAAATGGGCTATATTTCCAGATCATCTAATAATTGATTAATACAATGATATCCATATAGATGTAACACATGGCCGAGTGAATTGCAAATGAACTTAACAGGTACAAAATCTATTTCTGAAAGTTTTTGGGCAAAAGGGTGGAAGACTGTAAGCTTTCACTGGTGTCACATATCATAACACGTATCCTATTCAATGCTATGGGACAGCAGTGACAGCATTTACTCAGTCTTGAATCATTTTCTCAAAAATTGGATTCTGTACCTGTCACCCTCATGTGCAAGTTGCTCGCCTATGCGTTACATTTATAATTCAAGAAAGATATCAGTGCAAAGGTGAATAGGTTGTCTTCAATTATATGTTACATAAAAAATACAAAAACAGATGAGCTCATAACAGGGTCCCTCTAAAAATGGTTTACTTTTCTTTCTTTTTTTACAATACGCACTCTAATATGATGACGATAGTTATTCACCATCATTATCATCATCATCGAATTACGGGATGGGTAAAAGCGCACGGGTCGCAATCCCGGCCCGATCTTCATTAGGGATCCAAGGGGCCGAAGGGGCCACGGCCCCCCTAAAAAAACAAAAACAAAGAGGCCCGAATTAAAGAGGAGAAAAAATGAGAAAAAGAAGGGGAAAGAAAAGGAGAGAAGAAGAAAACGGGGAAAAAGAAGAAAGAAATAAGAAGAAAAGTAGATAAACAGAAGGAAAAAAATAAGGAAGAAAATAAAGTCAGGTCGTAGTTTTTCGCTCGCGCTTCGCGCTCGCATTACTGGCTTGACCAAATAATGTTCACGAGGATTACAACAAAATGCTTATAATTTCAGCTTTCGCTCTCCTTTCGGTTTATTTTGTTTAGTGATATAGGCCTACATAGACATTTATTTTGTTCAAATCCATTAGCTTCATGTCTTCAATTTTTAAGTGACGAAGTGATTACTGGACCGTGGTTGAGGTCACGGCATCCGGCACGGCATTCTTCCTCCAAGCTCAATCAAAGCAAAGGATCGGCAACATCAAAGGACTATCCAAAGAAAAGGGATTTCCCCTTTGTGGGCGCGCGCACGTTTTACGGCGCTCGTTGGATCTGCATATAGCGCTAGAGAATGACTTCAAGATTACATAACATCAGCAGAACGTCGAAGAGGGTGAGCAAAACTTGTTTGAAAAGTACATTCAAAAGGAGCAGAGTATTTCTAAGATGTAATTCATACATTTGCATTATCTGCATTTGCTTTCAGTTCATTGATATCAATACAGTTAAATTGAGACGGTAATATTCACGATCAAAAGCCGACGGGATTTCAGTGGTAGACTAGACCGAAGGATTCAGTCACTATTTTGGGATTGCATTGGTTAAACACTGAATGCTCACAAAATAAGAGACTGAAAATCGTAGTATTCCGCCGTGCATGGACCCCAGAGTAAATTAAAGATCATATCGTTATTTTCTCTAATGTATTTTTTTGTCAATTGTTTGAATGAATGGGGGAGCTAAATAAAGCTTATTATTGCTGGTATTTATGATTAATTTTTCAATTAAACAATTAGAAATATTATTCAGTAGATTCAACTTAAGTAAGAACTGTCATCAATCTTGGGTTTAAATCTCTACTTGAGTTACTGTAACCAAAATTATATGTAACAAATTTGTTAAATGATGCACTCTTATTATTCAATATATGTATAATTTTGAATGAAATTTTGAGAAAATGTCGGAACAGTCGGTCAAATTGAGACTAGGAAGTAGGAGCAAACGGCTCTCTGACCAGCAATCTAGGCGCAGAATATTTTGTGCAAACCTTGGGCACTTTAATATATACTAACATATCTTACCATCCAACTAACTGTGTGGCTGGCAGAAAGGCGGAAGAACTCGGGAATAACTATTGATCTCTAATATTTTTAACAGTTCTACTTGCTTATGTTTGACAGAAAACTGTAGGATTATGGAACCACTGTCCCGATTGAATGGTCTGTTCGCAGTGAGGAAGCCTATGGGAATCACATCGGCAAAGGTAGTGACCAGACTGAAGGATGCATTGCTCAGGGATCTTAAGATGAAGCAGACGTCAGCAGATCTTGCAGGATATAAGCACCCTCACAGAGCTACAGGGTCCGTGGGAATCAATTACAGGCCACTTTACATTTATTATGAAAAAAATAGCAAAGAAAATAGGATCCATCGGGATATCACGATCACTTGAAGAGGTCATCATAGGAAGAAAATAGGATTTTTCAAAATGTTCTTCATAATTGTCTGCCTAAACTTCAGCTGACAGTTCAACTTTACTTTACTTACTTTTCTTTACTTTAATCCATTGTAAATATAGGACAATGCCCGTTTATTGATCGTAGGTTGTTGATACATTCCTGGTGTTTTTACATTTTCCACGTCTCATCATGTTGAAAGAGTGGGAAAGGACAAGGTTGTATGAACACACAGTATACAGCCTAATTCCTGCTCAGTGTGACAGTTTTCAATTATATTTCATTCAATTAACTACGGTATCCATAATATCAGATGTGATATATAAAACCTATGAGGCTTTACCTTTACTTTTATTATGCAAATCATGAGTTATGCCTCTATCAAATCTAATTTTGATCATCAAACAATAAGAATCTTGATATGTAGGAATTGGATATGTATTCAAATTTGTCCATGATGTACTTTCTGAACACAAATTCATTTATGCTCCTGTTACAGTAGTTCGGCTGATGGGAGGGTCGATGGTTCAAGACGGAGAATGCTCCCTAAGATGGGGCATGGGGGAACTCTTGATATGCATGCTACAGGTGTACTAGTGATAGGATGTGGTAGAGGTACCAAGCTGCTATCATCCTATCTTCAAGGAGAAAAGGTAAGTGATTAGGTTCATTGCTGTTTGGTCTGAAACCCATTTGGTTTATTGCCATTTGGTCTAAATCCCATTTGTCTTATACCATTTGGTCCATTGTCACATTGTTATTGGGTGTGGGAGAGACACCAAGCTACTTTCATCCTATCTTCAAGGAGAGAAGGTAAAGGATGAGGTTCTTATTGTTGTTAGGTGAAAAACCTAAATGGCAATGAAACCAATAAATAATTAAATAGTTCATTTTGGAACTGACAAATGCTCCAGGTTTTTTTTTCGTCTAAGATGTAGGGTTAAGGTTAGGATTGTGATAGGGTTTACTGCTTGGTTTAGGGTAGGTTATGGTGTTAAATCCAGGATTAAAGTCAATCATTTGATTATTGAATGAAATTTACAGAGGAGCAGAAGTTACCAGAGCAAATGTCAGAGACCCAGTTTATTAGACCCATAATAACTAACCTTAATCATATTGATTGAAATTCAATTTTGAGCTCCTATTGTATTTGACACAGAGAATTGTTATCCAAGTTGACTATTCATCGATATAAATGGCCATTTTCTTTGAAGTACTAGTACCTTTTTAGTTGCTTTAGTGCCACCAAGATACTGATAGAATATGGAAACATTTGTGATAAGGTGATATAAATTTGGTTTATTAAAGGTATATAAAGCACAGGGACGATTAGGAAAAGCAACAGACACAATGGATGCAGATGGAAAAGAAGTAGAAACATCACAATTTGGTAAGTGCAACGCCCCCCCCCCCCTCATAAAAGGGTAATTTAAAAGGAACTGACCCCTGCAAATAATCAAAACGATGTTAGATCATCACTGACACGACTATCAACTACATCTCACTTCCACGAGGGAAAATTTTCTGACTTTTGAGGGCCAAACTATATCAATTTGAACATTCATAGTGCTTATCCACCCCACCCCCTCTACCCACCCATGAATTGTGAAGGCTCAGACAATAATATCCTTAAAATGTGCAGTGAAACCATTTTCCTCATATAATTCCTGCATTTTAATGCAAAAAAATGTCCAGTAGGCCCACACAGTCTTGCTGTAGGTTACTATACTCTGTCTTTATTTAAGTACAGTCCACTCCTATTATTACAAGGTGCTTGAGAACAAGTGACATAGGGCTTTATAACAAAGTCATATTCATAATGAACACATTGCCTTTTAATAAAATGTTTGTAAAAAATGATTCGATTCATAACCATTTTGCTCACCAGGTGAGCTCCTTGTTTACCTTTGAATAGAACATTGTTTGCACAAAAGACATTTGTTTTTATACTGGTCCCAAGATATGGAATTCTCTTTCAAATGAGATTATACAATGTATTCAAATACTAGACTTAAATTAAAATACAAGACTTAAAAGTTTTCTTTTAAATACATACTAGGTTATTGCATTTCTTACTGCAATAACGTGTTATATGTATTAATTATTTTTCTCTGTATATATTTACCACTGTTTTGAGTATGATTTGTGTAAATACTGAATCAGTATTTTTTTTTGGTATAGTTAAGTAATAATTCATAATAATATTATGTAATTTTATGTCATTATAGCAAAATCTCATTGTATTTGTGCTCGTTGTAATGGGAGTGGACTGTATATTGTATAAGCCAATATTTTTGTGATGTTTTCATTACTATAAATAGCCATATGTTGAAGTGGAAAATTACGTAAAAATGGACTCTCAAAGTTCACGAAAATAACCACTTATACAGTGATATCAGCAAGAAGTAATATGATTGTTTTTTAATTTATGCCTTTAGATCATGTGTCAGAGGCTGATTTGACAAGGTGCCTGGAAAGCTTTGTCGGTCATATTCTTCAAGAACCTCCAGTGTAAGTTTTACGAGTTGATCTTTTTGGTCTATATTCACGAAGGTGTCCTAAAGTTAAGCCTAGATTAATAAATCTATGGTTTAACTGTAATTAGCAAATTGTGACACAATCTGTCAACGTTGTTATGTTCCTTACATGTTAACTGGGTTCTGGAATCGTACTTTAATGGTTAGGAAAACTTTTGTACTTATCATTCCCAGACAGGTTTTAATAGTTTCAGTACCAACGATTCTGATAAATGGAACATCTACTGTTCGAGATTGTGTCACATTTTGCTACCCATTGTTAAACCACAGAATTTAGCCCTGGCTTACTTTAGAACACCTTTGTGAATACGGGCCCAAATGTTTAGGTCTTACCTTTGATGTACCCTTAATAGTGTTTATGTGTAAACTTGTGTGCCAGCCTCTTTGGACTGTTGCACTAATTCAGACTTGGACTGTTGCACTTTTTAAGTGAGCTTTATTCCATTATTTTGTATTTAAAAAAAATGTAGGTTGGCACTCATCAAAACCTTTAGAGATATATTGCAACATTTAGATCCAGAATTATTAATGTTCAATTATCAATTTGTTTTTTTTGTGTTACCGTAACCCTTAGGCTTATAGAAAATATTAATAGTCTTGTCAGTCTGGAGGGGGGGGGGGCATTATAACCCCCTAAGATCTCTGCCGCAGATTGTGACAAAAAATTGCACGATGGTAGAAAATAACATAGACTACGCGGTTGCATAATGGACTCCTCTAGACATTTTTCTTGGCGAAAATGGACCCTGTGACTAATATAGGGTTAAATAATTTAAATCTTTTATCAATTTAGTGTGTTCATAACTTCCACAAGAATGATATACTGCCTTTTCTTTATTGAAGGAAATTACCTATATAACTATATATATATTTGCAGTTATTCAGCCTTGAAGGTTGGTGGGAAGCGCATGTCTGACCTAGCAGCAAGAGGAGTAGATGTCCAGTCGAAGCCAGCTAGACCAGTCAAAGTCTACAGTTTGAAATGCCTTTGGTTTCAATCACCTGATTTTGAAATTGGTATGTTACTGAATTTTTCTTATATTATTGATATGATACTGTATAGGTGTTTTTTTTTTCGCGTACAGATATTTTCGCAGTTGGCTGGGGTCCCGACATTCTCGCGCGATGTTAAATTCGCGGTCGACAAAATCTGGAATTAAAAGCAACTACTAGTAGAACTATAACAGAGAGCGCATAAATGAACTCTTTTGTTTTAACACATAATGTGCGATAAACAGTACAATGACTGTATTCATTTGACCTACATACCAGTCACCCATGCATCGCGCTGTATCACTGTGTGTGATATCAATAGCGCTGCATAGACAACTCTGCTCCGCGAGTGCATGGAGTTCAAAACATTTTCTAGCGTGGATATATTCGCTGTACTGTTTAAAACCTTTTCGCGCGATGTTAAATTCGCAATTGCATCCCGATTCGCGAAATTCGCAAAAATAAAATCCCCGCGAAAGAAACCACTTATACAGTAGTCTACTCCCTTTATAATGGGATTTTTGGGACTAAGTCTTTTAACCTGTTGGAGACGAACTGATTTGGCTACAACACACATTTCCCATAGTCTTCAGCCCGAATATATTCGGGCTCAGTCCCCAACGGGTTAACAAGATCTTGTTATGTTGAGCACATAGTCGATAGACACTGGTCTCGTTCTAAAGATCTTGTTGTATCCATGATCATTATAAAAGGAGCTAATGTCTGGTGGATGTTTATGTCTTGGCAAGTGTGTAAATCCTAATGAAAGTGGATAATGGGGGGGGGGGTAAGAATTATGGAGAAGAAAAAGAAAGAGGGTAAGAATTATGGAGAAGAAAAAGAAAGAGGGTAAGAATGATGGAGAAGAAAAAGAAAGAGGGGACATACTGTATAGAGAGAGAATGTGTCAGATGTGATAGTATTTCAAATTAATATAATCTGTTTCATGCAAGACCGATATATGAATTTCTATTCATGTATTACCATTACTAATTCCTCTGACAAGTTTCAGCATTGTAGCTATATTGATATTCATGAATTATATTATACTTAAATTTATCTCCACTTCCTATTGTATTGCTGAATAGAAGTCCACTGCGGAGGGGGATTCTATGTGAGAAAACTGATCCATGATGTAGGAAAAAGTAAGTTGATACAAAACAAAGTTCACATTAAATTATTTCAATTCAGAATGGTATGATTTCTCATGAATAATGTTTGAATAAGTCTAGTCTGGATGCTTATCCTAATATTCTATGTCCAAAATAATCTTCACTTCAGTATGGGATATGTTTGAAAATTACCACTATAATAGAGGAATGACATCTGTCAAATGTTATATGTACAGTCAACTCTGTTAAAGTGAAGTGCTTGTTTACCTCATTATATTGAAATCTTTTTATACTGAACATATAGACACATATAAGTGCAAATGTTTTGTATTGGCACTGGGAGAATCATCTTTTTATAAGAAATCTCACTATATTAGGAGTAGACTGTATAAAATAAGTATTTACTTAAAGGGGAAGTTCACCCTGGAATTTCGTTGGTTTTAAAAAATGCAGAAAAATAAAATAAAAATATAAATGAAAGTTTGACGAAAATTGACCAAAAAATAGCGAAGTTATGAATATGTAAAGTTTTGATTCTGTGACGTCACGTGCGAGCAGCTCTCCCATGTGTTGTGTATGTAAATTCAATAAATTTGTCTTTTTTCATGGTTCTTGATAAAGGAAAGGGTCACCTTATTAGAGTCATGTATATGAACATATGTTTGATGATATATCGACCGCACAGATGACATAATTAATTTTGTTTTAAAAAAAATGACACTGCATGGAATTTACACTACATAACACATAGGAGAGCTGCTCGCACGTGACGTCACAGAATCAAAACTTTAAATATTCATAACTTCGCTATTTTTTTGTCGATTTTCTTCAAACTGTCACTAATATTTTTAAATTATTTTTCTTCATTTTTTCAGACTAATAAAATTCCAGGGTGAACTTCCCCTTTAATAATAAGCATGGCATTTTGTAGTAAGCCAGGACTTTAAAGCCCAAGTATAGTTGTGGTAGAGAAGATTGCGTTTTTCTAAAACTTAATCAACTTTTCCTCATATTGTTCCAATGATATATCAATAGATGAACAAGCGATATAACCATGTATCATGCATGTCTTTCCATATGTTATAGTTAGCATATACATGGGGAGATGTTCATCAAAATAAGACCATACTTCCTTCACTCTCACCCCAAAACTCTGGGCTTGCCATACCACTGCTGACTGGCATGGCGTGTGTGCATTCTGTGTGTATCAGTCTGTGTATAAATAGCATATACTTTGCACCCAAACCACTGCACGTTGCACTCTCTCCGGTGTCATCCTGTTTAGGCATGGCCACTCAACAGATCGATTTACAGTTTTGTTGCTAAATTCAGGTCTTAGAGTGGATTTTATAACAAATCATTTTGTACACAGAGGTTATTTGAGGTATTAATTCATATTATTCTACTATGGAAGTAAAACAAAAAATATGTTCTCCCAAAACTATACGAGCTTTAATCAATTGTAACCTGGTCATGTGTGTTATTTGCATGTGAGGGGATTTTTCATTAAAACATAGACATTTCATGATTTGGCTTGTCTAATAAGCACTTTTATTGTTTTCCTCCAAGGGGTATAACATATATGTGTGGGCCCTCGCTCTCAAATTGGGACTCAGATCAAGCATTCATCAGTTTACTGTATTCACCTTTAAAAAAATTATTTGCCAACTCCCAGTTCATGATAAGTTCTTTCTTGCTTTTTCAGGTCTTGGAACTTGTGCCTTCATGACTGGTCTATGTCGGACACAACAAGGATGCTTCAAACTGGACCAGCATGCCTTGCCAGAAGATAAATGGACATTAAAGGATATAACAGAGGCACTCGATGAATTTCATAAAATGGATTCCAGTGTTAGATGACCAAACTCTACAAAATCGCTTCATGAAACATAAATCTGAATAGCTTTCTGGCTAAGAAGGATAAATGTGACTTAAGACTCAAAACCAGATAGGAAAAGTAACTGCCAAGTGTTTCTAGTAGAAAAAGTGAATCAGATTATTCTTTTGGCACGTTTCCAGTAGAGAGTAATAGAAAAGCAGTGGGTTGAGAAGCTAAAGATACAGACATTAAGTTTCCAGTTGAATTATGAAACCTTTCCAGCATCCATGGCCCGAATTCACAAAGGTGGTTTCTGCCAAACCCACGGATCCGTGGATTATGTAGATTTTGTGTAATAAATACGCTTAATTTTAGCGCGTACTGTGAGAAAGGTCCAATATGAATGCGCGATTTTGTCACAGAGCTCTAAATTTACGCTTGTCGCTATGGTTTTGCTGCTGTTTATTCAAATTAATTTTAATAAACCGTTGACTCAACAGTGGACTCATTAATTTAAAACAGTGGGCTCATTATGTCAAAACCATAGCAACTGGCGTATATCTCGTGCAAAATGACAAAATCGCGCATTCATATTGGACCTTTTTCAATGTACGCGCTAAAATTAAGCGTAATTATTACATGAATATTCACAAATCCGCGGATCCGTGGGTTTGGCAGAAACCACCTTTGTGAATTCGGGCCTTTGTATCTGGACATTTTATACTTAAATATTTTTGCAATAAAATTTTGTTCAAAACATCTTGACCATCTCTTTATACTTGAGAATTACTTATTTAAATTGAAGATGCTAGTACTAGAAGTTTGTATGTTACATTTTGGCCCTCTGTTACATTTATGTAACAATGTGTCGTGTTCATCCAAGCGTAAAGACATACCACACAAAAATGGTACCAAAAGATGCGGGAGGAGTTACTCTTTCGGAATATGTAAAATAAGTGAAGATGCTAGTACTAGATGTTCGTATGTTACATTTTTACCCTCTGTTTCTCAAAACTGATTTGATGTAACATAGGAACTTCTAGTACTAGCATCTTCAATTGTACTATTCTTTCTTACAGTCCACTCCTGTTCTAATGAGCACAGATACAAAATTCCATTCCAACAAGGAAATTCTCCTGGTCAAAATTTGGATTTCTTGAAATTTGCAAACTTGTAATCCTAATGACCTGTGTATGGGAACCTCTAATGGGTAATTAAAGGGGAATTATCCCCTCAGAGAAATTTAGCTTAAGTGAATGGAGACAAACCCCCAAAACATATTGGGAAAGTTTCAGAAAAATCAGGCAATGAATAAGAGAGATATGAATTTTTAGATTTTGAGATCATTTATGATATGGAGATCCTCCAATTGGCAACACGACCATGATGTGTGATGTAATGCAGGGAGATCTTTCCCATATCTATTGTACACATTGTACTAAATCCTCTTTTTTCTTGATTCTAAAGGGAGAATAAAGAATCTTTTTATGGGATGACTTGTAAATATATGAAAGCCATAATATATCATGAAAAGAAAAGCTGTTCTATCATTAGAATGAAAATAAAGAGACATTAAGAATAGTTTTTGTGCACACCATATGGGGAGTTCTCCCTTCGTGACATCACAAATGGTGACCGCGTTGCCAATGGGAGATTTCCTATATCATTAGAGATCTCAATATTCAAATACTCATAACTTTCTTATCATTTATCTGATTTTCACCAAATCTTCACTTATGTGCTTATTTGATTTTTCTGCATCCACAGTAAGCCAACTATCTACAAAGGGACAATTCTCCTTTAAGTCATTTTGATGGTGTAACACTAACAATTTTTTAATTCATCCCATCACACAAAATGAGTAAAATCTCATTTTTTACAAATTGAGCCCATTTGTTGGAGAACCTACAACATGCAGGTCATCACATATTTTTAAGTATTAAGCATGCAACAAAACAAAAGAGTTACCCCTTAATAATTCACATTTGAATGACCCAGGCATGAGACAGAGAAATTGTGAAAAAAGAGGAAAATTGCTACCAGTGAGGGAGCGTAGCGACCGAACTTCCTGGGGGTGGGGGTGGGTTGCAGAAAATTTTGCAATTTTAGGTATAGAAAATTCACGATTTCTTTGGCTGCAACTTTGTTAAATCAATCTCGTGTTCCAAGTCTACACACGGTCAGAGCAGAAAATATTTCCAGAATACACAATGAAAACACCGCCGAAAACACCTCCGCCATGTACATGCAAAAGAAAAAAAAAATTATTTTTTTTTTTTTTTTAAAGATTTTTTTTAGATTTTTTTTTTTTTTTTTAGAATTTCAAAATTGGCGGAAATCCGCGGATAAAAATCATGCCTGATGACCATAATAACGAGATCAGATATGAGATTCCTGATGTAACGAAGGAATTTTTTGGGTCCCAGCTCCAGTGTATTTTTTTTCTTTACCCTGATAAAATGAGATTTCCAATAACAAGTTTATTTCCATGGTTATAATGAGTTTACACTGTACCGGTATTCTAAATTTTCACTTCCTGGGGGGTATTTCATCAAAGGACTTGTCAGACATTTTATCCGACAAATTTGCTCTCAGCCAATCAGATGCAAGCATTTCAGTAGCTTGTAACAGCTTGTCGGATAAAACGTCTGACAAGTCCTTTGATGAATTCACAGTCCACTCCCATTATCAGGTGCTGGTGACAATGCCAAACACAGGATTTTTGATATATTGAACATGAAAGATTCCACTCGTTTGAAAGTGAGACTGGGAAATTTGCCTCATTTGAACAGCAAGTATCCATGCTCATTATAATGGGAGTGGACTGTATTCCCTATTCATACACTTTGATAATGCTTTACTCTACTTTAAAGAAAAGAAACAGAAATATAAGTGTCTATTTACACATATCACATTATTTAATACATACAAAATATGTACAAAGGATGCTTCAATTGAACTTCTTAAATACCTGTTTACTTTTTTAGGTAATAAGTTGTAAAAAATAATAATAATAATAAAAAAAAAAAAAAAAAAAAATCAAAAACGTGCAAAAAATATGGATGTAGATATAATTTGTTAGTAAACTCTACTTGGTCCCTATTATCAAAATAACTAAAATAAAAATAAAAGAAGCAGCATCCCTATTACTAATCTGTCACAAGATGCCACTTCTATCGAGGATCTGACATGATCATTTGCACCAAAACTGGACTTACACATTATATAAATGCAGGTTTCAAGAAATTAAAACAGAAATAATGGATTGGGTGATGCTTTCATGTTTAACATATTTTCTGGGCACTATAACATCTTTATCAATTTACATATTTCCATAATCAAGATCAGAAGAGTTAAAATCATGGATTTCAATAATTCATTAATTGGACCATAGTTAAAATCAAAACCATTGGCAATTATGCTATCATAAACCAAAAATTCTCACTCTTTGAGAAACAGAATTTCATCAGCTTGATGTGAGCAAGCAAAACGTGTGTAGGCCTACATTCCCCCCCCCCCAATGATTGTTGAAGTCTTGACTGATTTGAATTGCCATCAATTATGTTATTCCTTTACGTCCTCTGTTGCAAGCTGTTAATGAGCCAAAAGAGCGTTAATTGTGAAAATATATCCAATAACCTTCTGGCTTGCTCAACATACGATTATATCCATTCCAACTGAGATATATGTATGGAATGAGTCCATGAGTTTTTGTCTATACTACAACTATTGTAGGGATCATTTTTCTCATATGGGAGGAGGTAGAGCTTTGACAAGGTTCAGACATTCTTTGTAGTTTTCTTCGTATTCTGCATGCTTCTTCACCAAGATACAGCATGTTGCCCTCTTTGCACCACTTGATGTGCCCAAGTCCTGCAGAGGTGAAAAGTCAAATTGAAAATGTTTGAATCAAAGTGCAGAACCAGGTCTTGTGTCACAGAAAGGGAAGGAAACTAACTGATTCCATGACATTGTTTAGTGTAAGTAATTAGTATTGAACCTTGTAAATATGTACACTCCAACTTTACTTTAAAAACACTTGACAATATATTTTTTTTCTTTGTAGTCATGTTCCTGTATGCATTTAGTTTGTCACTTGAATTAAGACAGATTAACTTTAGAAGAAACTAGCAAGATAAATTAAGATAAAATCTTCATTAAATAATTTCTTTGACTCTTATGATAATTGCAAAGTGAAATTATACACTATAAACTTTTTTAAAGAAAAAAAAAAAAAAAATCATCATTCATCAGGTATAAAAACTTGAATACACTTTTTCTGCCAGGTGTAGACAAAAGTAGCAAATACTTACAGATTTTGAAGGAACGTAAGCATAGGGAATATTTAGATCTTCACACACTGCAGGTAAATGACACATGACCTCAATGGGTGTAACATCTCCAGCAAATACCACAAACCTAAACAGGAAAAAAAAAAAGAAGAAGATGAAAACGATTAAGAAGACGGTCAAGAACCTTCTTACACATTCAGTAACTACTTCAAAGATAACTCACCAATTTCTTTTGTCAATCAATACTAATATTCAATAAAACAATAAAAAAAGGCATGTGATTTCACTTCAGTTAAATCTGGTAAAATTAGGTTAAAGCCAAGCTATAGTTCTTACAGCCAAAATAATTTAAGATAAATCTGTAAGATACTTCTCTTACATTGTTCTATTAACATATACATATGCCTACACAAGATTATATTCACGTTCCGATAATGATTTCAAAAGAAATGTTTGCTCTTTTCTCAGCAAATACGCAATTTTCTGTAAATTCCTTTGGTGTGTAGTATTTATTTCCTATGCTTGAGATTCTGGTATGAACAAGAATGTTAAGATTTATTTCATCATGACTACTCTAGATTATCTTTAAGAACTATTTACATAGAAGACAGAGAGGGTTACAAATGCTGTATCAAACAAATCAATGATTGAAAAAGAAAAGAAAAAAAAAATCTTACCCTTTCTCTCCCTTGCGAAGAAATTTTTGAACTTCTTTCACACCACGTCTGAGCATCTTTTCTTTACTAGCTGTGAAGAAAAATAAAGCAAATATAGTTTTAAATATGAATTGAAAACAAATGTAAGATCCTAAAAGAAAATTGGTGATGGTATTCATTTAATGAGTAAAAATTTACTTGATGAAGTAGAGTGGAATATGATTATAATGAGACCCTGGCCTTGGAATGAATGCATAGTCATGTCATGATAGTAATTTAATTTTCAGATTATCAAACCTCCTTATTATATGACCCTATCTCTTATTTGAACTTATGAACCCTAGGCCCCTACAAGTAGATCTAGACTATTTCATTTTTCGGCCAAACAAACCTTCATATTATCAAATTTTTCAGACCCCAAAACTTTCGGAAGATCAAACTTTACAGTCTTTAGTCTTATGACAAACAACCTTTTGTACTAAAATCAAGCATTTCGCTATTCCGGTTGTTTTTTAAAGTTATTATTTTCTTTTGGACTGATTGATAACTGCGACCCTAGAAGAGATAATGACGTCAACAATATTAATGATTTGGTGAACAGTGACTGAGTGAGGGCAGTGTTGTCAGGACTGTATTAAAGGCAAAACCTGTGAAAAAAAACAACAAAAAACAAGAAAAATAAATGCAATCTGTACTTGTCTTAAGTTAATCTGATCATGTTAGTTCTCATCAGTGAGGTTTTGGACTGAACAAAATGATAGCAAAAAAACAAAACAAAACAACAACAACAAACAAACAAACAGATTCTAGACCTTCTAAAAACTTAATAATTTTAGAAATATTACATTATCAAGTACCAGGTAAACCCTGTTTGCTTTGTCCTTATTATTATTTTTTTTTTTAACAACATCAATTTGAACAGATGGGACTACGATACCTTTCTTGATGACTTTGTAAAGTTTTTTTGTTAGTTTTCTCGAAGCAAGAGGATTAGCTATAGGAGAAATTCTCGAAACAAGTTCATCGTATGATAGTTCCTGTGTTTCAGCTTCTTCAGCGTGGTCGATCCCGTTCTTCACTGCTGGGGACTTCATGATGATATTGTCGTATTCGTCAAAATCTGTCTAAAGCCACGTGCAATTTATGCATGCGCATGCTATGCGCTAGTATGCTATCGACCTACCTAGCAAAAGCGCTAGCTGGGCTACGGTATTCTGAACGATACCTAGGCCAGCGCATGGGGCATGTTGTCGGTCAGAAATGGCCTCGGCGGCTCCGCGATCCGCATCCGTGGACCGGGCGTAGCCAATTGCACCGGACCCGGAATCGAGTAAATAAACTAGACGCAATAAACTCTTTTCCCTTATATATTAGATGATTAAATTTTAAACTGGTTAGCTTAGAGAGACATTTTAGTTCTTGCAATTATTTACGATTTTTTTTTCAATTTGTTGAAAAGTTGGAATCAAAATATTGAGGTTTGAATGACCCCCAGTCAAATTGGCAACTCGAAATAAATTAGCATTGACGGATTGGCTAGCATGGCGGATGAACAGAAAGAACTCGACACGTCTGAAAGCGAGGATTTTTCAGCCCAAAATCAGCAGAATGAAGAATCAAATGACGGGGGAGAAAATGCAGACACATCCCCAGGCTCATATAGATCAAGGTTCGTATATGTTAGAGGCCATATTTTGGTAATATTTGAAGTCGAGTTTAGAATTCTTCACTTTTGTTTTGCTGTGTGTGCGACTGCGAGTGGCTTGAAGACGCGCATGCGATAATGCATGCGTGCAATTCAATTCAATGGGGGTAATAAAAAAAAAAAGGTCTTGTCTGGTAGCTGCGCGGTGTCTGTGATAGGGAGGTGGAGGGCCAAGGCCAGGCCAGGCAGTGAGGGGAAAGTTGAGTCAGTGGGAAGTCGAAGTTTGTTGTCCTCACAAAATTGGTCCGGCGGTCAATGACAATATAATCATCATAATAATTTGAAAAAACATGCTTGCGCACGTCAAGAGTTTGTGAACAAGCACAATTTGAAATTTTTGTTTTTTGTTTTTAGTTTTGATTTGTGACATTGTCATTGAGAGATCAGTTTTCCAGTATTTTCTATAATTTTAGTCAGAATGCTCCAAATTTTGCTCCAAATTTTATTGTCCGAAACAAACTCCTGAAAGATGAAACGGAAATTTACTTTGCCCAATTAATCGTGGGCCCGGCAGCCACTGAGCAGCGCCAGATCGACCGTTGCTCTATCCCTTTTTGTTGAACGCCAAACAGAGAAGCAGCAACTCCCATTTTTTAACGTCTTTTAGAAGTGATTTTTAAGGCATTGCATATTATTATTTTTATAGATTGTTTGTACGAATCTGATATTTTCTCACAAAACAGTGTAGAAGTCTAAATCCATTTCTATTTTAATTATATTTGGTTTCATAGCAAGCGTAGCGATTTCATGTCACGACTGGGGGGGGGGGCAGAAACACCAGAAAGTGAAAAATAATACACTCAAATTCGCGTACTTCGCACATTTAATTTATATGCAGAAACTAATGAAAATGTTTGCGAGCGAAGCGCGTGCCGAAAATTTTGCCTTATATTAACATTTAGCATGTTTAGCATTGTATTTGACATACGTTTTGCCTCTTTATTAGCTTCACAAGCTAATCACTACATAAAAATATGTTAAGCTTTAAAAATCGAGGGGGGATGATCCCCCCAGAAAAAATCGAGAGGGGGGGGGGGGGGACATGTCCCCCCTGTCCCTCCCAGGATCGCCGCCAATGTTTCATAGCATTTTATGAGGTAATGAGACTACACTTGGTTATCATTTTTGTATCACTAAAATGGAAGAAACTTGTGGTTCGCTCCTTTGCTCTTCTTCATCTCCTTTGGGAAGGAGTTGCGGTTGCTTAGCAGCTACTTACCACCAGGATAATTGGCACCGTCCAACAAAATCTAAGAATATAACATAATGAGAGTATTGCCGAGTACGCACCAACTGCGTCATTAACCCCCTCTTCATATAGGCAGGTGAAGACCCCTGACTTTGGAAGATTTGATGGAGTTGACCAAGCCCATAAATATCGGTGAAGCCAGTGAAGACTGCTAGTACAATTAATTGCAATAAACTGCTCCTATGCTCAAGCCAAATTTAAAGCTGAAAGAAATGATATACAATGAGAGACGTGAGTGACCAATTCCAACCATCCTTTTCTTGCTCTGCAGAGAGGACGGAAGCGAAGTGGAAGTTGTAGCAGTCGATGATCCGAACGGGCCATCTCCTCCACCACAAACCTTTGTGCGTCTAGCACCAATCATGACGCCAAGTGAAGCTATTGGAACTGGTACACAACCTGCATCAGAGGGGACAGAAAGCAGTCCAATGGACCAGTCAGTGACGCCAGAACAGCCTGCCGTGACGCTAGAACAGCCTGCCGTGACACTAGAACAGCCTGCCGTAACACAGACCGAGGTGATTTCAGGGTCGGTGGATTACAAATTCGTGGATGGCAGTTACGTTCAGTACACACCAACTGGAATGGAGGGTGAGGGAAGCCCGCACTTGATGGATTTTAACGGAAAGTCATCCAGTGTCACCTCTGTAGATGGTGGCCAAGGATTCATATGTAAAGTGTGTGGTGCATGGTATAAGCTTCGTCAGTCGCTAAACTCGCACATACAAGACCAACATCAAGGGAAACGATTCAAGTGCTCAAAGTGTACCTACAGCACAAACCGACGCCATGATCTGTACCGTCATGATAGTCAGGTACACAAGGGCACCAAGCTAACGCCTTCGATGTCTCCAATGTCCAGACCTATCGCACCCAAGGGCAACACAGTAGCTGCTGCTCTGAAGAAGCGTGACGAAAAGAAAGCATTAAAGAAAGCAGCCAGTCTGAGTTCAGCTAGCTATACCACCACCAGCTTAGGCTCACCTGGCCTGCCCTCGGTGTTGTCCACAGGCTTTCCTGCTGCCAACTTGACCTCCCCTATGTTAACCTCGCCCGGCTTAGGCACCGACAAATCTGTGAGGCAGTTGCTAGGAGCAGAGGGTACTCATGCCCAGCAGCTAGTTGTGGTGAGTGATGGCATGCAGGGAGCTGTTTATTCTGGAGAAGCATCACCGCAACAGGATCAAAATAGATCTGGTGGTTGGCTGGAAGAGAGTTCCAACAGCAGCAAACCGCACAGGCAGACGGAATCCTTTGAACACCAGCTACCAAGTGGTGCCATCTTCAGACGTATCACTGAAATCACATTCTTCCCTGATGGACGCATTCGAGAGACTCGCACAGAAGAATATGAGATGCCATGATTTCTAGAGATATCAAGTTCGGTACAAATTCTTTTGTTTATTAGGTTGATAAATAATGCTGAGTCTTTAGAAGTCCTGTAACTTGTACCAGTTTGGTATTGTTTGCTTTATTTGCTTTGTGTATAATAAGCCATTGAACTATCACAATCTTTGCCATGGTTTCTGTGGTCTTATAAGTTTCAAGGGATATATATTGATATTATAAAAAAAAACTTTGTTTACCTTAGATGTATCGATTCTAAGATACTGTAATAAACTATTACAATGTAGATTGACTATCTGATGTCTGGGGGAGGATTATTGATCTATTATGAACACAAGCTATTCAAATTCACTTTTATTTCTATTTCTATCATGATTTTAGATGTTGTGCAGACTTCAAGTGCTACAATAAACTGTTTTCTTTAGAAAGAGCCTAGTGATTGTCATTGAAGGGACACAATGTACCTGTTGAAATTTTACATCTAACTAGTATGACATAATTCATTTAAAGAAATGTAATCATGATCTACAAATTATGTATTTTTCAAAAATTCTGTTTCGTTTGCTACCATGTTTATTTCTGAATGAAATTTGAATAGACTGCACTTGAAAATTTGAAACGTATCAAGAAAAAAGATCATAGTACCTTCAATTTCTTTATGGATTTTCTTTTGAATCTAACTTATTGTAGAAAATGGTTTTGGTCAGAATGCAATTATAGAAAGTAGTATTATTGTATTTGTTCCAAATTGTCTTAACATGATGGCATATCAATTTATTCGTGGTAGTACATGTAAATGTGTCATCTGTTGAGACTTAATGAATTTTCTTCTATATATTGATCTAACTTATTTTTCAATGAAATGGTTAGTGCAAAGCATGCACTTTACAAAGAAAAATTTTGTGTACTAAATTATTTTGATATAGAAAGACAAATCATGATAACAATTGATTCCATTTCAAATTATTGTCTGTCGATGATGAGAAGATTGATAACATGTTGTTGGAGTTTTACATTTTGCTTAGAAAATTCATGTTAAAAAATAACAATCCAGTTATGACATGTTGCACTTCGAAGGTGGAAAATAAGGTGAGAAATATCACAGTAAAAAATACATTTATTTTATTTATATAAATTTTCATCTCAATGTAACTTATTTGCAAAAGGTTTTGCAAAGAATTCATTTTATAAAGTAAAATACTTGTTTAAACTTATTTTGATATAAATAAAGAAACAAAATCATGATAATATCATTTTTGTAAAATCTACATGTAATCATCCAGTGCATATTATTTGTTGAGAGCCAGAAGAGCATTCCTACAATCTCTAGATTATATAGTGATAAATGATTAATCTAAGTTTTTTGTTTGTTTGTTAATGTTGTCTTTTGTATTACATGGCTTTTATTGTAGCTTTTATTTTTGTGCTGATTTTTATTTTATTTTTTTTTAGTGGGAAAAAATGTATTATTCCTGCCTTGTATGAAATTCAAAGTGAATTCCAAATAAAGTCTATATTATACTCAACTTTTTTTTTATGTGTGTGTGTGTTTGTGTTTGTGTGTGGGTGCCAAGTACACCCTAAAATTAAATCTTCTGAATATTTTTTTTTATATTTTATATAAATCCTTAGGCAGAAAAAAAAAAAAAAACGGGAAGAAAATAAAAAAAATAATAATCATGTCTGAATTCTGAAAAATGAGGTGTATGTGTTCAGGATAACAAGATTACATTATTTATGGGAATATTATAACAAAATTCTGGTAGCGACGAATCTGTCTCAGTGTGACTGTGCCAGGCCTTGAGCAATGATGCTGTATATTATGCACAGCTCTACACAAACTTTTACCATACATGTCCATAGAATTAAACTTGTTTTGATTCAATAATCATTGGGATAGGTCTGCTATCTATTTTTATAATAATTAAGATATAGAATTCAAATTCTGATGGTCTTTTGTAAAGACTCAGTTCTTTTCTGTATCAATTAATTAGCATATTTTCTGATGGGGATGTTCATTTTTTTAAAGCATCGTTTACACATTATATCTAAAAGAAAAATGATGAAGTTCTCAGCCTTCATTACCAGAACAATTTTCTCTGATATGCCCAAATGCATGTGATACAGTTTTGGATTACATAAATGAGCTTGGATATAATGAGATTTACTTGAAACGAGGCAATTTTCTTGTTCCCAATTTTGAACAGTATGCACAATTATGTGTGTGCGGCTATTCATCCATTATAGCAAGATTCCATTATAACAAGGTAATAGACTTTGTCCTGAACACCTCATAACGGGGGTGGACTGTAACACAATTTCAAATTAGATGATATGTAGAGGTTCAGATAATGGTTGGTTCCAAAAAGGACTGTATATTAGAGAGAGGATATGAAAGATAGATGGGATGAGAGTAGATCCAGATAAGAGAGAGAGAGAGAGAGAGAGATGGAAGAGAAGATATTATCCTTTCTAGAGAATGTAAGAGGTGTTGAAAAGGACTGTAAACCTGATGATAAGGCAATATGTCATGATTACCCAGGGAGAGAGAGAGAGGGCTTGATGTACCATTCTCAGGTAGAAATTAAGAAATATCATTAGCACTCTTAAAAGTTATTTCCATTTGAAAGACCTCCATTTATAATGAAGGATGTTCATTGAACCTTCTCTGCAAAATAAAAATATAATTTAGATGCTGCAAAAAAAAGACTTCTCGGTACAACATACATTTAAATAAATGAATATTAGCATTGATAATAGTTATATACACCAGATTAAATTATTAAATATGTTCAAGTACATATGGGCAATTCCACGGTAACTGACGTTACACACAACCAGAATTTTCTACATTCTTTGTGTTGTAGTTACATAAATAAGAATACCTGGGTCTTCAAATTAATATACCTAAATAAGTAAGTGTAAAGGAAGAAGTTGTGTAAAAAAATTCCACCCAAACATCATTTCCATTGAAACGCCAAGCAAAAACGTGTCGGTAACTGACGTTACAGAAAACGGACATGCAAAATCAGGGTGTTTGATCAAATCTCAATATCTCATGTCCACGACGTGTTATAATGATAAGTCTTATATGACATCATTCCTAGGTCTTTATGAACAGATTTGGAAAATAGGAGATTTTCCTAATTTTTCTTTATGTTGGGGAAACTTTTGTGAAGACATGTCAGTAACTGACGTTCCGTAACTGACGTTACCCTTACATCTTCCATAGACTTTACACATGTAAAATCCCAATTTTGAATTGGATCCAAATATTTTGTTTTCCTGGCTTTTGAAAATTATGTGTTTGATGTGATATCATACCTATGTTCTAGGCAACAGATTGGCCAAATAAGAAGTAATGTAATCATTTTCCTATTATTCAGCTAAAACTTTACTGTGAACATGACAGTTGTACACATACATTTCCTATAGGGTTTGTACAGAATATTTTGAATTTTTATTTCTTACCATTATTCCATCACATAAATATTGGAATATGTTAGTATTAAGATATCAGAAACTCTAAAATAGTTTTTTGAATGATTAATACACGTGGGATGTCCCACACATGTATTTCTGTGTAGTGCATGTGAATCTTGGCAGAATTTGGTTCAATTAGTATCATTTGTTGATTCTAAATCCTCACAGCACACAACAATTCTTAGGTTAATTGTTATCAACCTTTTGAAAATCACTTTTAAACAGTTTCTTCCTCAATTCAAACTTAATGTATGAACAGTAATTTCCATTTAACTCATTTTGTACAAAGTTATGATCAGTAGTAATAAAATGCTGAATATCAAAGCTGGGTATTGAAATTTGTTGAAAATTGCTGTTAGTCTTTGGCATCAAAATGAAAGCCTGTCAAAGTAAAGTATTTGTTCTGTGCTTTGTTCAATCAAAAATCGTGTACATCTCAGCAGATGCACAGACATACATGTAAGAGCTTTGATCATACTTTTTTTTCCTTTTTTTTTTCTTCTTCATTTATGTATTACGGAAATACAGAGAGAAGTTTTTTTAATACAACCAAAATTGTATTTACATTTATTATAACATTTAAACTTGTTGGCTCGTATTCCAAATACAGAATATATAGCAATGGATCCTGATCACATCCATAGATAATTACTGAAAATCTAAAGTAGATTTGGAGGGGCTTAGGCCTACATGAACATGTACACGACATGGCTTTTCCCAACTCTTAAATCATTAAAAGAAGAAGTTACCATTGACACATACAGTCTTCTTATCGCTAGGTGATTAGTTTAATCAATGGTAATTACTTCAGATACATACAGGTACGTGTCCAAATTGTTTTTATTTTTTCAAGAAACGATAATTGCATCATGGTAACTGACGTTACACTAGGTCATGGTAACTGACGTTACAAAAATCAGCTGTCATTTGACTTGGTTGTATGTTGAATATCCATAGCTTTGCTATTGATAATAATGAGATGCAGTCATACATTAGAAATCTTAATTGGCATAGTTGATATTCGTTGTGGAAAAAAATAAACAAGTTCATGTTTTCGGTAACTGACGTTACATCCCAAATGAGGGTAATTTAAATTTCAAGTTTTTTACCGAAGTCACAATTGAACCAAATTTTTATAAATACAGTTTGATAAAGTGTCTTTCAAACAACTTTACCCATGTGAAAGATTATCTGGAACAGAAAAGTTTTAGTTGGGAAAATGAAAATGTGTTTTTTGTAAATATACTTTTTCCATACCAAATATCTATTGTAATACTTCGGCATTTGTATAGAAGGTGAAAATGGCCGCCATCTGTAAAAATTTTATTGATTCTTAAAACTTCAACTCATGTATTTTTTAAAAATCAAAATTATTTAAACCAAATATCATTTTGAATTTCTGGCACCCTTGTCCGGATTTCTGTGGAATTGCCCATATGTAGATTAAATATAACAATTTAGATTCAATTATTTTGTACAGCTTATAAAATTATGTATAAATTGTAAGTTGAATACTTAATTAGCTGCACCTGTAATATCTTTATATTTCGTATGAATAGACCATTGAAATTAAATTAAACTTCTTACTGCTTCAGACCTCATATGAATGAAGAGATATAGTTACATAGAAATCGATCAATATTGATAACCACTCATTTAACAAACTGTTTACTACATCCTGATTAATGGATCTACAATGTGTATAGGTAAAACCAAAGTAAAAGCAAAGTGTGCTTCAACAAAGCCTTTTTGTCCCTTGTCCCCGCCGAACGAGTTCGAGCAGGGGACTATGAAACGGGCTCCGTACGTGTGTATGTGTGTCCGTCCGTCCTTCCGTCCGTCCGTCGTCTTATCGGTTAGGCGGTCCGTATGCATGAAAAATCTTCAATTTGCTACTCCTTCGCCATTTTTCATCCGATTTTGATTCCGTTTGCTATATGATAGCACTAGGTGATAGCTATAAACTTTTCACAGAATTTTGACCTTTGACCTTTGACCGATTTTTGACCTATAATGTTAATTGGCTACAAAATGCTATCCTTCGCCATTTTTCATCCGATTTCGATTCTGTTTGCTTTATGTGATAGCACTAGGTGAGGACTACAAACTTTTCACAGAATTTTGACTTTTGACCCTTTGACCTTTGACCTGATTTTGACCTATATTGTTAATTGGCTAAAATGTACTCCTTCGCCATTTTTCATCGATTTCAATCGTTTGCAATGTGTGATAGCACTAGGTGAGGACTAAAAAACTTCTTTGCGAGAATTTTGACTTTTGACCCCTTTGACCTTTGACCTGACTTTTTACTATATTGTAATTGGCTACAAAATGCTACTCCTTACATTTTTCATCCGATTTCGATTCCGCTTGCTTTATGTGATAGCACTAGGTGAGGACTACAAAACTTGTTCACGGAAATTTTGACTTTTGACCCCTTTGACCTTTGACCTTGATTTTTGACCTATATTGTTGATTGGCTAAAAATGTACTCCTTCGCCATTTTTCATCTGATTTCGATTCGTTTGCAATATGTGATAGCACTAGTTGAGGACTACAAAACTTCTTTGCAGAATTTGACTTTTGACCCCTTTGACCTTTGACCTTGATTTTTACTTATATTGTACATTGGCTAAAAATCTATGCCTTCACCATTTTTCATCCGATTTTGATTCCGCTTGCTTATGTGATAGCACTAGGTGAGACTAAAAAACTTCTTCACAGGAATTTTTGACTTTTGACCCCTTTGACCTTTGACTTGATTTTGACCTATATTGTTAATTGGCTAAAAATGCTACTCCTTCGCCATTTTCATCCGATTTCGATTCTGTTTGCCTTATGTGATAGCACTGATCGTGATATAATGGGAATTTTACATTATCGGCGGGACATATATTGCGCATCGGTAATTTACTTATCCACTTGTTTACTTAGCCATGCCAAAAATTAGGAGGGAACTTGTACTATTTTTTTGATAACATTCAGGAAAATATTATTAAAACAAAGAATTAAAAAAAAAAATAAATACCTTGCATGTACACAAGTTGATGAATGTATCGGAAATATGAAAAAGATATCAATGTTTCAGCTCAAATATAAGGGCAAACGTATGTTTCAAACAAGTTTCCCATTTTTATGACAGGTCCAACTCAGATAGGTCATATGGAGGACCCAGCAACGGGGACCGATACAACCGTGGGCCGCCAAGGTACAGGGCCCACCGGATGACATGAGGGGACCGTATGGCGGTGGTGGCGGCGGGTACAGGTCCAGAGGCCCACCTCCCAGGGACTTTAGGAACAGATTTGGAGGTCCCCTCCATTTGCCCCCGGTATGGACCTCCTCCGGAACCGTTATGGACCCCACCCAGGAACATGCCTCCAATGCCACCTAATATGCAGGTACTTCATTACAGTACACTCCCATTATAATGAGCTCCTTGTATTAGCCCATGTATAGGCACTGTGCACATGTTGAAATTAGGACAGGAAAATCACCTTGTTTTGTTGAATTCAAGCTTGTTGTAATAGGAGGAGACCGTGTCTTCTGATAGGATCCTCACAGACAGTGCTGAATTACACAGAAATATCTTCCCTTTTATTTTCATTAAAAAGTCTTCTTTTCTAAATTTGTTCGCATGATGGGATATTCTTTATGCTTGAATTTTTTTTAGAGAGATATAGTGTGTTTTTTTCCATTGTGTGCAGATACAAAATCATTTTAAATGCATATTTCCAAAAGATCAATTACAGAACCAAATTTAGCACCTCTCGAAATTAAGCTCTTCATATGGTTCATATTAAAACTGAAAGAATGTAAACAATTTGTAAATACTAAAAAATCATGCCATCGCTTTTTTTTCTGAGTTTTTAATTCAGTTGGTCTTGTATAGGAACAATCTCAGGTAAATATGAATACCGGTATGTACATATTATCCAGAAAGTAACATCAGAATTACTTTCAAAGTAAAATGGGCTTGTTCATATGTTAAACATTTTATGAGGTAAGTGACTTTTCTATGTGGATGTGTGTTTGTGATTTGAGACGGACATAGTAAGCACCCAAGTAAGAAGGGAAAAATATGATGACAGTCTCGATACAAGATTGCCATCTTTTTACTTGCGGCTTTTTAATCAATCAAGTATAGAAACAGAACAGAGTTCAAGATTGCAAGCCTTAGTTTCATGTTTTCTAGTAAATGGATTATAGTAGGATATAATAATCCACATATTTTTTCTTGAAAGGTACGTGTAATAGCTTTGCTTGCTGAAATTTTTGAAATCTCATTCATGTCAAAGAGACAGATAGTCAATTTTGTACTTATTTTCATCATGCATGTAGATACCTTGTACTTGGATTTGTAAAGAGTCGTGGCTACCAAATCACAGTTTAAAGTTTTAGAGGTATTTAAAAGTAGGTACATAAAATTAATGATATAAACTCTTTGTCTTGTTTGTATTGACCCACAGCCCCCTCCTGGACACATGGGAGGCGGGATGATGCCCCTCCCTGGTATGCCACCCTGGTATGGCCCCTTTCTTTCCCCTCACATGGGAGGTATGCCCCCACCCCCTTCCAGCCTCCCCTAACCAACAAGACCAGCAGCCCAACAGCAGAAAAAATGGCACAATCAAAACCGACTGCCAGGTTTTGGCCAACCGCCCTCCTGGGGTCAGCCCGGCAACGTTTGCTATTGCCATGGATACCAACCAGGACTTCTGGGTAGAGAATGCTACATCTGAAGGAAAGGTTAGTGCATTACTTTAACAGTTGCTTGACAGGATAATTAAAATATAGATAGAAAGATAAAAAAAATTGCATTATTGGCCATTGAAATTGAAAAGGACTTTAGTTTATGATTTCAAAATCATATGTTATTCTTAGAGACATCCGTCTTATTGGCTAATGACTTTGATTGATACTTTATATAATCTTCATTGCAGAACCCACAATTCCTGTACGCAGTAATTTGTAGTGGGTAATTCTTTTGTTTATTTACAAGTGCAATAACCATCATCAGCATACCCTTCACATCAAATTACCCAATCAATTCAAACCTCTTTTTGCCATCGACAGACCTATTTCTTTCACGCCAAGAAGCGCGAGCCGACGTGGACCAAGCCGGAGAATGTGCGTATCATCAAGCAGTCCGACCTGAATGCCATCGCAGCTGCTGCTGGTGTAGCACAGCAACCGACGAGTAGCGCGGCATCGTCCACTGCGAATGACTCAAAGACTACAGATTCTACAGCTTCTGATGCCGATGCAGCACAGAAGGCATCTAATGGTAACTTCTTTGTCTTGTTTTTGTTTTTGTTTTTTTGCTGAAAAAACTTCAATATTGTATTAGAAAATGATACCTTAAAAACAATCATTTGTGATCAATGTCTCAACATACACCAGTTTTCCAGTGATTTTTTGGTGTGTGAAAGGTCCATGGCTTTAACAAGAAGTGTTGTGAGATGAAAGATTATTACTTTGTTTCTTTAGAATAACATTAATAATAGATATCTTTTAGACTATTCATTCTTGTGAATTACATGATAGGACAAACTTTCTTTTCATTGTAAGCATTGTTGCACAAACTCTGCCTAAGTTGTTCATTTCTGCATTTCTGTGGTAAATATGTTCGACCTAACACTTGATTGGATCATGTGCTTCCATTGATGTTTTCTTTTATCCATATATCATTTTCCTCCAGACACGAATCAGCAACCGAACACATCCACATCCCAATCCCAGTCTACCCCAACGGCCTCCCAGCCCTCAGGGGCACCCGGGATGGGTATGCCCCCACGGATGAACATGACCCCTGGTCAAGGACTGCTGCCCCCACCAGGTGGGATGATGCAGCCCCCCATGGGTATGCCACCCCCAGGAGGGATGCCACCACCAGGAGGGATGCCTCCACCAGGGATGATGCCCCCACCCAACTTTGGTCCCTTTGGGGGTCGCATGCCCCTTCCTGGTATGCCGGGAATGCCCCCTATGCCTATGCCAGGTAAGTCTCTTTACCCCTCAACTCTTGATGCAAATGTGCGAATCCAAATGTGATATTCAAGTAATGCCATTCTAATAATTTTTTCTAAAAGTCTAATCTAGTCTGTTTGAAATCTTATATTCATTTCTTGATATTTACCGATACTATATAAGCCATTCACACTGCCAAAGCATCCCAAAATTGACTAACTCTCAGCAAGATCTATCATTCAGTAATATCTCCAAAATTTTGTAAGGGAGGGGGCTCAGGTCTGCTCATTTTGACCCATTTGATATTTCATTTCGAGAATTGTCAGGCTCAGAAAGTTTCAGAACAAATAAAAGTTATTAACTATTTTTAAACTGTGAAATCTAATTTGTTTTTGACTAGGAATGATGCCCCCTCGAATGCCGGGAGGAATGCCCATGCCGGGTGGTGGCAACATGATGCCACAGCCACCACCTAACCAGCAACAACCACCACAATCACAGCAACCATCACAACAGAATCAACAACAATCAGGTTCAAACCAGGCTAATCCACAGCAACAGGTATTGCTTCAATTTATTTATTGAGACTTGTTGTCTCAAAATAAATCATATTAACTTTAAATTAAACAGTATTCTTTCTTTTTCTTTTTGAACAATTTTGAACAATCATTCAGTAGGATACAAGACTTTAGACAGATTTGAATAAGGACATATTGAATTTCCCTTTTTAATGTAATATGAAAACAAGATATGAGAATCTTTTAGACAAGTTTTTAGAGGAGTCTTGCTCATGAAAATGATTTTTTTTTTTCAAACTCTCATTAAAAGTTAACAAGGAAATGTTTCTGCTGGCATGCAACAGAATACTTTCTACTATTCAATTTTGTTTGGAAAAATGTTCTAGCTAAAGTAAAATGTAAATTGTGCAACACTCCTGTAATGCATACAAGTGCTCTTATGTGAACTAGGCTAGCAACGGTGCACCCAAGAGCGAGTGGATGGAGTATAAAAGTACAGATAGTAGGCCCTACTACTACAACACCCGTACCATGCAGTCTACATGGGAGAAACCTAAGGAGTTGGAAGAGGCAGAGAAACCTGCAGAAGGTAGGTGCTCATTAACAAAAAAATATATAATGGGGCTCGGGGCAATTCTCTAAATTATTGGGGAAAATTTGAACCCCCAATAGCATGATGAAAATCACTTAAGAGTAACCCATTCTGATGGAATTGTATTTATCAACCTTATCATATGACAGAAATGTGACTTTGCAGTAAATTTCCTGAATTCTTGAAATGTATTAGTCCAAATTTTTGTGTGTCGTCTTTTTTTCAACCCCCTGTTAGCTTATTTACCCAAATTGTTGGCTTTTCTGGGATGTAGGGGGTCAAATTTTAGGATTTTTATGCCTCCGCCACCGAAGGTGGTGCCGGAGGCATCATGTTTTCGGGTTGTCCGTCCGTCCGTCCGTCCGTCCGTACGTCCGTCCGTCCGTCTGTCCGTCCGTCCGTCCCGTTTGTTCGTTATCGCAATATCTCAAGAACCACTTGAGATATCAACTTCAAACTTAGGGATAGTATTTATTACCATAGGAAGATGATCCGATTAGATTTTGGAGTATGTAGGTCAAAGGTCAAGGGTCACAGAGGTCAAATTGTGAAATTCCATGTATTAAGCTCGTTATCGCGTTATCTCAAGAACCACTTGAGATATCAACTTCAAACTTGGGGATGGTCTGTATCACCATAGGAAGATGATCTGATTAGATTTTGGAGTATGTAGGTCAAAGGTCAAGGGTCACAGAGGTCAAATTGTGAAATTTCATGTATTGTGTTAGTTATCGCCATATGAAGACGATCTTATTATATTTTGGAGTGTGTAGGTCAAAAATTTAATAGGGACTATGATCTAATAAAGTTTGGGGTCACAAGGTCAAGGTCAAAGATGTCTTTGTATAAAGGAAAATCAATAGATGAATGTGCTGTATATTTCTGATCTGGCAATGGCGGAGGCATAAATTTCGACCGTGCGCGGTCGAGGATTCATCTTGTTTAAACTGGTACTGAGTTGCTTTTCTGATATGACATTATTCTTTTATTTTTAAATGATTCTGCCAGTTCAAAATTTTTTTATTAAGTTTTAAAATGAAATTCTTCAGATTCCAGGAGATATTTTTATATAAATATTTTTCAGCAGTGATTACAAATGTAAGGTTGTTTCTTTTGTTTAAATTTATTTAAATAGATGTATTCAATTCATGACAGATCAGATTAAACGAAGTATTAATACAATTTAAATAGCCAGAGATGGAAGTATATTGAAAACTTTAATTGCCAACGTCTTTTACAGAGGAGGCACCAAACAGGCAAACAATAAATTCAATCATATCTAAAGCTTTTAACCAATGTTACTCCGTCTACAGAGGAATCTAAGAAGACGGAAGAGGAGGACGAGAAGGAGAAAGAGGAGACGACTGCCGATGATGACGAGGAGAAGGAGGACATGGACGACATGGAAGCCGAGAAGGCAGAAGAAAATGAGGTAACATTTTATTATTTTTTCAGTCATTATTTCTTATCCAGGAAAGAATCACATTTTGGCGATTCCATGCTTTTGTTGGTTTTGTTTCTTTGTTTTTTTCTGTTATTTCTGTGTCCTGTATGACACAGTACTATTCTTCATTTCTATTGCACAGAATGTGTAAGCCAGTCAAGTTAGGTCTTGGTTTTTGTACCCCTTCTGGTGCTACTTGAGGATCCCCATCAATCACACAGATATTTTTTTTTCTTGTCAATAAGGGGTGAAAAATGTTATCAAAATGACTTGTACGACAGAAAAAAGAATAATTTGTGTAACACATGAAAACAAAAAATTAACTCCAAATGAATTAAGCTGACTTTCTATGGGTTACTGGTTACGGATTTATGAGAAGTAGATTGTTTACTCTTGATATGCGATACCCAACTCAAATGAGTTCTGAATCTATTTATCCATGTTTGTGCACCCAAGGATTATTTCATGGGCAACATGCATGCCGATTTTCGTCGCGGTTGACATTTTCAAAACAGCCTGGACTATATAGGGTTAAAATAAAAAACAAACAAACTAATATTCATCATGTTTTGTCTATAGGAGGAAATGGACCAATCAGAACCTGTTGTTGAAAGCAAACCCGTGGAGGTTGCAGAAGTCAAGAAAGAAGAAGAGAAACCGGTGGATAAATCAAAGCCTATCGCTACCAAGCCTGTTCCAGGCACTCCCTGGTAAGTGGTTTTGGGATTCCTGAATTTTGTTTTGTCAATTTTGATAAACGGTCTTTACCTCATTCTCCATATACCAGCTGCATATACGTATGTCCTCCCTTCATCTTTCTTTTCCTCTCTCTTCTTACTCCCCCCCCCCCTTTACTCTCTCCTCTCTAACCCTCTCTCCCTTTCTATTTTTCTCTCTCACTATTTTTTGAGGCTTCATATCATACATGTAGGCCATAATAAACATACAAGTCTCCAACATGTCTGCATTTTTATGCCTCCGCCACCGAAGGTGGTGCCGGAGGCATTATGTTTTCGGGTTGTCCGTCCGTCCGTCCGTCCGTCCGTCCGTTTTCCGGGTTCTCGCGATAAACTTAAGAACCGTTTGACGGATCACTTTCAACTTGGATCATGTATGCATATGGTAGGGACAATGATCTGATTAGACTTTGGGGTCATTAGGTCAAAGGTCAAAGGTCACAGAGGTCATTGTATGCATGAAAATGGCTCGTTCTCGCCATAACTTAAAAACCGTTGACGGGTCAACTTCAAACTTGGGTAATGTGTTGCCTATGGGAGGGGCAATGAAACTGATTAGATTTTAGGGTCATGAGGTCAAAGGTCAAAGGTCACAGATGTCATTGTATACATGAAAATGGTTCGTTCTCGCAATAACTTAAGAACTGTGTGAGGGTCAACTTCAAACTTGAAGTAATGTGGTGCATATGGGAGGCGGCAAATGAAGCTGATTAGATTTTGGGGTCACAAGGTCAAAGGTCACCGAGGTCAATAAATAGGTGAAAATAGCTCGTTCTCACAATAACTCAAGAATCGTTTCACAGATTATCATCATTCTTGGTACATGTGAGCATACTGGGGTGACAGTGATCTGATTAGATTTTAGGGTCATGAGGTCAAAGGTCAAAGGTCACAGAGGTCAATAAATAGGTGAAAACAGCTCGTTCCCACAATAACTCAAGAACCATTTCACTAATCATCTTCATACTTGGTAAATGTGTGCATACTGGGGTAACAATGACCTGATAAGATTTTGGGGTCATAAGGTCAAAGGTCACAGAGGTCAATAGATAGGTGAAAATAGCTCGATTCTCACAATAGCACAAGAACCGTGTCACTAATCATCTTCATACTTAGTAAATGTATGCATACTGGGGTGACAATGATCTGATAAGATTTTTGGGTCATGAGGTCAAATGTCAAAGGTCACAGAGGTCAATAAATATGTGAAAATAGCTTGTCTCATGATAACTCAAGAACTGTTTCATGGATCATCTTCATACTTACATGTAGTACATGTGTGCATACTTGAGTGGCACTTATCTGATTAGATTGAGACTTTTTACAAGGTCAAATGTCAAGGTCAAAGACATATTTGTATACATGAACATGAAAATAGAACAGATGAATGTTCCATATATTTCTGATCTGGCAATGGCGGAGGCATACATCTCGACCGTGCGCGGTCGAGGATTCATCTAGTTTTTAAAGCTGCAGGCATATATTATTTTGCCATCTCTATTGTAGAGCTCTTGGTGTACAGGAAATCTCATGGTTTCATATGCCTATCTTCTTTGCCTTTGCAGGTGTTTGGTATGGACTGGTGATAGCAAGGTATTCTTCTACAATCCCAGTACCAGACAGTCTTTATGGGAGAGACCTGAAGACTTGCTGGGGAGGACTGATGTCGATCGGATGGTGCTGGAAAAACCACCTCAGGACGAGGACGAGAAGAAAGGTCAGTGCACTATGAAAGAAGAACTAATAAGTGTGCATACTTTGAAAACAAGAGAAAATAAATAATTACCTCATGTTTTGAGAAAAGAGAGCATAAATAAAGAAATGTTGAAGGAAAGATTTAACCAAATTTCAGACCACCAAAGATAGAAGAAGATACAAATCCTTGATTGCCATTTTATTAAACAGAAGAGGCACCAAGAAAGAGTGGTGTTAGAGTTAAGCTTTAAAGTGGATTTGGGTGGAGTGGGGTTGATTCTCAGCTTATTTTTCAGATTTTGTCAAATTCTCTGTACAAAAGTATGGGAGCTCTTTCAATTTTAAGCTTTTTTCAGTTCTTTTTATTCTTAGTCAGTGTAGAAAGGAAAGAAGGAATGAATCATCATCCCTTGTTTTGTTGCTCCATGCTTAACTGTGTATTCCCCCTCCCCCCTTTATCTCTCTTCTGTCCATCTCTTTTTTTCTCTCTTTCTCCTTTTTTTGCTCTCCATTCCAATTATTCTGCTTGCAAGTTGATTTAACATCTTTCCCTCATGTAACATTACTTCCTCTCTTCTTTCCATCCAACAGAGGAGAAGAAGGAGGAGCCTAAGGTAGAAGAGGAGGACCCGGAACCAAAGTCGAAGAAGAAGAAGAAGGACAAGCACCAGGGTGATCCTGAGAAGCTGGCTGCCTTAGAGGCTGAGGTCAAAGCTGCTAGGGAGAGGGCACTAGTCCCTCTAGAGATCCGACAGAAACAGTTCAGAGACATGCTCCTGGAGAGAGGAGTAAGTCAAGCCATCTTGGACTAGTTATCACTATGAGTTATCACTATTAGATTTATGTGCAATGGTCGCTGTCAAAAGCTTTGGCAAGCTTGTTATTGTTTTGCTTGTTCATTCAAGCAATTTCATTCAAATTAGAAACATTTCAGAATGAATTTTAGCCCAATGCTGAAAATACAATGTGTATACATGAGAGAGATTGGCTGAATTTTATCTTCTCTCTGTCTGATAAGAGCGTTCTTTCCATGGGAGCAGGAGCTTTAGAAGATTAATTTCAATCAGAGGTACATATACCTACTGGTGACCCCAAGGGATTGCAAACACGACTTTTAGAAGTTATAAAGAAATGTAATTACTTGAACCATGTAGCTCTTAACATATTTTTAGAATTATTGTCTAATTGTTACCCTCTCTCCATCAGGTATCCGCATTCTCAACGTGGGAGAAGGAGCTCCACAAGATCGTCTTTGATCAGAGGTACCTGCTGTTGACGCCTAGGGAGCGCAAGCATGAGTTTGAGAACTTCATCAAGACGAGAGCAGACGAGGAGCGCAAGGAGAAGGCTACCAAGGTGAAGCAGAGTAAAGATGACTTCAAGGCTCTCATGCAGGAAGCCAAACTGACTCCAAAGTAAGTCAGAAGAGTGTAATCATTTCAAAATTAAAGTGACTCCGAAGTTAGTCAAGAGGGTTGGAAATTATTTTTTGGATAGATACATAATCATTTCAGGGGTGATATTCCTCCGATTTAAATCAGATTTTTTTTTTTTTTTTTTTTTGATTTTTTTTTCTTTTCTCCATATATGCACAAAATTACACAATTTAAAGTCCCAAAATGCAAAAAGTCCCTACCGTCCCACACCCACACATCCTCCCACACCTTCACCCTTAATATCACCAAGATATTTAATTCTCTCTTTTACCTAGAACCACTTTCAGTGAGTTTGCCCAGAAGCATGGCAAGGAGTCAAGGTTTAAGGCTATTGAGAAGATGAGAGAGCGAGAGAGCCTGTACAATGAATACATGCTCCAGGTTCGCCGCCAAGCCAAGGAGGAAGGCATCAGCAAGGCTGAAAAGGTAGGGAGGATTGTTTCCTTTTGTAGGGATGGGATAGGGGCTCGGCAGTCCTGAAACACATTCTCTGGAAACTAACCCCAAAAGCTTGGCATAAAATTTCAACTTTAAACTTTTGTCCTAAAGATTCCTTGTAATAATGAAAATAGATTTTCACGGAATTGAATTGAACTTCATCTGTATGTTCTAAACTACATATAAATTATAACTGCAAAACAAGATTTTTGGAGGAAATATATTGAGCTGAATGATTTAAAAAAAATTGACTTTTATCAAGTTTTATTAGTTTATTGATATCCTGCTTGTTAAAAAAAGAAAATTTATCAAGTTACACTTTGTTTGCCATTATAGTACAAGATCTCAAGATTGGTTGGTCAAAATCCAATTTGGTTAAGCTTTATCCCAGCATTATTTCTAATTTTTTTAGACATTCCCAAATTCAGATCCCCCCCCCCAAATGAAACTTTCGTCTAATGTTTTCAATCAAGAGCTTCAAGATTTAATATTCATTTACAATTTGAGAGGAAATTTGATTTTCATATTACCTAAAATATAATTGGCTCTAAAATGTGTATGTAGTTATGTCATTATTGATGACATAAGCCATTTTGCAAGCATTTAAAATATTTATTCCCCCTAAAATAATTTGGTGAATATATTTGTTACATACATTATATTTAATATCAATTAAACCATATCATATTAATGATCCATCTGTGTGGAGCATTTTAGAACAGAGTTTTAATCCTCTCTGTTCTCATGTATCACAATAATTATTTTGATTATATATGTTCCATTTATGGAATATATTGTATGATATGTGATCTTCAAACTAAAAAAAAATAAAAAATTCATGATACAAAAAAAATGCTCAATTTAGCGTTTGTGTGACTCTTATTTGGTTTTGAGGCAAATAAAGAAATTGGTGGGCGACTGGCAGTTGGGCATGAGAGTTTTTGTATTGCTTTGTGCTAGATGAAAACTCTTACCCCCTTTCTGCCAGCTGCGCAATGAAATGTCACATAATACAACTATAGAAACTCATTGTATGCATTACCATGAAGAATAAGTATGATATATCATGGACTATTTATGATTATTTGAGGTATATTGAACAACATTATGTTTCCATTTCCAGGCAAGAGGTAACAGTGTTCATGTCTTTCCACCATTAAATCCTAATTCAACTTTTATTTCTACAGGTTTTTATCAATTTCCTTATATAAAACACTGTAATCGTTATAAGAATTTAATTTGATGATGGCAAAATAAACATTTTTCATTGTTTCTGTGATGTTGATGTCCATGTTATTTGAAATGTTTAAATCAATAAAAGTTGATATATATTATTCACAAAGAAAAATTGTTACATTTTAGATATGAAACTACATTTATGCTTTATGTATTAAAAAGGACCTGTATTTGCACTGAATTCATTTGACATGTCTAATATATTTCTTTTACAGCCAGCAGAACATTACTTAAATGCTGACATTTTAACAATTCAACACTAAATTAATTAAATGATTATTCAATTGCCTTTGCCATTATATGATTGTATCATAGAAATAAAGCAAAACTTGACAAAGAAATTGACTCCTTCCCCCCCAAAAAAAATTCTCATAACATATTGGAATTTTGAAAATGTTAAAATGACATTTAAGAAGGATACTTTTTAATATTTTCCCAAAATGACAGACAAGTTTGATCACTTATTCTGAAGACGTCAGAAAAGTTTTGTTTTATTTCACTTTTATAATGTGAATCAAAATACTTTGGTCAGAAATGTGTCAATGTTGATATATCATTCCATTAATTATGTGTATAATATTCAGTATATCAACATGTTTGTAAGTTTGAGACAATTTGATGAATTTGTTTTCTTTCAGGTAATGAATGATATGTGATAATGTGATAATAATTTGAACATTTACAGATCTATATAACTAAAAAATTATTTATTTCATTGAATTTTGTAGATTTTGAATTTAATATCACAAGAATGGTCTTATTTTTAAATTTTCTTGCATTGCATGTTACACTTCCATATCATTCTGTGCTCTCATACTTATTTAGTTATTTTATTTTATTTTTTTTTATAAAGGAATGCATTGATGTTCATTTTTATAAAAAAATGATGTGCAAATATTCTAGATAATTTGGTATTGTAAATTTTCTTGAATCACTCATAAGTGCATGCATATTTCGAATTTGCAAATGAATACATAAGATACAATCACTTTCCTGAACATTCGAATAATTAGTAATGAAATAAAATTTCCCATATTTTGATATAAACCTCCAAAACCTTATTTAATTGATAAAGCCTAAATCCTAACAAGCCTTGTATTTTATCTCGTCACGACATCATCGATCTTCGAACCCCTGTAGCCTTGGCGATTTCACGGTTGCTGAATCGGGAAAGTATTCCTGCTTGCGTTCTCTCTCTCTCTCTGCTGTCTGTCGTTGAACAAAGAGGGATGACCTAAGGTCTCCTCATGTCTTCTGAGAAAAAATTCCAGCTAAAAATCGGTACTGCACAGTGTTCCAAGTTAGTCTTTGCTAGATGAAGAAAATACAGGCCCTGTTTGTGGTCTGTGTAGTGATCAAGAATGATGTTTTTTTTTCTTTTTTCGAAGTATTGAATGCTTCTTTGCACTTGAATGAGCCCCTGATGTTCTATCTTAACTGTTTATGCCTTCCTCTCTCTTCCTTTGTCTTCCTTTAAGGCCACCGCACACCTTACGACTCACGACTTGCGACTGACCGACTTTGGATCTGAATTAAACTGAGCGCGTACATTTTTCAATGCGCTTAGTTGTTTCAGATCCAAAGTCTGTTAGTCGGAAGTCGTGAGTCGTAAGGTGTGCGGTGGCCTTTAGTCTCCCTGCTTTACCTTGTATCCCCTCCTCTATTATTCTGTCTTCATCTCCTACTCCTTGTCTTCTTTCATCACTCCAGCCAGTACTCTCTTCTCTTTCCTCTTCCTCTTTCTTTCTTTTATCTCTTCGCCTTGATTCTCATCTCATCTCTCTTGCATATTTCATCGTCTTCTATCATTCCTTCGTCACCTCCTCCTTTGCTCACTCCTACATGTACACATTCTTTTCTTTCTTCCTTTCATCTTCTTTCATCATTTTTCCTCTCCTTCTCCCTCCCCTCTTCATTTACTCTCTTCTTCCCTAAAATAATCGGGTATTTCAGAATCATGTTTCTTCCCTACACTTCTTTCTGTCTAATCTTCTCTCTTCACCTCTTTTCTGTTTATTTCCATAGCAGTATCCCCATCACAATACACCATTGTCAATTCTTTAATATCCATTACCACCTCTTCTTTTTATAAATCCTGTTTGACACCTACCCCTGCAACCTCCCATTTTATACCCCCCTCCCGCATAATTAATGCTAAGCTATGTACCCCTCTCATTATAATGTGTTTGTGCTCTGGAAATGTATGCTCTCCTAAGCTCTACCTTGCATATTCTATCACTTTTGTTCAATCTTCTTAGTTTTCTACTATTTCTAGCCACACTTTGCTTATTAATCCCCAAACTTACATCCTAAGCCCTGGTTCTTCTCTACTTGCAAGCACATATTTTTAGGGATTTTTTACCGAAAAGTGTTCATACATGTATTTCTGTCCATACTCCTTACAGTTCTCTGAAAGAAAATTATTTGATGAAAATAGAGTTATGCTTTCTACTGGTATGATTATACTCAATAATGTTTCCTATCTTGTATCATTTTGTCAGATTCACTTATCAGTTAAAATGAAAGTAAGGACGAAACCTATTCGCCATCTATTTTCACATGTAACAATGTTTTCAGATTTGAGATGGAATGCTTCTAGTTATATTTTCTTTTTCAGAATCAGATATTCTACCACAGTAGTACAAAACAAACGCAATTTTGTCTCTTTTTCTCTTTTTCTTTTTTGAAATGTAATGCTTCCATTTATGTTCCATTTTTTTCAGAATCAGATATTCTGCCAAAGAAATACAAACAAACACGTTTTCTCCCTCTTTCTCTTTCTCTCTCTCTCTCTCTCCCTCCCTCTCTCTTACAAATTTGATATTTGTATATCACGATTTTTGTCATGATCTTATGGCCATCAAGTTTGCAAAGAAGCATTCTATTTTCACTATCACATTTCATGTGGCATACTAGCAATTAGATACGCAACACCATTTTGGTCTCACAATTTTTGTATGGATTTTTCTTTTAACTCTTAATTTATGATCATTTAATTCTCTTATTATTCTGCTTAGATTGAAGGCAAAATCAACAATTTGAACATGCTAAGACAATACAGATAAAATTGCTCAAAATAGTGTCCTTTTAAGAAGCAAAGATGTTACTTGAAATGTGATTAAGTGACTTTTTGCTATCATTGCATTAAAAAAAAACTGTCATTGTCTTATGGCAAAGACTTTTTTGTTTATTCAAATATTCAAATATTCCAATATTTATGTTTTATGTGTCGTAAAGTAAGCATAATGTACAAATATATGACAACATTGTGGAACAAAGAATAGTAATAAATAATAATAATGAATATAATAATATATATAATATATAGCACCTTCCTACTGGTAGATACAAAGTGCAAAGAAAAAAAGAATGTGATAATTAACCTTTCAAATCAGCAGCACATGTTGTTTACAGTCAAACTTACTGGAAATTTATAGACAAGATATTTTATTGTTCTAGTTTTAAATGAACACCAAAAAGAGTTGGAATAATAATTGCGAGGGAATAGAAAAAAAAAAGGATCAAAATATATGTGCTGCCAAGTACATGGGGGTATTAATTTCAAAGCAATGATATGTCACTGCACTATAAACTGATTTATCTTTTGTTTTCTAATCCTGAAATTAAACAAATAAAAGGGGGGGGGGGAATGGACCTACAAGAAGTACCAGACTTGTCCTTTAATATTACACTTGATAAATTTTTATATGATAGGACATGACACATGTGTTGCTGATTTGTAAAGAATAAGTGATAATAAATATAAAATATGTTAATTTTTACTTGCAATGGTTTTAATTCTTTATTGACCATCACATGCTTGACATGCCATGTTATCAATATTGATGAACCTAATTATTTGGAAGAGTTCAGTCTTTCCTCAGAAATTGAAAAGGAAAATATCAACATTAAAATATCTAATTATTTGGAACTGTAACCTTGTGAATTAAATCATTTACAGTTATGAGTACATTGTATTGCAAAACACCTGTTTAAAATTTTTGCCAACCTTGTTGTTTTTGTTAGGATGTGCAAGTTCTCTCAAAAACAAAGAAATATCTTCCCTATATTTGTGTTCATGTCAAATAAACCAACATTCAGATCTGATGGGTTAAATCGCATAAAAGCCACAACTAGCAGATACACTTTTGTTATTCACTTGGGTGTTCTGCCAATAGGGCAAGTCCACACATCAGAGTCGTTTAGTAAGGTCTTTCTTTATCCCTCTCGATCAATGATTATCGGTTAAAAATCTGTTGTTATATGATGATGGAATTTATATTTTAAAAAGAAGATATATAGTTCATCGCACTTTATAATTTTATTTCTTTGTTTTGAGAGAACTTGATTCCTAATGTTGAACCTAACCCCCTTTTTCCACAGGATGTTAAACTACATTGAAGGCAGATGTAGTACACCATAGAGTAAATATATAAATATATGAAGAAAGCAACTGATTTATACTGAAAGACACTTAGCACTAGTCATTTAATTCCTTCTGATTTTTTCTTTGAGATCTTGACCCAGACTTCCTGAGCGAGCTGATGAATGAAGTACATGTAGCAAAAATCTGTAGAAACAATCTTGAAAAATGTTCTGACATAGTCTCTCAAATCTTACGGAGAATGTGTATTAACTTGTCAATTTCTTCTCTCTTTATCTTCTTTCTTGCATCTGTTGTCCGCTGTTCCCATGACAACAGGCAAAGAAGGAATTTGCAGCGATGTTGGGAGACCATAAGGATGAGCTCAAGTTCTCTGCTAGCACTCGATGGAGCAAGGTAAAAGATTCCATGAAGTCTGATCCTCGTTACAAGGGTGTCGAGAGCAGTTCTAAGAGAGAAGACATCTTCCATGATTTCATTGATCAACATTACAAGGTATTTTATAAAATATCATTCATTTTGTCTTCTTTTTTTTATTTCATTTTGTCTTCTTTCTGTCCTTTGTTTTCTTCTTTTTTTAAATCCAACTCTACTAAGAGAAATGTAAAATGCTGAAAGCTAACCCAAGTATTTTGTAAATAGTTTGTAAATAAACAAAATTTTCATCCTTGAACTTGAGACTATAACATACCCTTAACCTATCATAAAAACATATTGCAAACTTAAAAATTACGGTATAAGCTCTTATTTTTCCGCTGGTTTTATTTTTGTGAATTTTGTGAGCCCATCTTTGCAAAAATTTCCACTTCAACATAATGCTATCTATAATAATAAAAACTTCACAAAAATCGCAAATGTACGCAAATTTCCCAAACTCGTCCAAAATCGTGAAAATATCTGTACAAAAAAATGTAGGCTTATACAGTAGCCTACATCGTAGAGGAAATAAAGCGTGGGAGCAATGGTCGCTGGAGCAGACATTGTGTCACCATCGGAAGCATTTTCTTTTGTGAAGTAACCATGTTCTTTTGTTATGCCCTTGTGTGCAGAACAATGATGATGCGGAGAGGCAGAAACGTATCGAGATAAGCTTGAGAGAGCGGGAGAAGGAGGTACAGAGAACACGTACAGAGCAGCAGAAAGAATTAGACAAGGAGAGAGACCAGTACAGGAAGGATGAGGCTCAAAATCACTTCAATGCTCTGCTTGCAGATCTTGTGAGTTTACATGTATCTGTCGAGTCACATTGTAGTACAGTTCATTCCCATTCAACAAGATGCTCACGAACAAGCCAAGTACTTTATTACAGTCTACTCTTGTTATAATGTGCACAGATACGAAGAGATTTTGTTATAATGAGGCAGTGCGATCATTCCTGATTTCCAGATATCCCCATGTCTCTCTGTATCTCTGTGTTTTATAGTTTTAAAAGATTTTATTATGATGAGATAATTCACTTGATCCTGAGCACTGTGTTTAAATGGGAGTGGACTGTATAACAAAAACCTCTGTATAACAAATAGGCACACACATACATAGGTGCAAACTATCACAATTTCGGGAGATTTGCTACGTTATGATGTAATCTCATGTCCGTGCTAGGAAGAACATGGGCTGACTGTAGTCAGGCATGAGATTCAGAAACAATTTCTCTTTGTAACAGAAAAAGGTTGTACCTGTATTTTGAATATCCTATTAATTTATTTGACTTAGATGAAATGCAGGTTGCCAAAAGTGGGCCTTTCCATTTCTATTCCCCCCCCCCCAAAAAAAAAAAAAATTAATTGTCTTATAAATTTTTTCCAGGTAATTGATTATGATGTTCATGCATGCATTATATTATTGTATGCCCTTTATCGCTTATTACCCAGGTGCGTGATTCTGATGCCAGCTGGCGAGACACCAGACGTTCCCTCAGGAAAGATAGCCGCTGGAAGCTAGCTGAGCTACTGGAGAGAGAGGAAAAAGAAAAGATGTTCAACGAACATGTCAGCAACCTATCTCGTAAGAAGAAGGCTAAGTTTAGGGAGCTGCTGGATGAAACCAAATCTGTAAGTGAATGCAAGTCTGTTAAAAATACTTTACAGGTATTCATACATGCTAACGCAACTGCTAAATTTATGAAATAATTATCAACAGGATTGAAAAAGAGATGATATAATGGTGGCATAATGGATATGTTTTTGGACTGTAGGTCACAAGGCATACATGTAGGTTCAATTTTCTACTACTTCACTAATATTCTTTGGGAAGACATAAATCTACATTTCCACACTCATCCCAGGTGAGGTAATATGGTGCCCGGCTTGAAAAAAAAAAATCTTGAAATTCCAGAGAGCCATTGGTTATAAAAATAATAGAGCACCGGGCGTGTCATAGATGATTGATATGTGAGATGTAAAACTAAACGAATCGACTATCATTCTTATCATTTATGACAAATTTGGTATGACTCTCAGTACTGTTTAAAATACATATTTTGGGGATAATTTACATTCAAACTCCTCTTCCAAGCAAATCTTGCAAAGTTTCATGATAGAATTAGAATTTACCAGATGCATGAGTTAGATTATATCTTCAAGACAAAGAAAAGGATGAATTTGTGTGTTTTTTTTTTTAACATCCTTAGGATTAATCCTTAGGATTAACAATATTATCTTGTTTGTCTTTCTCAGCTGGAGTTAACATCATCTTGGAAGGAAGTGAGAAAAGCCATCAAGGAAGATGCTCGTTTCACCAAATTCTCTTCCAGTGACAGGGTATGTATTATAGGAATACTCTCAAGAAAAGATTAGACGGAGGCTGAGTGCACCGTTCACCATAGTCTCTTGAAAGAAACTCCTATAGGTGATAAAAGAGCCTCCGTAAATATAAATTCTATAAATGAGTTGTAATACGTAAGGCATATGAAGAAGAATGTAGCCCTGTAAATGAAAATTTTATCGCGTATGTTCTGTGTGTAGCTGCCAGAGCTCTAGTCAGGGCAGTAATACCCCAAAGTTTTTGGATTACTAGTGCATATAGAGGTTATATTTGAGTGTGATATGCACCAACTGAGACCCAAATCTTCCCATTGTTATATGTTTGCAGAAACGTGAGCATGAGTTTGACGATTACATCAAGGAGAAGTACTATGATAGTCGACTGGCCTTCAAGAAGCTACTCAAGGAAACCAAGTTCATCACTTACAAGTAAGTTTGTCCTCTGATCTATTCAAGGCCTTTTAGAGTCAAAAGGCTAATCTTAATCCCTGCAAATGAGGAAATATGAACGAAACAAAACTTAACTTTCAAAAGTACTGATCAATGATGACTTTTCATTTTTTTTTTTTTTTTTTTTTTTTTTGGGGGGGGGGCGTGGGCGGGGGACAGAAAATATATACTGGTAATAGCAAAATGTAAGCAATGGCAGTTTTTTTAAGCTGTCTTGTTATATGGGATCACCTTGTGGCCCTAAATTAATGCTGTAGGGTTTCTTTTGTTATTTAAAAACATGATTTCCATAAAGTTCTGGAAAGTTTTTTATAAATTAGATGGTATAAAGTTAAATGTAAATAGATATTGACCGGTTTCTTCCCATTTGCTATTTGATGAACAATCTCAAGAGTGCTTTTAATGGGCTTGTAGCTCTCGACAGAAGACCTACTTTGGTAGAGCAGTATTTTGCTCTTACAGTCAGTCCCTCCCTTCCCCCTAAAGGTCAACAGTTTTATGGACTTTTTGTTCGGAGAATGAAAATCGTTTTTAGAGCTCATGTAGTTAACTTACACACATAGGATTTAGGAATGTGTTGATAAACAAAATATGAGTATTACTCAAGCCATTTTTCCAAAAGTAGTTGTTTGTAATATTAATGTTTTGTGAGACTGCAATCACAATGTTAAACCATTATACTTTGCTTTGTTGTTGTTTCAGGTCCAAGAAGATGATTGGTGAGTCGAAGCAGCATCTGGACGATATTGAGAAAGTTCTGCAGAAAGACAAACGCTACTTGATTCTTGACTGTGTTCCTAATGAGAGGAAGGACATGCTGATGGAGTATATTGACCAAGTTGCCCGAGGTGGACCTCCACCGCCACCTACGGCTTCGGAACCCTCTAGGAGAACCATTATGAAGTGAGCCTTCTCTCTGGCTGTTGTTCAATAAAAGGACAGTATAGAAATTTAAAATTAATTGCTGTAAAGGAACAATGTCATCGCCCCCTACAGCTTAAGAACCCTCCATGAGAACCATTATGAAGTGAGCATTTTCTTGGACAGTATTGATGGAAAGTGAGCCCTCCCTCAGTCTGCTTTACCAGACTGCCTGCTACTTATAAGAAGGACAGTATTGACGTTTAAAATCGCTATAAAAGAACACCTCTCCCTCCCCCCATGCCTTCGTAACCCTCCAAGATCTCGCCTATCTGTTTCCCTGCTGTCTGTCATTCACTGAACAAACAGTATTGATGTTTAAAATCACTATATAAATGAACACTTCTGACCGTTATGGCTTCAGGATGCTCTAGAAGAACCATTATGAAGTGATCCCTCTCTGTGGCTGTCTAACATGTCATTCATTGAAAGTACAGTATTGAGTTCCAAACTTGCTGCAAAGGATGAACTGCCTGAATGTGAATGGATTATAATGTAGTGAGCATCTCACGACTGTTGGGGTGATGTTCGTTTGATTCAAGTCATTCAATCCTGTTTTAGTGGTAGCCTCTCTACAAAGGCCATCTGTTATCTTTTTTGTCTCTTTAATGAAAACATTTGTTTTGTAGAACCTGTCTAGAAAAGCCACTTTATCTTTAAAGGCATCGGAACGAACAATGTTGTGTGTTACAGACAGGTTATCCTACTATACTGGAGGTTGAAGACATCGCGTATCGATCCATGATTCGGCTACTTGTCAATAGCTATTGACCCAGTTGGGGATTGGGGGAACATACTGGATTGTTATGTAATCAAAGCTTTTTCTAATCAAAGTAATACATGAAATCTTACATAGCCACACATCAAATAATGTATCTTTTTGATACATGAGTAACTTGCAAGTTGTGGTGCGTCGTTCGGGTTTTTAGTGGTGGTTTTTTTTTTTTATAAATATTTTCTATTGAAGGGAATGGGGTGTTTGGAGCTTTTACACCTAATTTCAGACCATATTGATATGATGTCTTGAAAATTAACATGTGGTAGTCCATTCTACCACTTTGAATTATGATATTAATTATTTATTTTGTCAAATCCAATTGATATATTTCAGCAGATTCATTTTAAATCATTAATTAAGCATTATGATTTTGAGTAAATTGTATTTTGAGGTGTCAGAAATTAATTTGAGATAGAAATGTTCAATCTGAATGACCAATTTATTGATTTACTGACCCCAAATTTATTTAGTTTTTACATTTTTGGAACATTCTTTGGAAGCAAATTTATTTATATCATGAACTTGAAATAGTAATGACGACTTAGCACCTCCATTAATTAATAGCAATGAAAGAGTTGATACTTTTATGCACTTTGATTAAGTTTGTCAATGATTTATTTGTGATAATTTTTTAAAAACCTTGAATAACATAAAGTAGATTTATAATATTTCCCCAATTGAATTGGTTTATATATATCCTTGATTACAAACAATAAGACAATATGCACTTCCTATTTCCTTTAACAGTAAAGATAAGATAAAGAAACATATCCAAGGCCCCCCCCCCCAAACATATGCTAACTTGTTTGTTCCAAGCAGATTTCATGAACATTTTGTTTATAAATAGAAGATTATACGTGTGTTACGTCAACACTCATTCTGAACTAGTTTCTTACCTCTTGCTTTTGAAAGACTTTCTTCTGTCATTCACACTTTTTCAGGATGTGTAAAGATGTAAAATAATGTGTGTTCTTCTGTGAAATTATTTCCCAACTTTACATTGAAAATATAGAGGGCTTTATAGTCTTTTGCATTCTTATTCTACGTGCTATTTTAAATCTGTTAGATACATGATATGTAGCTCTTTAACCACTATGACTGTGCCAATCTTAAGTGTTTTTGTGAACTAAAATTGAAAATGCCCATCCATTTGTTTCTGTAGCACTCTCCATCACATCTCTCACATATAAGAACCACTCATTTTTGTTACACTGAAATCACAATGCTTTTAAACTCGAGTTATTTTCACTGGATTTTATTGTCACTGTCACTGTTCTATACTCGTCGAATGTCAAACCATTTTTCTGAATGCCAAGTAGAATTGTTTTAAAAATATGTCAAGTCTATTTGAGATCATTAGATCTATTGGAGCTGAACAAGCTGTTTATATTGTACTATTGCTTAATGTTTTTTGATGGAATAAAAGTAAGGATATTTTCCATGAAATGCTTGAAAGGTTTGATCATTCTGATGTTATTTTGATTTCTTTTTACAAAGATATATTTAAATTCATCCAGTCTTTCATTTCAGTATCAATATTTTGTTATTGAATTGTTTTTCTTCAAAAATACAAATATAAATCAGATATCATGATGATGGATAGAAATGGCTTATTGCACTTCCTTTGCTCTTAGCATTGTGAAGAATATCACCATCTACTTGTTCATGTTATTAATTTAAAGTGTCAAGTTATAAAAATGATGATGTTTCATGATTTTCGTTTTCAATGACTTAAATTTAAATGTTTAAATTTAATCATTTTTCACCAAAGCCCATAGGCATAAAATTCTATTTGCCTGACACCTTGAAACATGTAATCAAATTAGATATTCTTCCAATTATTTTTTCAATTGCATATCATTTTAAATCAATCGGGGTATAACTGCATTAATTTGTCTGGCTAAGTCTTGCAATGAGATTCTAAATTTTATTTGTATCTGATCCTGAAACTGCTGGTGTGTTGTTAACGGCTGTATTCGGTGGTACTGTGAGCCCCTTTGATGTCCGCTTCGTACGTGAACTTTCATATGTGGAGGCTGACCTATCTGCATCGCGGGGCGGTGGGCAGCTGACTGCACGGCGGCCGAACGTGGCTCTGTATGTGGTCAGACTGCTCATCTTGCCTGGGCCCGAGCGGGGTCGGATTAGGGGCTTGCAGGATTTGGCCGGGGGTGCTGGGAAACCCATGTAGTGAGTGCCGGTGGTTGATTTACCAAAGAAGGGGGCTGAGGGTATCTTGTAGGCCGTCTGCAGCTGTTAAGATTAATAAGTGGAGATAAAATATACAGTTTACTCAGTTGTAATGAGGTGATTGAGATTAAGGGGTGTGACATCTAGTAATTCAGAAGTTACCATCAACTTCACAAACAAATTGAAACAAATCCTGTTTTACCTCTCTCTTAGGCATGTGGACACAGTGCCCCGGGCACTGTGCACATGATTGAAAATGAGAGCTGAAGATTTGCTTCGTAACAAGATCTGGTATTTTTCTCATACCAAGAATAGACTGTAATATTATACAAGTTAAGCTGTTCCAATTATGATGATAGTTTTTAATCTTACTTTGAATGAGTCTGCTCTCTTAGTTTTTCCCCATGGTACATAGCTCATCTTATACGAGGTGCTGTCTTCCATTGGCGCTCTCTTATCCCCTGAAGCTCCAGCGCCCGAACCCTCCAGGTTATTGGAGACTTTGTAAGTCACTCCTCGGCACCTCCTCATTGGAATAATACTGGCAGGATCCTTAAATGCCTCCTAAATTGGCAACAACAAAGGTAATCATGACATTAAAGCTCATCACGTTTGAATAATATTGCTTAGTAGTAATATTACATCTTATATTCCTTTTTTTATGCTTCCTAGTAAGAGCAGAATAAAGCGGTTTAAAGGAAATATTAAGATAGAAATATTAAGAATTAGTAATTTTAACGTAAAACGTATTCTTTCATCCTCTTTTTCTCTTCCTGTATATCTTTTCTTATTCTTTTCTTCCTGTCCAATTTTAAATTTAACTTTAGCCTGGAGCCTGATTTTGGCAGTTATTTCAGCAGTCCTCTAAAATTTTTCCAAAATATCCCTCTCTCCTTCTCTCTCTCTTTCTCTTTCTCCCCCTCTCTCTTTCTCTCCCTCTCTCCCTCTATATCTCTCTCTCATGTCTGGTTTTCCACCAAAGTGCATTCTAGTAGTTTACCTGATAACTAGTGAGGAGATCAAGTCGTGCCCGCTGAGCCTTGGACACGACTACTGTCTTATTACGATTAGCCCATGGTGAACGAGGCTGGTTAACGATGAATGGGATTGGCTGGTATGACATGCGGTGGGTTGTCCTTTCGTCGAACTTAGATACTGTGATTGGAGGAAACAAAAGTAGGCGTGGTCAAAATGAAAAAAAATATATTCATATTGAAGAGATACTGTATTACATAAATACATATAATTGTGAAAGTGTATTCTTTCAGAAACAGACTGATAAAATCGATTTTTTTTTTTTTTTTTTTTTTTTTAACTTTATTAATTTTTTTTAAAATATGAGGCACAGAATCAACCTTCTCAGTTCAATGAATGACATTAATTCCGAAAGATCTTTAACATTTTGGTGCCACTATTTTTATTAGCAAATTCAAACAATTTTCATTCTATTGGGAAATTGTGGGTTAATATTTTAGAGACATATCTTGAACTTACGATTTCTATTGTAGGTTTGCTTAGGCTTGTAACTCTGTTCTGGAGTGCTTGGCTTGTGTTCAACAAAGTCCCTCTTGAAAACCGTTAGGAATTGACCCTTCTCTTTTGCTGGTTTTCTGGTCCCGTTTGACGGTGTATAAGGAGGGCGCGTCGTTTTGATCTTGATGTTCTTTGGTGTATACTCGGCACGATGTGTAGTCTCAGTCTGAAAAGGCTTGGATGGATCTATGTGGGAATTCTCGGCCGGTTTGAGCAAAGTCGCAGGAGAGACCTTACCCAGGGGACGGAACGAATCCTAGAAGGAAAAAAACAACAAAACAAAACAACAACATTCTGGGTTAATATTTATGAGTCTAGATATATATCTAGAACATGGGAATAATATTAATATCCTTTATTATATATTGTTCTTATCCATTGTGTTGACCCAGTCCAGTATTTTTTTTTTTTTTTCGTTTACCATCCATTACATTTCTCGTATTTTATCTATTGTTTTTGATTTTCTTCTTAAAGATATTCCTCCCTAACTTTCGGCTTAACATTGATTTTTTTTTCTTAATTAAGCAATTAAACAAACATTAAAACAACAAAAAAACCAAACATTAAACAAAATCTTTTGGAAAAAAAAGAAGAATTTCCATTCATCATCATCATCATTATCATCATCACTATTATTAACATCATCACCGTCACCATCACCAGCATCCTCACTACCACACCTTCAAGATCTCCATCAATCTCACTTTATATACCTGAGCAGTACTCTTTGCATTAAAGGTCTTCTTCTCTTCTTTGCCGAGATTATCCTGATGGAGTTTCGCCTCCACCTTGCATGTTCCAAGCTCTTCTTGTGTAAACTTCTTAAAGTGGGCTTGGTACACTGTCTTCTCGTTAAATGGCTTATTATCAATAACCTGGAGGGACGCCAAAAATAGATATGATACACTTCTGTTACAATTACAGTAGACATATTTCATATCAATCAAGGGCTCATTCAATTTGAAAATAACAAAGTCTCCCTCCGTTTCTCTTGTTGCATAATTCATGTTAAGTATCCTTTCTAATAGTAATAATAGTAATTATAGAATATAATAATGATAAATTATGGATAATTGATACAGATACATATTTCAATAATAGCGTAATAAAAGAGCCATACAATATACTGTTGGTCATAATAGAAAAAAAAAACCAACAACAAACGAAACAAAAAACAGTAATCATCGCTTTTATACTTTGCTTTTAATTACAGTGGCAGATCCAAGGGAGGGGCGCAGCAGTCATGTGCCCCGTTTTTTATTTTTTATTTTTTTTAATTTTTAACACAGACTCGTTGAAAGTACAATTTGATTTCACAACAATGTTCGCTGCGCCCCTTTCAAATTTGTCTCCCCTTATTTTCAAATCTTTGATCCACCGCTGAATTATTAATAAATGAATCTTGGTTTACCTTCTCTTCAGGTTTAAAAGGTGATGGTCGTGGTTTGGCAACCTTCTCATGAAACTCCACGTTGTATGTTGTATTAGTATCCATCTCAACATCGGGTATAGTAAACTCATCATGAGTGGGTTTGTAGCTTCTAGGAGGTCCTTTAGGCTGGAAACAATTAATCAATTAAAAAGATAAGATTACTGGAGAATCTAATACAAATATATCTCAGCTATTTCGTATATTTGGGATTTATCTACTTTCTTATACTGAGATCGATTTATTTTGAGCCAACGAATACTTATCCCCACAAGTTAGGTGCAAATTCTATTTCATTCTCTATTTTGTTCACATCCACAATGATTATTTGAAAATAATGTAATGATGGTTCTGATTTTAAAAAAGAACATTAATAACAATCAATCAAACAAGCAAATACACATATAAATGATAAAAAAGCTCCTCAACAAATGTGATAATTAAGCTTTCTTATTATGTTTAAATTCTGGGAATAAACCACATATTTCAATAACGTGTATTATGTGCATATCCTTTAAAAAACTTGATAAAAGAATTGCTTACTTTGTGGGGAACGAAAGACCGATGAGTGCATGATACCATTTCTGCCGGGTAGCTAAGGGTTGAAACACCCCTGATGACAGTAGGTCTGATCGCCTCCCGAGGACGATTCCATGGCCAACATTTATATTTCTGATCAATAAAAAAAAAGGGTAAAGAAAAAACAAGATAAAGATAAAGAAGTGTAAAAAACACCAAGGAGTCCCGTGCCATTGTAGATGTGTTGTAGACGTACAGTCTTGTTACTTTAACATGACTGGGGATGAAAAGGTCGTGGTTCAATCCTCAGCAACTGGCACAGCAGTTATTTCCTCATGGAGCAAGCCAATTTACTACTACATTCGCTTCTTTCCATCCAAGTGTAATTGGATACACAATATGCTTAAACTAACATAAGGACCCTGGTAATAATGTTGAAGCACCACGCACGACACAACATGACAGACACAAGAGCTATCATATAGAAAAGCCATCATTATCATCATTATTATCAAAATAACATGCAGCAATAATCATTTTCTGCAAACAAATTATAAAATGAGAACATGATGAAGAAGAAGGCAACTTACACTGGATCTACAACATTATATCATTACGTTATATAGTTTCATGTTCTTTCTCTTCTTGATCAGAAAATGCCACCACTCCCCGCCTTCGCGGTATATCAATATCTACCTTAGATCGTCTGTATCGCCACCATTACGTAACTCACACATTAATACTTCAGGAAAAGCAATATTTTTCTACTACTAATAGATCGAGGGGAACGATGTCTCCAGTATAGCCCCTATTGTGGGTACAATTGAATATTAGTTAGTTTGGATTATGTGAATGTAGGTAGTTTTGACAAAATGTAACGCAATTTCAATTTGTAGTGTAAATTGTCGCGTATTTCAGCTGAAGATACCAGTTAAAAATAGTAAATTAACTGAAGTAGCGTACAATTTATGATGTTTACAAAGCTAGAAACGGTCTATTTAAATTGGTCTGGTACATTGGTGTAAACAGTGCATGGATTAAATATTCAATTGTTTCAAATCTACTAGTTAAACTCAACTTACAGATTGATATTCTGATTTGTATACTTCCACTTGGACTTGTGCACTTCGAATATTGGCAATACGGTTGCTGATCATCGCGGCGTTATGACTGAAAATTACAAAGATGACATTTGAAATAAAGATTAGTCTCGAACACATCAATTTTTTTTCAAAATAATGTTTTACAAATGGTTAATTAAAAACAGATTATATAACATTCGCATTCCCGATTCTGCATATAGTTTGTTCAACTACACTCTATTAAACTCAGTAAAATCTTCGAAAGTTCAATTCAAGCAAATCTCTTTCAGCAACAATTGACATTCTTGTCATTATTTCGCCTTGTTTAATCATTGAAAATATATAAACAGACAATCCATTAACTTTTTATGTGTTTGTATAAAATTATTTCTAAAAGATATGTTTGACATAGAATGAAATTGTTTAAATTAATGAAGCAAATGAATCAAAGTCACATCATACATACCTGAAGGGGAAAAAAAGAAAGGAAAACAAATGTGGAGGGGGGGGGGGGCACATCCCTCAATCCCGCTTATATTCAACCCATTTAGGGCTTCGTTCATGGATTTTTGACATAAATTAGGGGGGAAAATAAAAAAAATCAGGCTCTTACCTCATCTTCAACTTCAAAATGATTTGCTTATTTTTGTGAAAAAATACGATTCAAGTCACTTGCAACCGAAAAAAAATAATATATAAACGTCTTCACTTGACCACTTTCAATGCTCTTTATATATTAGTACACGTTGTTATGATGGCCATGTGTAAACATAGCTAAAGCTGTACATATGACGTCACAATGCCTTTGCGTGGTAGCTGCGCAAACGCCTATTGTTATGTCATCGCGTACGAGCTAAAGTAGGTCATGATTTTGACCTGTTTGTTATGACCAGCATTGCCACGTCACAAAGCTCTATTGTTACGTATGGTACGTCTAGACGCGCGCAAACGGGTATTGTTACGTCATCCCAAAATAAGAATGGTGCAGCGCGGGTCAAGAAGTAACCTACTTCGCGATGTAGGTCACAACTTGACCCGCGCAGCATCTCTACTCTGATTAACGTAATGTTGTATGTATGAATACTGTATGTATGTATGTTAGTAAAAGGCTTCGTCAGTTTTTATTCTAATTCCTCCAAACTGACACACGAGGTTAATACAAACAGTGGTCGGGTTTTAATCTATATTCGGTTGAAAATGGAACCGTTTAGGCTGAAAAACAGACATATAACATGATTTTGGTAACTTTCAGAAGTTGCTAGGCACACCAGCACATACACCGGACACTGACGAGGAAGTACCAACTGTTTTTGAAGACCTCGGAATAGAAGATG
>CALNVZ010003432.1:10184792-10210044 GCA_940671915.1 Paracentrotus lividus | reverse complement strand
CATATTTCCTGTGGTATGAGATCTTTCTGTGGTATTTTATGTGGTAATACAGGTAAGTACTACCGTCTGTGTCAAATAAAATGGTACAGTCGGAAAATATTTTTTTCTATGTATAAAAATTAATCACATTTTTAAAGTGTTTGATATTTAAATGAACTAGGAAAATCAGGCTTTCTTCTGCAATTTATTTCACCCATTTGGTGCTGTAGATCTTGAGATATGACAAGTTTTCCATAATCAAGGAAACATATTCTTATTGCGCATGCTTCTCCATGGGTTTCGCACATATAATAGCCATGAATTTAGCGCACCGAGATAAAAGATGTGTGCTATTTCGATTAGCTCATCGCCGCACAAAAATTATGATAACTTTTGTTTTACAAAAGCAAAATTATACAAAACAAAATGCATCAGTGAGATCAGAATCTTTTGCTTTAAGTTGGTACCACATTCACACATCATTTGATATGATTTAATACCTAAATATTTTTTTCCACACAGACTGTACAGGAATACCACAGACAATTACCCCACATTTCCTGTGGTATGAGATATTCCTGTTGTATTTTATGTTGTAATTTAGGTACCACATGAATACCACAGGTACCCATTTTCATTACCACACGACTCTATATTACCACACTCATTTCCTGTAGTATTAGATATTCATGTGGTACTTTAATTGTGTGGTACTCTGGGTACCACAGGAATACCACAGACAGCCATTATCATTACCACATAATTCTGTGTTATATTACCACACATATCCTGTGGTATGAGATCTTCCTATGGTATTTGTGTGGTAATTTAGGTACCACATGAATACCACAGACACCCATTTTAATTACCACACAACTCTATATGTTATTACAACACATTACCTGTTGTATGAGATCTTCCTGTGGTATTTTGTGTGGTAATGTAGGTACTATACATGAATACCACAGACACCCATTTTCATTCCCACACGACTCTATGTTATATTACCACACACTTCCTGTGGTATGAGATATTCCGGTGGTATTTCGTGTGGTAATTTGGGTACCACAGGAATACCACACGAATCTAAAGTATATTACCACACATTTCCTGTACTGTGGTACTTTGTGTGGTACTCTTGGTACCATAGGAATACCACAGACAGCCCATATCATTACCACATAACTCTATGTTATACTACCACACATTTTCTGTGGTATGAGATCTTCCTGTGGTATTTTGTGTGGTAATTTAGGTACCACAGGAATACAACATACACCCATTTTCATTACCACACGACTCTATGTTATATTACCACACACTTCCTGTGGTATGAGATATTCCGGTGGTATTTCGTGTGGTAATTTGGGTACCACAGGAATACCACACGAATCTAAAGTATATTACCACACATTTCCTGTGGTATAAGATATTCCTGTGGTATTTTGTGTGGTAATTTTGGTACCACAGGAATACCACAGGCACCAATTCTCGTTACCACACGACTCTATGGTATTTTACCACACATATTCCTGTGGTATGAGGTATTCCTGTGGTAATTTGTGTGGTAAAACCAGTTACCACAGGAATTACCACAGGACATTTTTGTAAGGGTTTCTATTTCTTTAAAATGTCTTTCCAAATTCTTTCTGAGCAAAGCTGAATGTGTGATATCGGCACCTTTTTAAATTGTATAATTTGTAAATAATTAATGCTCTTGGAGTTATTAATAATTGTCTATTTTTACTAGCAAGAAAAGGTCCAATCACACATCGCCGATTTATAAGGTAATTGAGTACAGTGTTGTATGAAAGAAAGTATAATCAACTCATATTCATAACGTTTTCTTTTCTACTGTGCTTGCCTTACGAAGCAATTCAAGTTTATAAAAAGAGAAATTATGGCGTGGTGATACATACTTCGTCAAGAGTAAACTTTTTTCCATTTTTTTTTTATAGAAAGAGAGAGCGAAAGTATTACGTAATGAAACATGATAATATATGCTCTCTCTATGTATTCAACACTGCCATTGAAATTGATGATGTGTGTTAGCTCAGTATTGTGCTTTATTCATGCTCTCCGTAACTTATTTTTGACCACAGGGGAAATCCCAGAAAATTATTAGCGATTCCTCAGACACCATTTTGTATTGGCTTGATTACACCATGTACTAATGATGTGACTGGTGTGTATTATTACAATACCCAATGGATGTACTTTTATCATATAACATACTACATAGGCTACCATTTCCCAAGATGCATATCTTGCATAATTGATTCTAGAAATGTCGGCTGAGGCAGCCGGTGGGCCTACTATCAGGATTATGGACACAAATCAAGAAAAATCCTTGCATCTAAAGGCTGGGTTACACTGGAACCTAATCAGCTGCGAATCCATCCGAATACACGTATTCGGTTGGATTCGGGAGCATTCTGTTCTCCCTCCCCGAATGAGCGGAAAGTCGGGAGGGATTCTGGAGCATTCGTGGAGGGATTCGGCTCGTTTTGAAAAACCAGCCGAATACCCTCCAAACTACTCCCGAATGTGGCCCCGATAAATTCCATTCGGGCCACATTCGGGTTGGATTCGGATGGAACTTGGTTGAATTCGTGCTCTTACTCGGGACCTATTCGGGACCAATTCGTCTCTGATTTGGGGAGCTCCCCGAATCAGAGACGAATAGAGAATTCGGCTCTAGTGTAACCCAGTCTTAATTGGCTTTATTTTCTTCCACATCAAAGCAAGGTAAATACAGCAGCTCTTTATCCCTCAAGAATAGAGATTAAAAGGGAAGTTCAATTGATTTTTAATGGATTTTTTTAAAGTAGAAAAATAAAATAAAAATCTGAGTTAAGGTTTGAAGAAAACAACCACACAATGACGAAGTTCTGAATGTTTAAAGTTTTTTTTTTAAATTATTATTTTGTGACGTTTATGCTATCCCACAGTGCCACTCATTGACTTTACATGTTAACATTGGAAAAAAGTTCGGTGACGACCGGCGCCCCAGCTCATTTTCAAATCCTTGATCATAATGCTTTGCAAGTGACGTCACACATTTTCACTTAAGTTGTTTTCTTCATTTTCTGTTATTTTTAAAAAAATCAAATAAATTCCTGGTTAAACGTATCCTGTAATGCAACGTGATTCTACTCCACGTGAAAGGTATAACGTATGGCATTAAATCTTAACATAAAGACGCGTCCATTATTTGAGGAGGGGAAACGCAACATTACATTCATGAGTTTAGTGGAAATACAGCTGAGCGGCGCAGAAAATTATACGGCTCTACAACTAAACCCGCGCTGACGGCATGCAATTCATATCAATTCTACTCCACGTGCAATGTAAATCTAACGTATGGCATTAAATCTTAACATAAAGACGCGTCCATTATTTGGGGAGGGGAAACGCAACACTGCATTCATGAGTTTAGTCGAAATACAGCTGAGCGGCGCAGAAAATTATACGGCTCCACATAAATGTCAACTATAAACCCGCCCTGACGACTGGAAGCGAAGAGTTGACAACTGCATGCAATTATTACTTACCGTACAAAAACTCGCCTAAGAAAACTTCCCTGTGGCTGAATGGTATTTGTCCGTCGATCTGTTTGAGCCAATTACTCATGGACATGAAAGAAATAATTGAACTTTTATCATAGATTTCGTAGGTAGATGGTTCAGACCAGATTGGGGAAAAAGACATTCTGGCAAGCCTATAACACGATTGTGCTGAAGTTGTAATCAGAATCTTTATTTCACATAGATTGATGTTCCAAACGATTATTGATATAAATAGTGATCTTGTCACCTCTTGCGAAGACGCCGTCCACATGCGATATGCATGTGATATGCGGAAATATCGACCCATCGAGTAAAGATTCTATTGTGATAATGTTCAAAGTGACAGGTCTTTTTCTTAACCAATCGAAATGGATGTACCATCTTTGGAAAGCTGAGAATTCAAGCTTTTAAAAACTGCTTGATCATTAAGCTGTAATATAATTATGCGTTATCCAGGAAGATGATTATGCGGCGTATGAGCTATTTTGAGAGCAAAATTGGCCATATTGTACAGGAATTTGATCTGACTAGGATTTCGAATTGACACAAATGACAGACTTTTTTTTCCCTTTGCAATAAGTTATTCCTATTTTTGAAAAAATCAGACTCTTAGCGTATTTATTCAAGTTGATCATTTCTTTGAAAAGGTAGTTGCTCGCCATAATCAAGAAAACAAAGTGAAAAAACTGTGCAAAATACAAAATGTCTATGGCCGCGTTCGCTTTGCGTAGAGTGATAGCGCCCTCTTCTTCTTAAGTTTACAACTAGAATTGATGATTACTTAGCGTACAAAAACTCGCCTAAGAAAACTTCCCTGTGGTGGAATGGTATTGTCCGTCGATCTGTTTGAGCAAAATACTCGTGGACATGAAAGAAATTATTGAACTTTTATCATAGTTTTCGTAGGTAGATGCTTCAGACCAGATTGGGGAAAAAGACATTTCGGCAAGCCTATAACACGATTGTGCTGAAGTTGTAATCAGAATCTTTATTTCACATAGATTGATGTTCCAAACGATTATTGATATAAATAGTGATCTTGTCACCTCTTGCGAAGACGCCGTCCACATGCGATATGCATGTGATATGCGGAAATATCGACCCATCGAGTAAAGATTCTATTGTGATAATGTTCAAAGTGACAGGTCTTTTTCTTAACCAATCGAAATGGATGTACCATCTTTGGAAAGCTGAGAATTCAAGCTTTTAAAAACTGCGCGAACAGTAAGGTGTAATATAATTATGCGTCATCGAGGAAGATAACTATGCAGCGTATGAGCTATTTTGAGAGCAAAATTGGCCATATTGTACAGGGATTTGATCTGACATGACTTTCGAATTGACACAAGTGACAGAACTTTTTCTTTTCTTTCCAATTTGTTATTCCTGTTATAAAAAAAAATCAGAATCTTAGCTTACTTAATCAGAGCGAACATTTATTAGAAAAATTTGTTGTTCGCCATAATCGAGAAAACAAAGTGAAAAAACTGTGCAAAATACAAAATGTCTATGACCGCGTTCGCTATGAGTACAGTGACAGCGCCCTCTTTCCCTTAAGTTTACAACTAGAATTGATATGACTTTCAAGGAACATATTTCTCACTTAAGTCATGACAGTGTGACGTCAAAAGATGAAACTGAAATGTCTTTTTTACGTGCTTTTTACAACCTCTTAGCTCTTTCTCTCTAAGCCTATCTGACTATTTATCTACATGTACCATCAGCAGAGATGCCAACATTTACGGAATAATTATAACATTAGAAATTAGAACACGAATAATGCAAATAGTTAAAACAACTGAAAGAAATGTCTTGACAACAAGAGAAAGAAAACTATTGATTTGAACGCATTCCAAAAGTTGAATGATGGAGCAAAAGGTTATTATCCGTGCTTACTATAGTGAGAAGTAATTTGTTTTTGGTGTTCTAACTATTTGCGTTATTCGCGTTCTAATTTCTAATGTTATATTTATTCCGTAACATGTTGGCACAGATCTGCATCAGGACTATCTACCTCTCTTTATCTCTCTTTTCCCCCTCTCCCTCCACCCCCTCTCTCTCTCACAAACAAACACACACACACACACCAACACACCACACACACACACACACACACTCTATACCTTCATCTCTCTCCCAGTATATTATAAATGCATCTCTTTCTTGAGATATACATATATATGATTTTATATACTTTTTATCTCTCTGTATTATATTCCTTATCGTTATCTCTCTATCTCTAGTTAAAATTTCTCCCTCTCTCTGTCTCTCTCCATTTCTTATCTTTTTCCATACTTATTTTCTCTGATGTCTCTTTCTTCTTTATCATTTTGCCTCGCATCTCTTTTCATCTTTTAAAGGCAAACTAAAGACGCCCACGAGTAAACTTTTGTTCTCTGAAATCCTGTTTTTATTTGTATTGCATAATTGTGTAACTAACCCCTATATAATTTGAAGTGTAACGATACAATATGCAAACATGATGCTTGCTATGTATTTTGTAGTTGAAATAAATTATATAAAATACAAATATTGTTCTTGTTTTTAAACTTCCGATTAATATTCTGTCTGAGCTCTGAAAACCTCTATGTCTGAGTGACAGCTGGGTACTACAACGTTAACATAATGCAAATCAAATCTATTTATTTCTACTCGATATGTTCTGCAAGGAAAGCCCTTTTAGACCATAAGTCGAAGTCCGTCCTGGATAAAATTGGTTTGAATAAATCAGGAAATGAGAGAAGCATCCGTTAAAAAGAATGGAAACAAACAACAACAACAACAACAACAACAACAACAGGAAATCAGGGATTATTGCGTTTTGTTTTTTTGTTTTTTGTTTTTTTGTGAAGTGCTCTTTTTTTTGTCTGATGTAATGGCTATAACCTATTTTCATTCAGTATACATGTACAGGCGTATAAAAAGCAAAACAAAGCAAACAAAAAAAAAAAAAAAAAAAAAAACAAATGGCTTATAATATACTAAATGCACATGTAAGATAATTCGTATTCTTACGAGAAAATGGCAATATCAAAGACATATATACACTATATACATCGCTACTATACAAAATATAAAAGATTATACAACATGTCAGGGGTAATTATCCAGTTGAAAAGAAAGTGATATTTGTGCGGTTGTAACGTTTGCCGCGGTTTTAGGTAGCAACGTAACAGGCCTATAGGTTTCATGGTTGAATTCTTACGATATTTTGCTCTCCTTTAATTTGTCATGACGAGAACATGACATTGAAGTTTACGCTCTAGCTGGCGTAAAGGAGATGGATACACACTACGAAAGCTTTTCCTTTATCATAACAAGCAGCTGTATCTTTAAATTGTCATTGTCATTTTTTTTTCGCCCAGGAACTAAATGTAGATCGTTGAATATGGAAATGTGTAATACGGTAGTTTATTCTCTACATACTTAGCTGGTGTAAAGGAGATAGGCCTACATACTACGAAAGCTCTCCCTTTAGGATACTTCCTCACTAAATGTTCGTTATTTTTTGTTCAGCAATTTAGAACATCGAATATGGAAATATGTAAGAGTTTATTCACTTCTATTTATTTCGAGGGCGATAAAGGAAAAAGTATTGATATGGCAAAATTAGTGTTTTACTCTTACTCCCCTTTTTGTGGTTATCTCCCCTTCTCTTCTCCTCTTTCTTTCTATCTCCTTCCCCTCTCTCTCTCTCTCTATCTCTCTCTTTCTCTCTCTCCCGTGACAGAAATATAAAGTCCTGACAATTTTTTTTTTAATTTGAAATATACAGGGGCGGTATCATTTACTGTTTTGAAATAATGTATCATGTTAAGGTATGTTTGATGATGAAAGTTGAAGGCTATCTGTTCTCCTGATATTTTGTAGATTTGATCGCGTATTTGGGACTTGATGTGTTTTTGCGTTCAGTCGCAATTGCTATCCAATTTTGTTGCTTTGATAAAAAATTAGATGCCGAAAAAGTTTGTAACATGCATAAAAAGCATCATGTGTTACTAATGGCCCTTCAGCCCATGCAAAATTCCGATTCATCTTCGTGGAAACGGGAATTGAAGAGAGTATCGCAAATTATTTTCGCGGGAAATTGCATTGATGGATTCGTTATATATATCGTAATTTTTTCCCTTTTAACTAAATTTAGTTCTCGCGATTTAATGAAAAAAGAAATCTTTTCTGCATGAAGAAAGATTTTGGGAAAAAAAAATTTCGCATATTACCTGGGAAAAGATTTAGATACACGTGCTGAGGAGTAAGAAGAAGATATGCTTTTGAATTCCTGTGACTTCTGGCTGTAAAAAGTTTGTAGAGGCTATTTAAAAGTGTTTTTAGTTCACGTAACTAATCTACCTTGTGAAAAACAATTATGCAGGGGTGAAGATAGTCATATTTGGGGATCAGCCTTGACAAGCCAATGGCTTTTGCTGATCCCTCCATCCGCTGCATTGTTTTTTTTTTCTTTTATATTGTAAACTGTTATGTATATACTAAGTAAAACATGATTGTATTCTATATCTATATGTTGCTTTGTTTATTCAAATATCTTTAAATATGTCATTTTTAATGGATGTGAAATAAATGAAACTGAACTGAACTGAATATTTTACTTCTCAATGAAGAGAAAACCCTTTCAAAAACATCAGTAATCGGTCGCACACGTATCTTAGGCGCCTTCTTCGTTCAAAAGGCGTCAGTTTCCCTCGGGATCCTGTTCCACCCCGGGAGGCGACACCCGGCTTTCAGCTTTTAAGCCGTATTAAAATTTCGGGATTCTATTCAAAAGCCGATAAAATAACGTTTGGAACAAAGGATGCAGGAAACTGACACCTTGTGAATGGAGCAGGAGCCTTAGCCTGGTCTGAATTCACAGAAAAATCCCCGTTTCAGACCCATGCAGAAACAAGGTGGTATTATAAATGCTACACGTTGAAACGCCACGAATCGGATTTTGGCGAAACGCCCACGACCGTTTGTGATCAATTTCATGTGAAAACAACTTTTAAAATTCCTCTTGAAAACTTTTTGAGCATTTTTCAGTTTTCTGGACGCTCTTAAACATAGTTAAAAGAGCAGTCATTGCATATCGAAAACAAAACGCGAAAATAAGGGTAAAGAACTTCTTCAGTTAGTCCTATTCATCTTGTTTTTTTTTTTTTTTTACGTGCGGAAGCTTCTAAGCCTATTTGTCTGTCACATGTCACAATTCTACCTAAAACCGCTATCAACGTAACAACCGCACAAGAATCAATATCGTTTCAACTGGACAATTACCACTGACATTTCGCATAATCATTTGTATTCACAGTGATATGTTTGTGTATTGAACTGATTTAACAGGGAGGTTAAGGTACTTTTGGTTGTTTTGGGAAGGTATAACACACTGTATGAAAGCAAAACGAATAAGTGAAACGAAAAAAAAAAAAGACAAAAAAAAAAAAAAAAAAATTTGCAGCAATTGTCGCATGCAAATATGTAAAAAAAAAAAAAATTGGATAAATTTTCTTATTTCGTAGTTATCATTTATTAAAAGATAATAAACTATTTATTAGTTCGACATGTATATCTTCTCGTAAAACATTATGTCAATCTGCTTTATATAAATTCCATGATTTTAAAAATTAATCAATATAACATTCGCTAGATCTTTGGGAGGAATAATTTCAACCATGTTAATTTTGAAAACATAAAAAAAAAGAAAAAAAAAGCTACGTCATCTGTTTGTACCATATTAAATAGATAGTCTAATTATCAGAAAAAAACACACAAGTACACGTTTCTCAAGCAGGTGCTGCCAACTTTCTTAAATCCCCCCCCCGAAAAAAGTTCCAACATATGATCAATTGCAAATTCAAATAACAATAATTATTGGTCAGTTTTTTAAAAAGAAACGCATGCAATTTTTTTTTCCGGTGTCTTCCCACGAGGCCGAGGGCCCACGAGTCCGAGGATTTTCACACGAGGCCGAGGGACCACATGACCGAGGGTCCACGAGGCCGAGGGTTTAAAAAAAGGCCGAGGCAAATATCACGTGATAGTCATTAGCTAATGGCACTACTCGTTACATGCAAGGTAATTCGGTGCAACATTTCAATCATGGCGCAGGACTTATGCCTCACACATTGAAAAAAAGTATATACAGATGTGTTGGCTCTGTGGATAAAGCGTCTGATTTATAATCGCAAGGTCGTGGGTTCGATACCCGGCCGCTTCATACCAAAATAAATTTTGAGCGTTTTTATTTTTGGAGCGTTAAACAATACTGATGATATTTTAAACAACTTTCTTTAAACAATTATGTTGTTTAATAATACCATTAAACAACAGGTTGTTTAAACTTTTAAATAACAAGAGTGTTAAAGTTTTAAACAACTACAGGTTGTTTAATTTTTAAACAACGCTGTGCGATACACCGGTTAACACGCAGTTGTTTAAGATTTTAAACAACTTGTTTTTAATTTTTTTTCTCACAGTGTATCGTACTTTCTTTTATCCGCAGAAAAACATCCTATATAATGAACAATATGAGAAAAATCGGCCTCGTTGACCTTCGACCTCGTGGACCCTCCCCGGTTTTGATTGGTCATTGCCATTTTGTGGTTAATTACAAACCTTCGTACAGAAAAAAATGTAAACAAAACTTACGTGCAGTAAAAGTTGGTTTCCTAGATAATATATATTCAGAAAAACAATAAAAATTTATACAACACGCAGGGTAAAAAAGAGTGATGTCTTTAAAAAAAAAAAGAAGACATAATTCTGATCGACCAATATTAAAGCTATACTATACATTATATATTCCAAGAGATTTGATTGTTTTTTATTTCTAGTAAATAATTGATTTTCAACGTTAGTACTTTAACATTTTACATGAAGTATAATTTTACTACCAGCAGGACTATCCAACCTTACTGCACATGCCTGTCTGTAGGCGTTATTCGTGTTATTGGTTCTGTCAAGTCGACTGTAGGTTTATCTGAATATATGGAAAGTGCTACGTCATCAGGCTCATCATAAACATATTCCTTGTTGAAACTTTAAGCAATTATCAAAGAAGATATAACCGCTTTGGTATAAAATTGTAAATCGTGTGCAATACAGCACATAACAAATTCGGTGGACTGGAAAAGTTACGATGAATGAAAATTATTGAATAAGAAGAGAACCAGGAAAGCATTAACGTTGTAGAGATACTACAATTATGCCCATGCTTAGATTGATATGAAAATATATATAAATTATGTCAGTTTACATGCGGACAATCACATTTGATATTTTTAGAACACAGCATAACCCCAAAAATCCAAATGAATATCATAGCTTAACGTCATTTTTTTTTGTCCATTTGTGAGCTATACGGTTTCATTTAGAAAATCTAAATATATATATAATGCGTCTCAGAAAAAAAAAAGTTTACCCAACTTTTAGAGCCTCATTTTCAAATTTTAAAACTTATATGATATTAATTTTTATTTCATATGAAAGAGTAACTCATCTTCTATCCAGTGATATCAAATTTAAACCTGTGCTATGACGGATGCCTGAGCACACGAGCTTTCAAGAACAAGCGCCAATTTTGTCCTGTACCAAATTTGGGCCAAAGCAACTCTTGCATTTTAATAGTAAAAGTAACCCTTTGGGCTCAGGAAAGCTTGTCTCAAACAATAATGAATAAATGATCAGATAGCCGGGTTGTTTCTGCCAAATCTTGGTATATGCTTATTTTGACAGAGGTTTTTAAAACCTCAAGTGCTCAGTCATCCGTGACAGCACAGGTATAAATTTGTTATTACTGGATAGAACATGAATTACTCTTTTACAAGAAATAAAAATAAATATCATATAAGCTATCGTCATTTTACAGAGATACCAAAACTACGGAATAATTATAACATTAGAAATTAGAACACAAATAACCCAAATAGTTAAAACAGCTGAAACAAATGTCTTGTTAACAGGAGAAAGAAAACTATTGATTTGAACACATTCCCAAAATCGAATGACGGAGCAAAATGTTATTATTCATGCTTTTTCTAGTGAAAAGTCATTTATTTTCGCTGTTCTAACTATTTGCGTTATTTGCGTTCTAATTTCTAATGTTATAATTATTGCGTAGTGTTGGCATCTCTGATCTACATAATAGGTACACACATTTTTATAAGGACGATATAATAAGTAACCTTTCGTATTTCATAAGCTGTATATTATACAGCTTATGAAATACGAAAGATTACGTTTGCCGGATCGGAACACTTGATCGAAAAACGGTCTTTCCGACACTGTCTCACATCATAGCGTATAATCCAAACGAGTCTTGCGAGTATGATGAACTGAAGACCGATCATTTTGTCTTGATGATTATTGCAGATTATCATACTCCTCTACAATGCTCAGAAACTCATTTTCCTCCTTCAGAAGTTGCTGTAATCACGGACAGATTGGCATCATTCGACGCCGCGTGTCTTCTTCTGAATAGAGATAGGACTGCGCGACGAAAAGCCTTGTTTCCGAAGCCATACAGATATGGATTAATGGCCGCCGTAGAGTATATCAAGGCATGGGAGATAGAGAAGACCACTGGACTGACAAGAGACTTGGCGGTAAAGGTGGTTGAAAGGACGAAGATAATAAATGGTAGAAAATTGATGATGAAGCTGATGATGAGAATGAAAAGAAACACAGCAGATTTCACCTCACGTCTCCATCGGATGCGCTCCCTGTTAGCAGCCACGACATTGGCTTCGCTCTGGTCGTCAGCTCCAGAAGGCCTGATGACCGATAAATCGACGACGGCTCGGATGTGGCGACGCAGCACGACAAAGATTCGTCCGTAGATAAGAATCATGGGTAGGATCGGCGATAAGAAGTTCGTGAAGATGAAGGCGACGTAGGTCTTCCGGACGATAAGAAACAGTCGACAACCAACCCTCGGATCTACGTACCCCTTATAGCCCATCGGCGTGACCAAAGGAACGAACAATCCACAAAATGCTGCGTAAATGAAGATGGTCCCAAGAGCTATTGCCACCCGCCTCTTGGTGAGAATGGTCGGGGCGTGGAGCGAATGGCATATGGAGATGTAACGTTCAACCGTTAGGGCTAGGACGTTCAGGGTAAAGCAGATCCCTGAGAAAAACGCCAAACTGATTACGACAATACATCCTGGATTCTGTTTAATCACGAAAGCATCCACCAATCCTTGCAGTGGGTAATTCACAGAGCAGATCACAACTCCAATGGCGAAAGTTACCAGGTTGAACACATTTGGAATGGTCCGTATGTCCCTGCAACGGATGTAAGCGAGAAGAAGAAGCACGTTACCAACAGTCCCAACGATGGATATCACGAAGTTTGTCGTGATTGTGACGATGACATACAAACTAGCCATGGTCATCGGTGGTCTTGGCTTATACAAGGCTTTCACCGAATCATATGATTAGCATCTCTTAAATACTCCTGAAATACTCATTGGTCAATAGTAGAAAACTAGCCAAGTGAAATGTAATTACATTCCGACAGAGCGGTCCGTCATTAATTTTATTGACCACGGTCAATTGGTCTTGAACAGGCGCGTATCCAGGATTAGGCACCCCGGGGGCCCGATGTGATTTTGATTTTGGCGCCACGTTGGCGCGCAATAAGCGGGGTGGGGGTGGGGGTGGGCGGGGGGGGGGGGGGGGTGGGGTTCGGTGGGTAAGGTGTTGAAAAAAAAATTCTGGCCTTCAGCCGTAGGGGTGGTTTAAGAGGTACATCGGCACAATCATGTCCACTTTTCCAATATTTTTTTTTTTTTTTTTTTTTTTTTACCTTTTTGCTCAAAATGGCGCCCCTAAGGTCGATTTGCGCCCCTGGTCACTTTGGCGCCTACCGGGGGCCCGGGCCCGTAAAGCCCCCCCCCTCCAGAATACGCGCATGTTGAAGTGCGTAACTGTAACTTTAATGCGCTCAATGAAAAGATAATTCACGTGTACGTGTGTGTGTGTTTTTTTTTTAAATCAAGTTGATACAATAGCACTTACTATAAAAAGTTATGTCCATTAATGTCAATCAATTTACAAGAAACAAGACTCAAAATTTGATACAGAGGTACTGTCCGCGATAATTTTATTTGACAAAGACTACGTAAAAACGAGAATTAAAAAAATGATATAGGCATGCATCAAAAGTGTAAATAATCGGTGCTTTTAGGCGTGAATATTTGAGCTATCACTGATTTGATTTCATAAATTCCACTACAATAATACATATAAACTATAGGATACAAACTTTTGGTCAGGTTTCAGTCTTGTTGTTAATATCAAAACAACACTTGAAGAAAACTGCAGGGAAAGTACAAACCGAAAATATATTCCTTTCCTATTGGTTATAGCAGATTCCATTAACCGTTTATTATATTGGCTTTTCTGTTGGAGTTGAAAATTGGACAATGAATCCAGATGGTTCTAAAGGAGGATATCAACAAATACTCGTTTTTATATTAAAACGGAAGGCAATGATTCAATAACATCAGGGAATTTTTTTATTTTACTTCTCCGTCATTATGAGTTTACATTAAATACTCCAGGGGAAATTGTTTGCGTTAATGGAAGGTAATTACAAACATGATAAAGTACATGTGCACCCCCAGGGGCCGAACAAATATACACCAGTCGCACCATTAAAACAGGGTGTAATCAAGCAATGAATAACGATACGAAATGATGGTTAAGAAAAAGAACATTTCCTTATATTATTACTTATGATGTAAGCCATGCTACTCATCCATAAAGTATATTACAATACCCTAATGTGTAAGGGGAATGAACAGTAAAAAAAAAAAAAAAAAAAAAAAAAAAAATCCCCAAAGTTATTCATAAAAATAAAAAAAATGGTGGAGCAAAAATTGAAAACAACGAACTTTCTTGAGGTTTAAAACTTGAGGAAATATTGTTTTGTTTTACAAACGTAATACTATAATGATGCCCTTTTAACGAAGAGAACAAGTGAACTCCTCTGTTTCATTAACTTAAGGCAGTAACTACTTCAATATCTAGTATATTTACTAGAAGGAAAATGAAGGAAATTCCTAATAAATAATAATAGTAAATAATTAAATAATAATAAATAATAATATAAGAGCTTCTATAATAGCGCCTATAATATGAATAATTTCATCTCTAAGCGCTTTATAATTATTACTGCCCCGGTCATTCAATTCCTACCAGGTACCCACTTTGCACCTGGGTGGGGAGGAGCATTGTAGCAAAAACGGCCATGCCCTAGGACGTAAAGTATATATATATTTAAGTAATCATCCACCAAAACACACCACACACACACACACACACACACACAACACAAACACAGACACAACACACACAACATAACACACACATATATAAATATAATATATTATATATACTATATATCTATATATAATATATACTGTATATTTAAGTAATCAGACAGTTCCTTCTGCACACATAAATCTCAATTCATAATGTTTAAAACATTTCACACTTTTGATTGACAAAATGAACCGAAATCGTCCTGACTTTCTGAGCCTGAAGATGTTATATTTTCCCTTCTGAATACATTAAAGAAATTTAAATGAAATGATATTCCAACAAATAACATTTGTAAAAATGTGAATGGAATATTAAAAACGTTTTCCAACTTGTGTGTATTACAACTGAAATGCCAAACGAAAGTCATGATTATTGATCATGCTTGGAGATTACCGGAACTTAAGAAAACTTTTTCAAGTGTAATAAGCTAGGTGCGTATGTTGCGTTCTAAAGTAATTACTAGTAAAACATTTTATTCCCCTGGTTCGCCATAAAGTAAAGAAATATCAAACATATGGAAAATAATCTTTTTGGAATGTTATGAAATTATTCCAGCACAAAATTACTAAGCACATTACTATTACACCTATCATACACTCTAAAAACTGAAGTGCTAATTTCTGGGTGCTCGTATAGTGACTGCACTTGAAGAGCTAAATCAGCACCTGAAGTGCTGTTTTAGCACTTACCCAAGTGCTAATAATTATCAACAAAAAAATGTTCAATGTTCGGTATGGGATTCGAACCGGGTTCACCTACACATTGAAGAATACCGCTGACGTTACCAATTGACAACGGGAATCTTTCTAACTTAATGGAATAATGAAAGCATAGTAGATAATTCTGCCACTTTGAGAAAAGTTCATCATTGAAACGATATGATCTGCCAGCAATCGTGAGAGTGTGAATTGGTCTAACGTATCGTCCGCGCTCTCATGCAGGGGACCAGGTCGAATCCCAACAAAGTCACGCTGTTTTTGCCCATTTTTGCTGAAAGTTCAGCTCACGTGAACGTGCTAAAACCGCACTTTGTGTGCAGTTAAACAGCACCTTGAGTGCAGTCACTATACAAGCACTTAAAAAGTGTGATTTTCAGCCTCTGAAGAGCTAAAAACAGCATTTCAGTTTTTAGAGTGTAATTGCGGGTCATTTCTCCCTTTAATAGCTAAAAAAAATATTGTGTTTGAAAAAAAAAAAAAAAAACAAAAACAAAACATATCCACACATTAACCAAAATTATGACAATACCGAATTAACTAAAAATTAATAATCATAATAAAAAGAACTTGCAGGCCCGAAACATTTATATGAACGCATTACAGTTTCATGATAATTAAATTCTAGACATGCACTCCTTTGGGCGATGAGGCAAATGCAGAAATATTAATAAGCGAGGAAAATGACTTCTCAAAATAGAGATCTAAACAAGAATTTAGAGATTTTGATGTAGCCACCGCAATTGAACATGTACCACAGAAGTATTGAATTGAATTATTTCGACATCATCAAGAAAAGTACACATATCTTGTTAATATTATATTAATGGTGTGCATTCAGACTATCAATTAGTATTGTTTCATGTTACTGAAAATGACGTATACGTACTTAAGTTTTTTTCAAAAAACTATTTATTTTTTATATTTCTTGTGGATTTGTCTGAAGCTGAGGGGTTGCCATTAAATCGATTGAAAAAAAAAAAGTACAGAAAATGTAGGAAAGTACTTTTCCAACCAAAAAAAAAAAATAATAATAATAATAATAAAAAATAACATATAAAACTAAAATACATCAATTTTAAATAAGGAGAGAGATCATGCTTTTTTGCCATTATCATTATCGTCAAATTGCCCCAGAGAATATAGTTTCTTAAGAAACTAAATCTCACAAATATATAGGCATATTTTCTGCTTTCTGCTACACTGGTTTCACGCTGTACGCGATCTCTCTGCTGAAAGGAACACAGTGTCCCATATGGTGAAACACAATGTGAACACACTGTGAACACAGTATGAAATCATCTTCACACTGTTAAATTCGAGCGTTTTAACACTGGAACCACTTTTTCACAGTCAGGGGGTAAATTCCAGTGTGAGAACGAACGCCACCACGTGAACACTATGTGGAAACCCATATCACAGTGTGAAATCATCACCACACTGTTAAATTTGAGCATTTTAACATAGTCGACTATGTGAACACATGTAGGGACCGCTGTGTTCTTTCAGCAGAGTTGACTTGGAAATGTATATATAATATACTATATAATATATATATATATATATATAGTGACCCTTCTTTTTACTATAAAATATAAATAAAAAATAAAAAAACACAACAAAAACAAACATAATGATAAACTATTTCAATTTAACTCCACCATGTTAAGTTTCATCTCATCCATTATAAGTGCCTTAATTCCTTAAAACTCCGATGAATTAACCATTTGACATAATATGTAAAATAATAAATCATAGGCCTACACTTTCATGGAAAACTTACATAGATAAATAAAAAAAAAATTAAAAAAAACCTTTCATAATTATAATTTACAGAAAATGTATATTAAACCTCCCCTCCCTGATTTACATGACGACATGAATCGAAGCACTATAAACAGGTCCCATGTGCCCTTGACAAAAAAAAAGTTATAACAGTATTAGTCCTCACCTATCGTCTTTGTCAAAACTATGCATTAAGTAATTAAAAAAATATATATTCACGACTAATTTATAAATCGTCTTCTTTCGTTCTACCAGCAATACCACAGGACCAAGAACCAGGGCCTATCTGAGAACGAAAGAAGGCGTCCACACTTATCACAGAGAAGGCCATGTATTTTCTTTCAGGTATCCCTGGGTAACAACGTATTGGACCTATGCGGCTTGAATCCATCTTGCATCATTACTGTCGTTGCAATATCTGACAAGCCAAAAGGCCCAGCTGTAAGGTCGCACATTAGCAACCTTTATTCAAGAAGATAAATATAGATTTACAGCCTTTTCATGCCCAGTCCACATCTATAGGCTGTGAAGAACAAAGGTAATCTGAGGAAAAAAAACATGAACTGTAAATTAGTTAACACTAAAAGCAGCTTAGAAAACACCCAAGTGGATATATTATTAAGCTAGCTATATAAATGTAACTATATATATTATGAAATTACATATTCCTTTGATTCTACCAAAAAGATACGAACTGAAATTTATTTCACACACACATGTTACGACATGTATAATCATATCCGAACCCCATGTCAAATCTGATAATTGGTGCTGCTGTGCATAAGAGGGTGACTACCTTCAATATATAAGGCTAAATAAAGATTAGACATAGGAGGGCTGTGGAAAAAAGCATTGTGATTGATTTATTTTTGACAAGTATACTTTAAAAAAATTAAATATAGGAATTGTGCATACATGCTTGATGACGCGATTATAACAGTATGCCTAACGTTCAAAGAAAAAAATAGTAAAAGAAGAAAGAAAACAACCTCATAGAAAGAACTATAAACATGATACCACATGGTTACTGAAAAAATGAAAACAACCACGAACATTAATCGACTGTTTAGCAGTAATAACAGAAATGCCTGTAAAACCATGGTCAACTAACGACCTGTCACAAACGCACAATTACCCTCACACACACGCACACCCACTCCATCCTCTCAGCACACACATGACTACACTCACTGACATTGAAGCAACATCATCCACCTTAGAAAACAACAAACACGGACCAGCGCACTCCCGTCACACACCCATCCCACACAGACACACACACCCTCACCCACATACACATACACAGGCACACACACACGCTCAACCCTATACCCGGCCGCGTGACGTTATCATGGTAATAGCTTAGATATAAAAGATGGTCTAATAAATGGGAAAAGTGAGGAGTTATATAAACAGAAAGTTGCAAAATTTTGTTGCTTTAATAGTTCCAAATCTTCAAGAGCTGAGACATTGGTGTTGAGTTAGTTGTCGAAAGTGCGATACACCTTTCTTGTAATTCTGAATCGGGATACCTGCTTGGTCCTTAAATATTAGCCGATCTAAGTCTGAAATAGTGTCTTCGATATACAAGTCCGAAACTTAAAGTTGTTTCTGCAAAGAATTCGCTTCTTAAAACGAGATTTAAAAAATTAAAATTTCCCGTTGCAAATCGGTTTAAAGTGCTACCTAGAAGAAATGTCGCAATAAACCTAAATGTTACGATCGCTACGATCGCTTATAAACGGTGCGATCTCATCATTGGCACGGTTGGAAACACAGTGATGATCATCACTTATCTCTGCCGACACGAAGTCCGAGCGACGTCGAATTGGTTCACCATGGCTTCATTTGTAATTGGGGAGGTTATTTCGATCTTAATATCCTATACAGATATTGGTAGATATCTTCATCATCGACAGCAATCCAGAATGCATGATTGCAATGATGTTGGTAATCATGGTCGTTTATGCTTCACACTCACCATACTGGCACTGACAGTGGAGCGTTACATTTCAATTTCTCAATCCACTACTAGCTCCGACAATACTCACACCAACGTCGAATCGCACTGTCATTTCCACCATCATCTTTTACTCAGCATTTGTAGCAATGTTCATACCCACTTGTGACGCCTATGTGGCTTCAAAGGAGACATTTCTCATGTTGCAATGGCTGTAGAGTGAGCACGATTATTCCTAATCGTCGCTACGTCGCTTTCCCTTTTCACCAACATGATTTACCCATTCCCGTCATGATGATCAATCTACTGTCGCATCTATTTGGTTCTTGCGTCGCCATATTCGTGCTGTCGCTGATCAGATCGTAATCCAGCCTTCGGTCCACTACCAAAGCGAACCGGTGACGACAACGCTTGCCGTATCCAACGCCAGATAACGATCGCCGACGTTGGAAACGTGAGGTTAGGTCTGCTTTGCTTTTGGCCGTCATCGTCTTCAGTTTCGCAATTTGTTGGTTACCATTTGTGATCTTCATTCTTAATCGATCCTTCGACAGTCTCGTCATCCATTGGCATATGCTTTCATTCATGCAGTTGTCTTTAGTTACAGTGGCCATCAATCCTGTTGTCTACGGCTTTGCGCAACAAGGCATATCGACAGGCAGTCGTTTCTGTCTTCTGTAGTCCAATGATCATATGTACAATCGTAATACAGGGTCAGTACATTTGTGATGTGTAGGTCTCTGCAGGAAACCTACCTGTCTGTGCAGGTCAGGTAATCTGCAAGAGACCTATATATGAATCCTCTTCGTTTTTCATGTCAAGCACACAGTGTTTTTTTTTTTCAGCCTCCTCAGTTCCCTCTATTCCAGCATCTATTTTCAAACTGTCTAGGTATGTTCTCGTTGTCTGTGCAAAGTCAGCTAGGCTGCTTGCAGCCAGTTCGGGATGCCGATACCAATGACCAACAAGCTGGCAGTATATTCAATGAAGATTCAGAATGAAGATTCAACACCTAGCTCGGGCAAAGGCCGTTTATGTCAGAACAATGCAGGCGACAGATTAAACTGACGTACTATAAGCTACTTTGGTAGTGTATTTGAAGGAAAGTATCCGATTTTCCGGTCTTTAAAAAAAATTAATTGATATATCAATACATGTATGGTGCCTTTCACTTTCTATGAGAACAAACAAACAACAATAATTATCAGAAGTTCAGAGTGATGACTACAGAAAGATTTGTTTATCCAGAGGGAGGTTAAAATCACTTTCATCCGCTGTAATACTTGTGAAATTCTTGAAAAAAAGTACTGAAATCAATCAAATCGTTTCTTGAAAACGTTTAGACGAGCTATTTTTAAATCAATTTTTTAGATTGATAGTAAATAGAAAAAAATATAGGCCTACATGTACATTATCATGAAAGCAGAACGATGATATCTTTGTTCTTTAGATTTATATTTATCATATGATTAGCATCTCTTAAATACTCCTGAAATACTCGATGGTCAATAGTAAAAAACTAGCCAAGTGAAATGTAATTACATTCCGACAGAGCGGTCTGTCATTTATTGACCACGGTCAATTGGTCTTGAAGTGCGTAACTGTAACTTTAATGCGCTCAATGAAAAGATAATTCACGTGTGTGTTTTTTTTAAAGTTATGTCCATTAATGTTAATCAATTTACAAGAAACAGGACTCGAAATTTGATACAGAAGTACTGTCCGCGATAAATTATATTTGACAAAGACTAAAGATACGTAAAAACGAGAATTAAAAAAAAAGATATAGGCATGCATCAAAAGTGTAAATAATCGGTGCTTTTAGGCATGAATATTCGAGCTATCACTGATTTGATTTCATAAATTCCAGTACAATAATACATATAAACTATAGGATACAAACGTTTGGTCAGGTTTCAGTCTTGTTGTTAATATCAAAACACCACTTGCAGAAAACAGCAGGGAAAGTACAAACTGAAAATATATTCCTTTCCTATTGGTTATAGCAGATTCCATTAACCGTTTATTATACTGGCTTTTCTGTTGGAGTTGAAAATTGACAATGAATCCAAATGGTTCTAAAGGAGAATATCAACAAATACTCGTTTTTATATTAAAACGGATGGCAATGATTCAATAACATCGGGGAATTTTTTAATTTTACTTCTCCGTCATTATGATTTTACATTGAATACTCCAGGGGAAATTGTTTGCGTTAATGGAAGGTAATTACAAACATGATAAAGTACATGTGCACCCCCAGGGGCCGACACAAATATACACCAGTCGCACCATTAAAACAGGGTGTAATCAAGCAATGAAAAACGATACGAAATGATGGTTAAGAAAAAGAACATTTCCTTATATTATTACTTATGATGTAAGCCATGCTACTCATCCATAAAGTATATTAATTATCCCTAATGTGTAAGGGGAATGAACAGTAAAAAAAAAAAAAAAAAAAAATCCCCAAAGTTATTCATAAAAAATAAAAAAAATGGGGTGGGAGCAAAGAATTGAAAACAACGAACTTTCTTGAGGTTTAAAACTTGAGGAAATAATTGTTTTGTTTTACAAACGTAATACTATAGTGATGCCCTTTTAACGAAGAGAACAAGTGAACTCCCTCTGTTTCATTAACTTAAGGCAGTAACTACTTCAATATCTAGTATATTTACTAGAAGAAAAATGAGGAAATTCCTAATAAATAATAATAGTAATAATAATAATAATAATAATAATAATAATAAGAGCTTCTTATATAGCGCCTAATATGAAATAATTTCATCTCTAAGCGCTTTATAATTATTACTGCCCCGGTCATTGAATTCCTACCAGGTACCCACTTTGCACCTGGGTGGGGAGGAGCATTGTAGACAAAACGCCCATGCCCTAGGACGTAAGTATATATATATTTAAGTAATCATACACACACACACACACACACACACACATATCAATTCTAGTTGTAAACTTAAGGGGGAGAGGGCGCTATCACTCTACGCAAAGTGAACGCGGCCATAGACTTTTTGTATTTTGCACAGTTTTTTCACTTTGTTTTCTTGATTATGGCGAGCATACTTTTCAAGAAATGATCAACTTGAAGTAAGTACGCAGAGTCCGAATTTTCAAAAATAGGAATAACTTATTGCAAAGGGAAAAAAAGTCTGTCACTTAGTGTCAATTGAAATCCTAGTAAGATCAAATTCCTTGTACAAATAGTGGCCAAGTTTGCTCTCAAAATAGCTCATACGTGCATAGTCATATTCCTCGATACGCAATATATTTACCCTTAATTATCAAGCAGTTTTAAAAGCTGAATTCTCAGCTTTCGAAATATGGTAGCAATATCCTCGATTGTAAAAAAGTCTCGTCACTTGAAATGTATCAAAACGAATCTTACTCTATTGGTCATATTTCCGATATTCACAGTGCATAATGAATGTGACGCGTCTTCGCAACGATTGTGACAGATCAACCTATTTTATTCAATAATCATTTAGAACATCAAATCTATGTGAATAAATGTCTGATTACACTTTAGCACAATGTAGTATAGCTTGCAGATAAGTCTTTTTCGCCCAATCTGGTCTGAAGTCATCTACTACAACAATCTATGATAAAGTTCAATATTTATTTCACGTCCAGGACTATTTCCTCGAACGATCGACTGACAATTCATTTACAGGCGCACTAGGGAAGTTTCTTAGGCGAGTTTTGTGCGACTAAGAGAAATGTGCGTGGCAGTGTCAATCGTTCGGTTCCCGCCGTTAGCTCGGCTTTTGTTTTTCAGCTGCCGGATTATCCACTAACTCATGATATGTAATGTTTGCGTTTCCCCTCCTCAAATAAATGGACGCGTCTTTATGGTTAGATTTAATGTCATACGTAGATTTTACATTTCCACGTGGAGAGAGAATGTAATACACATACAGATCAGATCCAAACACACAGACCACAACACAGACACACACATAAGTAGATGGCACATATACATAAATATATTAATAGCTATGTTATTTTAAGTAATCAGACAGTTCCTTCTGCACACATAAATCTCAATTCATAATGTTTAAAAACATTTCACACTTTTGATTGACAAAATGAACCGAATCGTCCTGACTTTCTGAGCCTGGAAGATGTTATATTTTTCCCTTCTGAATACATTAAAGAAAATTTAAATGAAATGATATTCCAACAAATAACATTTGTAAAAAATGTGAATGGAATATTAAAAACGTTTTCCAACTTGTGTGTATTACAACTGCAAAACAAAACATATCCACACATTAACCAAAATTATGACAATTACTGAATTAACTAAATATTAATAATCATATAAAAAGAACTTGCAGAGGCCGAAACATTTATATGAACGCATTACAGTTTCATGATGATTAAATTCTAGACATGCACTCCTTTGGGCGATGAGGCAAATGCAGAAATTATTAATAAGCGAGGAAAATGACTTCTCAAAAATAGAGATCTAAACAAGAATTTAGAGATTTTGATGTAGCCACCGCCAATTGAACATGTACCACAGAAGTATTGATATTGAATTTATTCGACATCATCAAGAAAAAGTACACATATCTTGTTAATATTATATTAATGGTGTGCATTCAGCATATCAATTAGTATTGTTTCATGTTACTGAAAATGATCGGTATACGTACTTAAGTTTTTTTCAAAAAAACTATTTATTTTTTAATTTCTTTGTGGATTTGTCTGAAGCTGAGGGGGTTGCCATAAAATCGATTGAAAAAAAAAAGTACAGAAAATGTAGGAAAGTACTTTTTCCAACCAAAAAAAAAAAATAATAATAATAATAATAATAAAAAAATAACATATAAAACTAAATACATCAATTTAAAATAAGGAGAGAGATCATGCTTTTTTTGCCGATTATCATTATCGTCAAATTGCCCCAGATGAATATAGTTTCTTAAGAAACTAAATCTCACAAATATATAGGCATACTTTTCTGCTTTCTGCTAACACTGGTTTCACGCTGTACGCGATCTCTCTGCTGAAAGGAACACAGTGTCCCATATGGTGAAACACAATGTGAACACACTGTGAACACAGTATGAAATCATCTTCACACTGTTAAATTCGAGCGTTTTAACACTGTGAACCACATTTTCACATTGTCAGGGGGTAAATTCACAGTGTGAGACGAACGCCACCACGTGAACACTATGTGGAACCCATATCACAGTGTGAAATCATCACCACAACTGTTAAATTTGAGCATTTTAACATAGTCGACTATGTGAACACATTGAGGACGCTGTGTTCTTTCCAGCAGAGTTGACTTGGAAATGTGTATATATATATATATATATATATATATATATATAGTGACCCTTCTTTTACTATAAAAATATAAATAAAAAAATAAAAAAAACACACAACAAAAACAAACAATAATGATAAACTATTTCAGATTTAACTCCACCATGTTAAAGTTTCATCTCATCCATTATAAGTGCCTTAATTCCTTAAAACTCCGATGAATTAACCATTTGACATAATATGTAAAATAATAAATCATAGGCCTACACTTTCATGGAAAAACATTACATAGATAAATAAAAAAAAAATAAAAAAAATACCTTTCATAATATAATTTACAGAAAATGTATATTAAACCTCCCCTCCCTGATTTACATGACGACATGAATCGAAGCACTATAAACAGGTCCCATGTGCCCTTGACAAAAAAAAGGTTATAACAGTATTAGTCCTCACCTATCGTCTTTTGTCAAAACTATGCATTTAAGTAATTAAAAAAAATATATATTCACGACTATTTATTAAATCGTCTTTCTGTCTCTACCAGCAATGACCAAGGACCAAGAACCATGGGCCTATCTGAGAACGAAAAAGGCGTCCACACTTATCACAAGATCGAAT
>CALNVZ010003432.1:10152646-10183601 GCA_940671915.1 Paracentrotus lividus | reverse complement strand
AAGGCCATGTATTTTGCTTTCCAGGTATCCCTGGTAACAACGTATTGGACCTATGCGGCTTGAATCCATCTTGCATCATTACTGTCGTTGCAATATCTGACAAGCCAAAAGGACCAGCAGTAAGGTCGCAATTAGCAACCTTTATTCAAGAAGATAAATATAGATTTACAGCCCTTTTCATGCCCAGTCCAGTCTATAGGCCTGTGATTGAACAAAGGTAATCTGAGGAAAAAAAACATGATGTAATTAGTTAACACTAAAAGCGCTTAGAAACACCAAGGTGGATATATGTATTAAGCGCTATATAAATGTAACTATTATTATTATGTTACATTTCATTTGTTCTACCAAAATAGAATCGAACTGAAATTATATTTCACACACACATGTTACGACATGTATAATCATATCCGAACCCCATGTCAAATCTGATAATTGGTGCTGCTGTGCATAAGAGGGTGACTACCTTTAATATATAAGGCTAAATAAAGATTAGAAATAGGAGGGCTGTGGAAAATAGCATTGTGATTGATTTATTTTTGACAAGTATACTTTAAAAAATAAATAAATATAGGAATTGTGCATACATGCTTGATGACGCGATTATAACAGTATGCCTAACGTTCAAAGGAAAAACTAGTAAAAGAAGAAAGAAAACAACCTCATAGAAAGAACTATAAACATGATACCACATGGTTACTGAAAAAATGAAAACAACCACGAACATTAATCGACTGTTTACAGTATCTCCATGGCAGTAATAACAGAAATGCCTGTGAAACCATGGTCAACTAACGACCTGTCACAAACGCACAATTACCCTCACACACACACACGCACACCCACTCCATCCTCTCAGCACACACATGACTACACTCACTGACATTGAAGCAACATCATCCACCTTAGAAAACAACAATCACGGACCAGCGCACTCCCGTCACGCACCCACACCCATCCCACATAGACACACACACCCTCACCCACATACACATACACAGGCACACACACACGCTCAACCCTATACCCGCGTGACGTTATCATGGTAGCTTAGATATAAAAGATGGTCTAATAAATGGGAAAAGTGAGGAGTTATATAAACAGAAAGTTGCAAAATTTTGTTGCTTTAATAGTTCCAAATCTTCAAGAGCTGAGACATTGGTGTTGAGTTAGTTGTCGAAAATGCGATACACCTTTCTTGTAATTCTGAATCGGGATACCTGCTTGGTCCTTAAATATTAGCCGATCTAAGTCTGAAATAGTGTCTTCGATATACAAGTCCGAAACTTAAAGTTGTTTCTGCAAAGAATTCGCTTCTTAAAACGAGATTTAACAAATAAAATTTCCCGTTCCAAATCGGTTTAAAGTGCTACCTAGAAGAAATGTCGCCAATAAACCTAAATGTTACGATCGCTACGATCGCTATAAACGGTGCGATCTCATTCATTGGAAGGGTTGACACAGTGATGATCATGACTTTTTATCTTGCGACACGAAGTCCGAGCGACGTCGAATTGGTTCACTATGGCTTCATTTGTAATTGGGAGGTTATTTCGATCTTTTAACTATCTCTATACAGATATTGGTAGATATCTTATCATCGACAGCAATCCAGAAATGCATGATTGCAATGATGTTGGTAATCATGGTCGGTTTATGCTTCAACTCACCATACTGGCACTGACAGTGGAGCGTTACATTTCAATTTCCAATCACTACTAGCTCCGACAATACTCACCACACCGTCGAATCGGCACTGTCATTTCAACATCATCTTTCTCAGCATTTGGTCAATGTTCTTCAACCACTTGTGACGCCATTGGGCTTCAAAGGAGACATTTCTCATGTTGGCAATGGTGTAGAGTGAGCACGATTATTATCGTGTACGAGTGTCGCTTTCTTTTCACCAACATGATTTTACCCTTCCCGTCATGATGATCATCTACTGTCGCATCTTCTATTTGGTTCTGCGTCGCCATATTCGTGCTGTCGCTGATCAGTCGTAATCCAGCCTTCGGTCACACCCAAGCGAACCGGTGAACGACAACGTTGCCGTATCCAACGCCGATAACGATCGCCGACGTTGGAAACGTGAGGTTAGGTCTGCTTTGCTTTTGGCCGTCATCGTCTTCAGTTTCGAATTTGTTGGTTACCATTTGTGATCTTCATTCTTAATCGATCCTTCGACAGTCTCGTCAGTCCATTGGGCATATGCTTTCATTCATGCAGTTGTCTTTAGTACAGTGGCCATCAATCTGTTGTCTACGGCTTTGGCAACAAGGCATATCGACAGGCAGTCGTTTCTGTCTTCTGTAGTCCATGATCAATATGTACAATCGTAATACAGGGTCAGTACATTTTGGATGTGTAGGTCTCTGGCAGGAAACCTACCTGTCTGTCAGGTCAGGTAATCTGCAGAGACCTAATATGAATCCTTTTCGTTTTTCCTGTCAAGCACACAGTGTTTTTTTTTTTCAGCTCCTCAGTTCCCTCTATTCGCATCTATTTTCAAACTGTCTAGGTATGTTCTCGTTGTCTGTGCAAAGTCAGCTAGGCTGCTTGCAGCCAGTTGGGATGCCGATACAATGACCAACAAGCTGGCAGTATATTCAATGAAGATTCAGAATGAAGATTCAACACCTAGCTCGGGCAAAGGGCGTTTATGTCAGAACAATGCAGGCGACAGATTTAAACTGACGTACTTATAGCTACTTTGGTAGTGTATTTGAAGGAAAGTATCCGATTTTTCCGGTCTTTAAAAAAAATTAATTGTATATATCAATACATGTATGGTGCCTTTCACTTTCTATGAGAACAACAAACAATAATTATACAGAAGTTCAGAGGATGACTACAGAAAGATTTGTTTATCCAGAGGGACGGTTAAAATCACTTTCATTCGCTGTTATAATTTGGTGAAATTCTTGAAAAAGTACTGAAATCAATCAAATCGTTTCTTGAAACGTTTAGACGAGCTATTTTTAAATCATTTTTAGATTGATAGTAAATAGAAAAAATATAGGCCTACATGTACATTATCATGAAAGCAGAACGATGATATCTTTGTTTTTAGATTTATATTATCATATGATTAGCATCTCTTAAATACTCCTGAAATACTCGATGGTCAATAGTAAAAAACTAGCCAAGTGAATATGTATTACATTCCGACGAGCGGTCTGTCATTTATTGACCACGGTCAATTGGTCTTGAAGTGCGTAATGTAACTTTAATGCGCTCAATGAAAAGATAATTCACGTGGTGTTTTTTTTAAAGTTATTGTCCATTAATGTTAATCATTACAAGAAAGCATTCGAAATTTGATACAGAAGTACTGTCCGCGATAAATTTATTTGACAAAGACTAAAGATACGTAAAAACGAGAATTAAAAAAAGATATAGGCATGCATCAAAAGTGTAAATAATGCGTGCTTTTAGGCATGAATATTCGAGCTATCACTGATTTGATTTTCATAAATTCCAGTAAAAATAATACATATAACTATAGGATACAAACGTTTGGTCAGGTTTCAGTCTTGTTGTTAATATAAAACCACTTGCAGAAAACGCAGGGAAAGTACAAACTGAATATATTTCTTCCTATTTGGTTATAGCAGATTCCATTAACCGTTTATTATACTGGCTTTTCTGTTGGAGTTGAAAATTGACAATGAATCCAGATGGTTCTAAAGGAGAATATCAACAAATACTCGTTTTTATATTAAAACGGATGGCAATGATTCAATAACATCGGGGAATTTTTTTATTTTACTTCTCCGTCATTATGATTTTACATTGAATACTCCAGGGGAAATTGTTTGCATTAATGTAAGGTAATTACAAACATGATAAAGTAAATGTGCATCCCCAAGGGCCGATACCAATGTACACCAGTCGCACCATTAACACAGGGTGTAATCAAGCAATGAAAAACGATACGAAATGATGCCTAAGGAAAAGAACATTTCCTTATATTATTACTTATGATGTAAGCCATGCTACTCATCCATAAAGTATATTAATTATCCCTAATGTGTCAGGGAAATGAACAGTAAAAAAAGAAGAAAAAAAATCCCCAAAGTTATAAATAAAAAATAAAAAATGGGGTGGGAGCAAAGAATTAAAAACGACGAACTTTTTTGAGGTTTAAAACTTGAGGAAATAATTGTTTTGTTTTACAAACGTAATACTAGTGATTCCCTTTTAACGAAGAAAACAAGTGAACTCCCTCTGTTTCATTAACTTAAGGCAATTTGTTGGTTAACATTTGTGATCTTCATTCTTAATAGATCCTTCGACAGTCTCGTCAGTCCATTGGCATATGCTTTCATTCATGCAGTTGTCTTTAGTACAGTGGCCATCAATCCTGTTGTCTATGGCTTTGGCAACAAGGCATATTGACAGGCAGTCGCTTCTGTCTTCTGTAGTCCAATGATCAATATGTACAATCGTAATACAGGGTCAGTACATTTGGATGTGTAGGTCTCTGGCAGGAAACCTACCTGTCTGTCAGGTCAGGTAATCTGCAGAGACCTAGTATGAATCCTTTTCGTTTTTCCTGTCAAGCACACAGTTTTTTTTTTTCAGCTCCTCAGTTCCCTCTATTCCAGCATCTATTTTCAAACTGTCTCGGTATGTTCTCGGTATGTTCTCGTTGTCTTCGGCAGCCAGTTCGGGATGCCGATACCAATGACCAACAAGCTGGCAGTATATTCAATGAAGATTCATGCAACACCTAGCTCGGGCAAAGGCCTTTTTTTTCAGAACAATGCAGGCGACAGATTTGAACTGAGGTACTATAAGCTACTTTGGTAGTTTATTTGAAGGAAAGTATCCGATTTTCCGGTCTTTTTTGTTTAATTAATTGATATATCAATACATGTATGGTGCCTTTCACTTTCTGTGAGAACAAACAAACAATAATTATCAGAAGTTCAGAGGACGTCTACAGAAAGATTTAGTTAACCAGTGTGACGGTTAAAATCACTTTCATTCCGTTTTAAGTCTTGTTGAAATATCTTGATAAAAAAGTATTCAAATCAATCAAATCGTTTCTTGAAGACGTTTAGAAACGGTATTTTTAAAAATGGTTGTAAATAGATAAAATATAGGCCTACATGTACATTATCATGAAAGCAGAACGATGATATCTTTGTTCTTTAGATTTATAAAAAGGCCTTTGACAGTGCATGTTGCGAAAACCTTATTTTGTAATGTAACTATAGGAATGGATTTAGGCATAAATAGCAATAGCGAGTGTTATGCTATCACGAAAAATATGAATTCAATATGTATGACACATGTATGAAATTGAGTGGAGGACCAACTCCAACTTTCTATACAGGGTATAATATTGCTCTATTTTGCATTTTGTGATTGTTGTTCTTAAAGCCATGTTTTATGTTAAGAAGTGATTTATCCACTACATTATACTAGAGACATTGCCCCAAAACATCCCTGTTTATACATTTTTCTTACTATACCCGAGTGAGTCAAAAAAAACTTTACACCTAGAAAAATGTCAATAAAAAGAAACCCAATTAATAAACTCTAAATTATTTTACATATTCTGAAAGAGTAACTCCTCTCACATCTTTTGGTACCATTTTTGTGTGGTATGTTTTTACGCTTGGATGAACACGACGCATTGTTTGCGAACATGCAAATTTCGAAATGTTTGCCAGGGGGGATGGAAAAATTGAAACAACAAAAGATGAACAAAAGCAAACCTCCATCATAAAATAAAAATAGCATAACTTTTAACGAAAATGTCTCCGCTTAATAACTTGGCAGGGGTTGTGTACACATATGACTACATTCTGTATGAAAATGAGATAAATCTGAGGAGTTCAGGCATGAGTGAGCACACGTCAAAGAACAAAATAATCTCTTTCCAAAAGTATTAGGAGGCCTTTTTTTAGGTCTTTCAGTGCAATTTACTCTTTTTATGTGTACTCATTCGTGCATTACTTGATAGTCAATCTAATTTTCATGCAGAATGTAGTCAATATGGTTAACAACACCCCTGCTAAGTTATAAGCGGAAGACATTTTCCGTTAAAAAGTTATGCTTTATATTCATGAGGAGTTTGTTTTGTCATCTTTTGTTGTTCAATTTTTGTCAACACCCTGACACAATTCGAAATTTGCATGTTCGCAAAACAATGCGTCGTGTTCATCCAAGCGTAAAGACATATCACACAAAAAAGGTAACCAGAAGATGCGGGAGGAGTACCTTTCAGATATGTAAAATAATTTAGGGTTATAAATTGGTTTCTTTTTATTGACATTTTTCTAGGTTGTAAAGTTTTTTTTGACTCACTCGGGTATTATATATATATATAATATTACAGTCTGTGTCAAATAAAATGGTACAAGTGGAAAAATTTTTTTTATAGTATGAAGAATTAATCACACCTGCTATATGTTGTATTTTCACAAAAGCAGGAAGATCAGGCTTTCCACCTGCAATTTTTTCATCACATTTGGTGTTGTAATTTTTGAAATATGACTAGTTTTCTACAACAGAAAAATCCATTTTTTCGCACGCCGTCCCATGCCTTTGTGTAATAGGTTTCGCATAATGGGCCATGAAGTGCTCAATTTCAGTGTTTCCTCGTCGCAAAAATTTAGCATAACTTTTCTTTTACGAAACAAATTATACAGAACAAAGCGCATCAGCAAGGAAAATTATTTGGCTTTATTTTGGTACCACATACACACATTATTTGAAAATATTTCACACCTAAATATTTTTTTCCGACTGTACCATTTTTTTGACACAGAGACTGTATATATAATATATATATATATATATAATATATTGTTTATACATTATATAAGATATGATGTTGGTGCCTGATTTTGTCTGTTATGATTTACTTTTATTTATTATGGTTTTTTTCTTGTTTGTTGTGAATTTTCTCTTGAGAAATCCTGATGAAGGCAAATTAGCCGAAAGCTAGATTAAAGATTCAAAGTTTAGCAACGTCTAAGCTGTTCCTAACTTTTTATTTATAAACATATTTCATCTGGACAAAGTTAACGTCGTCATGTCCAAAAAGTTGAGTCTCATCACAACTATATTACAGGGCCCGGAGCGTTTTTGAAAGTGGAGGGGCTCATTTTTGCGTTTTTGTACACGGTTTGCTGAAAAAAGTGGGGGGGGGGGGCTGCAGCCCCCCAGCCCCTCGGCACCGCGGCCCCTGATATATATATATATACAGTTGTCCGCAAAATTGTTCATACCCCTGTCGTTTTTTTAATTTTTTTGAGTCATGCTGCTAACTGAATGCGTTTCGTCAATCTTTCTGTTGATAAGTATGTTAATAACAATTGAAGATGCTAGTACTAGATGTTCCTATGTTATAGTGCAGTCAGACCGGCCAGACCGACCTCAAACCAACTAACAAACAAACCATCCATCTTGAAATTTTCATTTAATTGTAGTTGGTTTGAGGTCGGTCTGGCTGGTCTGACTGCACTATAACATAGGAACATCTAGTACTAGCATCTTCAATTTAACAATTAGGAAAATGTGAAATTTTGAGAAATTCGGTGTTCTAGGGGTAGTTTGTTGACAGATTCACTAAAACCGCCATGTTCATAATTATTCATACCCTATAGGGATGCCAAATCTAATTTCTTATCTAATCATCTCAATTATTATTATTTATTTAAATTTCCACCTAAAATAGTTCTTGCAAATGTCCAGAACCATCATTCATGTTTTTCGTGGGTTTTCACCAATGCGTCCTCTAGAGAACGTCCATGCTGTGTAAGGTTGCATGGTCTTTGGGCCATATTTTGTGAGTCTTCAACTTCCCAGACATATTTCTCAAGGGATTCTTGTCAGGTCGTCGAATTTTCCTCTCCAGATCATTCATTATGATTGTCTTTGAACTACTTCTTGACTAACTTGGCCGTATGCTTCTGAACTTCGTCCTGTTGATATGTCCAATGCTGTCCCAGATAACATTAACAAGCATACTTCTGCAAGTTTTCATCCAGGATCTTAATAAAAATGTCCTCACCGGGATGCCTCCTATTCTGAACAGATTCCCACTGCTACCCGCCCTGATAATCCCCCATAGCAGTTCTATGTGAATGCCATGTACTAAAATCAGGACACTGTTCTTTAGATTGAAGGATTCATCTTGTTTTGCCAAATTGAAGAAAGTCCATATCACTCGTAAATTCTTATTTTCTCTCATCAACTTATATAATTATGGTCCATAAGCAGATAAGTTAAGCTCAGGAACTGTGCAGAGGCCTCCCAATGGGTCTGTATTGGGAAGTGTCTGTATAGATATCCTCTATGCAGTATTTGCTCATTGCCACCTTCGTCTCTGGCTGGTCAGTGGTATCCATTCCGACTTTGGTTGTGATCTGTGTGTTATTGTAGGCCTCTCAGTATACTTATTTGGCAATTCAAGGAAACATCTTGCACTTTTAGTCATGCTCATGGAAGCTTTTTCCCAAGTGTCTTATATCTGGTGCTCATGAAAGAAGCACTTGAGTGCTAAAATCAGGGACTACAAAGTGTTGGTAGAGCGGTTATTCTATTTCAATAACATTTATATGAATGTTCCTAAGTGAAAAATTCAAAGTCCTGGCAAGAAACCAATACTAAAGGGGTTGGAAATCTGAATACTTAGAGGATGGCTCAAAGACCATGCAACCTGACTCAGCCTGGAGGTTTTCCAGAGAAAACATGGGCCAGACCCCACAGAAGCCATGATGAACGACTATAGACTTTTGCAAAAAATATTTCAGATGGTTATTTTGAAGAAAATAATATGTATTTGTGGTTATTTTATAGGAAATTGGACTGGGCACCCCTAGGGTATGAACAATTATGAACATGGTGTTTTTCGTAAATATGTCAATAAAATACCCCTGGGATATCAAATTGCTCAAAATATCAAATTTTCCTAATAGTCCAGATGTTGGTAACATACTGATCAGCCAAAAGTTTGACGAAACTCATTTATTTAAGAGCAAAATTCAAAAAACTTAAAAAATGTCAGGGGTATGAACAATTTTGCGGACAACTGTATATACATGTATATATATATATATATATATATATATATATATATATATATATATATATATATATATATATATACCTATTTTCGTCCTTAATATATATATATATATATATATATATATAAATATATTTATATATATAAATATATTTATAAATATATAAATATATTTATATATTATAAATATATATTATAAATATATTTATATATCTATTTATAATATATGTACATATATATTGATGTTATTTGTAAACCTTTGTTTTTCGCTTTGTAAATTGTTATTTAACATTGTGAATATATAAAAGAAAGGAGAAGATACTGACTGCTAAATTGTGGTTTTAATATTAAGGCAATTCCATGAATAAGTGGACATGGATTTTAAACCTTTCACTGCAGTGCTTTGCCCTTGTAAATGCAAATTAGGATCTGAAAAAAATTGACCCAAAGACATTTTTACAATACAACCACAAATTTAAGATACACAATTATGTTATTCAGTTTTCTTAATTGCCCATTATAAACTCCGTGTCATAATGTTCTCCATATGTTTGAGATATGTTTTTTTTTTAAATATCACATTCAATGGATGCACGAACAGTATCTTGTTTTACTTTGCATGCATTTTAATGGTAAAAAATTATGTTCCTTCAACTTAAATTTCTTGGCATGCAGAAGATTAAATTGAGATATTTTACCAGTTTATATCATTGGCGAGTTTATTTCCCTAATATAAACAACATTGGCTGGTTAAAGAGTTTCCAGAAGAAAAGATAAAATATAGAAAATATTATCTTTTCGCTGATACATTTGGATCTGTTTGCAATACACAACTCAGGAAATTAAATATTTCTTGTTTGGTCGTATTTGGGGAAAATATCTAATTTGGATAATACGGGTGCTGTGGCCTTTTTATTTTACTTTCACATAACGTTAGTCTCATGCCAAAAGGGCCTTAACATATTTAAACGCCATGCATATTGTACACATAATAAAAACGGTAAGGCCCTTTTGGCATGAGGCCGACGATAATTAAACATAACAGTATTTTTTTATCTACAGGGAACCATTAATTTCAATGAGATCTATAAATAAATCATACCACCATGGTACCGGTTTTTATAGAATAATGAGTGATTGTTAGAAAATACATGCTTATTATACCATATAACTTGATCTTGTATGCTACTATACAGTGCGTCCCAAAAAGATCTATACACTTTTTAAATAGCTACCAAATGAAAAATATATGATTCTTGAGGGAAAGATTTATATCTATATATATAAGGCTCATATCCTCAACTATCATTATGACACAAAAAATTCCAAAAATAACCCATGCTTAAGTGAGTAATGCCCACTTTTGTAAAGGACATACAAAAATAGCCTGCGCAGGAATTTGCACCTGGTTATGAAACGCCATGAAGGAGTCAAAATTAATGATGAAATCGATCGGCCAACAAAGAAAAAAAAATTATTGAAGTCAAAGCATAAATCAATGATATGGAAACAAACGGTGAAACATTACATTTTGAGTAATATTAATTGTTTTTTCTGACATTTGGTTTATTTTTTACTCTGTTGGCTGATTTATTCCATCTTTAATTTTGACTCATTCATGGCGTTCCATAACCAGATGCAAAATGAAGAGTGAATTCCTGCGCAGGCTAATTTTTGTGTCCTTTACAAAAGTGGGCATTACTCACTGAAGCATGCGTTATTTTCGGAATTTTTGGTGTCATAATGATCGTTAAGGATATGAGTCTTATATACATACAAACCTTTTATCCAAGAATCTAATCATTTTTATTAGGTAGCCAATTCAAAAGTGTATCGTTCTTTTTGGGACGCACTGTATAAAGTAGAACCACAGTCTATTGTGAACATAAAATCTACAATAAGTGTCGAAGCATGTAAGAAATGGTAATTTTCTTTGTATCAATAATAAGAATACTTATAGTGTAATTACAATTTAACAGCAAATTGATTAGTCATAAGAGGGAAAACTAGTATAAGGATATTTCCCCCAAAATTTCCTTCTCATTATTCAAAATCTTTCCATAGCAATTAAGTCAAAAGCTTATAATTTCACTATGTATATCAACCATTCGCGCTTAATTTTTACAATCTTTTGTAAGAGTAAATCATTTAATTTTGTTTCTCCTTTTTTCTTATAAACGAATTTTCTTACCATATTATTCAAAATATTGTGAAACTTTGTAGGAATTGAGTAAACAATATAGAAAATGAAGTATGAATTATAATTAAATATAAATCGACTCAGTGCTAAACATTTAAAAACTCATATACCCTTTTAAAAAATTTACTAATTTTCCTGCCGCTCTAGAATTGGAGCAACTTCATTAGCCTAATTTTTAAGTCAAAGTAATGACCTAAGTATTTCAATGGCCTACCAGCCCACTTGGAATTATATTTCATTATGTAAAAAAAGTTTGTACTATCTCAAAAACATATGTTTGTTTTTTTTTTGCCTTTATCAATCTTGGTGCCTGCCAAGTTAACAAAAAATGTAACAAAAAATATAAGTGTAAAAGAGTATCTTCCGCAATTATTGCAGAACGACTGAGCTTAAAATTATACTGCGATATTTCTTTCGATTTTATATTTTTGTTTTTACGAACACTTTTACTACAAATATCTTAAGGCAGTGTCGTAGTCCAGTGATCGTATGACTTGACTGGGGATACAAAGGTCGTGAGTTAGTCCCGGCACCGGGACTTTTAAAAACATTTTAAATAACTTTCTTTACACAAGTACGTTGTTGAAACTTATTTTAAACAACATTATATGTGATATTGCATTACATATGTGATATGTCACTATGCTGGATAATACCTTGGCCAAATAAAACATAGTAAAAATGGTATTTCATTTGTAAAACCAATATCGTAGCCAAAACAATGATCAAAGCCACATGCCTGAATTACAACTTATTATTAACAGAGGTTTACAAAATTCAGAGAGAAAATGGGAATGATGATGAGGACATCCTTACGTGAAAAACAAAATAAATCCCCTTGTAATACAGTTAAATTGTGTAAATTATGTCTTTATTCTATATTTATATATATTATGGAGGTGTCACATTTACCGGGTAAATTGAACGGGTTTTCGCCGTTCACCGAAAAACAACAAATTTCAACACGGCAATAGAACGGCACCGGCCACATTACATTTTTCTTAATTTTCACCGGGTCGGTGTCGTTCTATACCGGGTCTGTATCGTTCTATACCGGGTCTATACCAGGTCCTAGCCAGCCTGGTACCGGGCTGACCGTCCTCATATATAGTCCACGCTTTCCTTTTGTCCGTGTGATTACCGCTTGCCCGCCGGCTTCAACGCTCTCTGACAAGAAAAACAAAATTGTTTTCTTCGCCGGGTGACTCACCGTTTCCAACCGTTCGCGACCGTGCGAAACAAGTTGATACGAACGACGGGACACGGAGGATACCCGGAGATAATACACGGTGGGTCGGTGATGACCCGTCTTCTGTTTTTGCCTTCGGTTCATGCCCGGCGAATATTTTGAGCATGACTGAGCATGCTCAAAATTTTCGCCGGGCATGAACCGCAGGCCTCGGTCGATGGAGACCCGGTGTAAGGGCGGTATAATGGCATTGTAAAGACGGTTTATGAATGGTGTAAGGACGGAACAAGCGCTCCTCACCCGTCCACAAAGCGGTCGTGCACGGTGGTGGTCTGAACTGGCAGATCTTCCCTTATGGTGTCTTAAAATTACTTATATGGTGTCTTCAAACCGCCCTTTGTTTTCGAAGCTCTCGATCTCGTTGCTCTCTTTACAGGTCTAGAGAGGAATGATATTTAAGCTTTTCAAACATACATTATAATCTGAATTATTTTTATTGTCGTTGTCGGGGAGAAGAATTTAAAATTGGGTCCTTTTCTGGACATTTAATCTAAAGTAATGTCAATTCTTTTTTTAATGTTTGCTTTGTTTTGTTTGACATTAGTTTCTAAAGTTTTATTATAACAACTTTGGAAATAAACATTATACTACTTTCCCAATAAGCTTCAGTATAGTTTGGTCTCATACGTTTTTGCCCAAATGACATGTTTACTTTATAACCGCGTTTCATTAAACAGAAATTGTGTTAGTTTTATCGAATATTATTTTAATTTCTCCGCGAAAATGTCCCCGTGCTTTTGAAATAATTAATTCCTGTTATATCAAATGAAATATTGTTATCATGATAAGAGTACTTTATCATCTTTTTTTTAATCATTATATTATGAATTGTCTAATACTTTTTTTCATAATCATTTCATTGCGATATTCTTTTAGCCAAATTATAACATCCATAGAATCACATCAAGAAAAATGTCTACATCATTCATAATTCTGCAGTTTGGATGTTTTTGTATGATCCATGGATTAGTTTTTTGTTTATTTTTGTTTTCATTGTTTTACACACGACCACTTTGAGTGATTTTCTTGTGATTAAATAGATTAATCAGAACTATACAAGAGAATACCTTAATATAATATTTGTATTAATAAAAATACATGCATAATGCCATTGTATTCTATATCTGAGAAACCGTCTCTAAGAATGCCAAAAATACGAATTTTGTTACCCATAGATTGTATATAATTCATGTAATTAATTCAATATCACTAGGGTATATGGTTATGTTTGTGAGATAGCAATATGAACCATTTTTCAAGGAAGCCTAGTACACAGAATCGGAAATACAAAAAGAAACTTACCCAGGCATTTCCCGACCGAAAATTTAGGGAAAAGGTGCCTAAAATGGATTAGTTGCCGTTTGCCCCCCCCCCTCGTTTATACGAACGCCCCTCCCCTAGAATCAATAAATAATGGTATACATGTATACTGAATGGATGAAGATGACCCGTGTAGAACGACTCCACCTGCATGGATTGTTTAATAAATGATGGGATATTGGACGACCAAAGAACAAACGCAGACCCCCTATATATCAATAATAATAATCAAAACATACAAATATCATTATTTCGAAATGAAGAAACTTTTGGGAAAAAAAATCCTTGAGTTTTCCCGTTCTTTCAGAACTCTAAGATAGAACAATACAATAAGTACACATTTGATATTGTATAAAATCTATATAAAGTTAAATATTAACCAGCACTGAATTGATATGAAAACTGAAACAGAGGCTAAAGTAATGTAACAAATGCGACAAAAATATGGGCCCCTATAAAACTATAATTCCGAGTAAAGCAGCCCCAAATAAAGTTGATAATCACCTCCCTGTTATGTCATATGATTATTTCTTATGGTATATAATAATTTGTTTTGTAAAATATTACTCTGGGTATTTAGTTTTTAATTCATTAGATATTGATTGATCTTGTGGTAAACAATCAGGGACAACTGACTTTAAAGCATAGTTTGTACGATAGTTCATGTACTAGGAGTTGGCAAGTTCAGCCACAAGGGGCGTACTTGATGCGGAAAAAAAAAGGGGGGGGGTTATCGATTTATGTTGCCCGACCTCACCACGGTCCATCTCCGGCCTGTAAACGGGCATGAAAACGGCGCGGCGTCCTCATTCAGTCCTTTTACCGCCCTTTTAACGACTGGTCCGGTTGAAGACCGTTCTGAAATACCCGGTCATTACCCGAAAAAACCCGCAGAGTTGGCCGTTCTTTAAACAATCCTTTCGGGAACGGGTGCCCAGCGAGCTCCTATGACGTGTTGGACGGGCTTCAACCGCTTCACCGTATGCCTCACCGTTGCGCCATGTGCACAAATTTGGCCAGAACGGTGTGCGAACGGTGCGCCAACCGGCTAATGTGACACCTGCATTACGGAGAGTGATGCAGTGGCGATCCAGGTGGTGAATCGCAGGGACGCCCCATAATATGAGGAACGCTCATTGGTCGGCGCGCCTCCTATCTGCGCATCACCCACTATTTCAAATCTTCATCCGCAACGGCGGGGGGCTGGGGGGGGGGTAGAAAAGACAAAATCAAGAACTACTTGTTAAATCATCTATGAAGCACAATTACCAAACAATTTCTTTATTCTATATTTTCTCTGTGAGTATATATTTTTTCCTTTGGCTGAGGAAAACCCAACCCAATTTGAGGAGCGCTCTATTCGCCGGTAACTAATTTCATTTCATGCTTTTCAAATCAATAGCAGCGACACATTTGAGGAGATGTACTTTTTTGTCCAAATAGCATTGCACTCTCTTTATGTTCAGAATTATTTGCACTGTTCTGGATTCTGTCATAAAAAAAACGGTTATATCGAGAGAGAGAGAGAGAGAGAGAGAGAGATTTGAGTTGGGGGAGAAAGAGTTGGAGAGTTAGAGAGAGTTAGAGATAGTGAGATCAGACAGCACTGCGAGAGAGGGGGTAAACACGTTTCTTAAGTTTTCTTAGTAATTCATATTTCAGTTTCCTTTCGTATTAATATTCATCAGTGATGCAAGCATAATTCTGATTCATGTACGCCCTATTTCATTGAAACTGAGATTCTCATTTAATGTTTTAGGGCTTATTACCTTAACGGATTATACTACTACGACTACAAATAAATTAAAAAGAAAATATCTTGATAAAGATAAACCATCTAAATTGAAAATTTCATAAGTTTTCTCGTATTTTATTGTATTCTGATTTGAATCAAACTTTCATTTTTGTATGATTCAGCTGACTTCGTAGGGTGATGTGTTGGGAATGCAAGTTAAAAAAACAAAAAAAAAACACGTAAACGAATGGGCTTATTATCACGATTATTTTAAATCAGTTTTCCGCTCTCTCCCAACTCCTACGTCAAGCTTCTCCTTCTCACCTTGCTCTCTCTCGCCTCACACACACACACACCACACACCACACACACCCACACACCAACGCACACCACACACACACACACACACCACACACACCACACACACACACACACACACCACACACACACACACACAACATACACCCTCACAACATATCAACACGCACTCACAAAACTCTCTCTCATTCTCTCTCGGTGTATAGGTACGCGGCATAATAACGGAACTTACTTGGATCTGCATAGCAAATGTTATTTTCCTATATTTAGTCTGCTTTCTGCTTCAACTTCTTAAAGTCTCCTAAGCATTATTTTCTAAAGGCCTTGAAAATTTTGAGAAATTATCTATAATCAGCTTGTTGTTTGAAATTATGGTAAGTGGTCTCTCGGGAATGTAAGCCTACTGATACAGTAATAAATATTTATTTATTCGTGGTTTTATTCAAGTCGTGATCGACAGGCGATGGCTGTATTGTTCACAATTTAGGTCTACACATCACGTTAATGTGACAATTAAATGCTTCATGATTTCTTAGCATTTTTCATTAGCTTTTTATTTCTTTTTTTAGAAACATAATTTATAAGATGAATAGACAATAAGGACTGTCTGAAGTTCCCTAAACGGTAAGTTCAAAACAAACATTACCTCCATGTGGCAAATCGCATTACCAGTCATTAGGTCGTTTTTAAAGTTATTATTCAAAAACTTTGTCCTGCTTTTTGTAGAAACATCTTGCTCTTACCAATAAAAAATAATGAAAAAGAACTGAATGGATTTCGTAAGCACTTAAGTGCCTTAAAGGATTATGAAGATCAATTATAAACCTGGTTCTACTCGTGTTTAAACGTTCCCATTATTGCGATATGGGTTGTCATTCATAGAAAGCTAATATTATGAAGCTTTCTTATCATTTATTTTACAAATATAACTTTTTAACAAGACAAAAGAACTAATGTAACAATTTTGGGAGATGGGGATATAATGATCTTTGCCCTTGTATTAATACCGTATGGTCATTATTTATTTGAGAAAAAAAAACACTTTCACCAAAAAAACAAAAAAAAAAGAAGAAGAAGAAAAAGAAGAAGAAGAAAAAAAAAGAAAAAAAAGATCGTTCCCTTTGTTTTAGAAATGACCGTGTCTGATCATCTACTGCTGTCAAGAATGAAAATTCGTCCCTTTCAAAATAAACAAAAATGGTTGACCACACTATAATAATAAACCAAATCATGCACATATAACAAATATACCGAAAGTCTTGGAAAGTAAAAAATACAGGTTAAGCTATGCTGCAATACCTAAGACTCTGGAAATTACAATCCACCCCACTGCAGTCTGTATCAAATAAAATGATAGTGTTGGTAAGCATTTTTTTTTTTATTGTATGAAGATTAGTCACAACCTGGTCATACTTGATGTTTCCATAAAGCATGAAATATAAGTTTTGTTCTGCATTTTTTCATCTTATTTGGTTTTGAAGATCTTGAGATATGATTAGTTTTCTACAATCATGCCTTTGTGTATAGATTTCATACATAAGCCGCCAAAATGAACGTATAAGGACAACGGGTTTGTGTACAATTAATTCTCTTAACTTCACACAAGAATTAACACATTTTTTATTCTGCAAAAGCTAATTATTTGAAATAAATTGCATCGGCAAGAAAAACAATATTGGCTTTAATTTGATACCACATATACATATGATTTGAAAAGATTTCATTCCTAATTCATTTTTTCCGCAACTGTACCATTTCTTTTTATACAGACTGTACATAAAATATGGGGATGAGGTGGGGGTACATCTTCTCTCGTCTCACTATCGACACTCATCATTGTGTAGGTCTATAATTACGTGCAATTAAAAAAAAAAGTGGTTCGGAAAAAGTATGTCTAATTACCAAATCACACGAATGACGTTTTTTAATTTCGTATAGCTTTTATAATTATCGGGGTGAATATCACCCGTAGCTAATTATACTGTCAATCACGTTTCTACCCGTCATTTTATATCGCCTGTTTAGAGCCAGATGGGCGCTATTGCATCTCAAAAACGTTCCGTTAAGAACCAGAAGGGCGCTATTGCTGTACAAAGTCAATGGTAATAGCGCCCTTGTGGTTCTCAATGGAACATCTTTGATCTGCAATAGCGCCCTTCTGGTCCTCAGCCGACGATATGCCCCTCCCCTAAAAACACTTTTGAAACAATAGAAGCTATCTATTCGAGATCGTGATAAAGGAAGCGATAGTCAAGAATGATAAGTGGTTCATTTAACTCCGTCTTAAAATTGAATTTCACCCCTTTATTTATTCATGTTTTTATTGTTTGTTTTTGTTTGTTTGTTATTGTTATTGTTTGTTTGTTTGGGGTGTTTTGGGGGATTTTTTTTTTTAATACTTTTTTTACATTGCATTCAATAGAAACTGTATTTTTTATCTTTAAATGACTTTTACGTATAGGCCTACGCTTTCTAAAAATGCATAAAAAAATACCATCGCAGTAAAGAAAATTTAACGTAATATAGCTAAGTGATATAATCTTTATAAAATGCACTCATATTTATCAAAAGTTTTTACCCCCCCCCAAAAAAAAAAACAAAACAAAACAAAACAAAACAAAACAAAAAACCCAAACAAACAAATACTGCAACATAATCAAATGACAAACTTGACTAAACACTTGTAAATTGTACATGCATGCTTGATGATACGAGTATAAGAATAGAAAGACTAACTTTTGAAAAAGAAAAGTTTAGAAAGATGGTTCTAAAACTGTTTATACGATGATACCACATCCAATATCGAAGCATTGACAGCAACCATGAATAATGATATCCTGTTTTTTTTTATTTTTTAGTAGTAACATGTCATGGTAATAACAACGTGTCACACCACAACCCCAACGCATACACACTTATCCTCGAACACACATACACGCAAGCACGCACATACACACTCACATCCATTACTGAAGCCACATCCACCAAACTAAGCCACATACACAAACTCACGCACACCCACTCACCCACCCTCACCTACCCACACACACCTATATCTACATACACGTACATCTTCGCTCACCCCTACCACCCACGTGACGTATTAGCTAAGCATATATGTGTATAGATGCTGGAATGAATTGGATAATGAGTAGTTATATAAGCAGAAAGTTATATTATATATGCCTCTTCTATAGTTCAAAGTCTTCTGGAGCTGAGACAGTGGCGTCGAGGGAGTACTGGAAGGTGCAATAACTGTCTTGATTTACATTGACGTTACGATCGGTCTTTATAGATCTTAGTAAGAGGTTAGTGACTTTGACAAAGAACTCCTGAGCTAGCTTGAAATTAATTCAGCAAAGAATACCCATCCTAATATTCTGAAGTAACGATTCATCTTTACAGATTAGCCGATCTTAGTGAGATGACTTTTACAAAACTCCTGTGCTTGAAATTGATTCGGCCAAGAATACATGTCTTGATATTTTGAAGTTATGATAGGTCTTTACAGATTAGCCGATCTTAGTGAGAGTAAGTGACTTCTACACAGAACTCCTAGTTTTGAAATTAATTCAGAAAAGAATACTTTTTCTCAAACTATCAGTTACGAAATTGGTCTTTATAGGATAGAAGCGTCAATGAGAGTTGGTGATTCGACAAAGAACTCCAAACCTTGAAATTAATCAGCAAAAATACATATCTTCATATTCCGAAGTTCACATGTTCTTATAAGATAATCCATCTTAGTGAGATTGAGCGATTTCGACGAAGAACTCCTGAACTTGATATAATTCAGCAACAATTCGTATCATTTAAAGAAGATTTATACATTTCCATTGGCAAAACAGATTACTCCTTACAGAAATGTAAAGCCTAAAGTAATAATCGCTACGACTTGATAAATGGTTTGATTTCATTCATTGGCACGTGGGAACAGGTGATGATAATCACTTACATCTGCAGGCGCGAAGTCAGAACGACTTCGAATGGTTCATCATAACGTCATTTTCAGTTGGATGGGTTGTTCGGTCTTTACCTATCCAGTACAGATATTGGATAGATATCTTCTTCATCGACAGCAATCCAGTACGTGATTGCAATGACGTTAGCAATCGTGTGTCGGTTTATGGTTCACACACCATACGGGGCACTGACAGTGGAGCGTTACATTTCGATTTCCAACCCGTTACAAGCACCGACAATACTGACTCGACGTCGTGTAGGTACTGCATTTCAACCATTTTGATTTACTCGTGTTCGTAGCTTTCATCATTCCCTTTGTTACGCCATTGGGCTAAAAAGAGATATCTCTGGCGTTGCCAATGGTTGTAGAATCAGCCGCGTTATTCCCAATCGTCGCTACGTCTCTTCCTTTTCCCCAACCTGCTTCTGCCCATCCCCATCATGATTATCATATATTGCCGCATCTTTATGGTTCTGCGTCGCCAATATCGTGCAGTCGCTGATCAAGTTAACACAACGTTGCCGAGAACGATCGCCGAATTGGAAACGTGAGATTAGGTCTGCCTTGGTCTAGCCGTCAATCGTTTTCAGTTTCGAATGTGTTCCCATTTGTGGTCTTCATTCTGAATAGATCGTTCAATACTTTCGTTACTCCATTGGCATATGCTTTCATGCATTCACTCTTCACTACAGTGGCAATCAACCATCCGTTTATGGTTTTGGTAAAGACTATCGACAGGCAGTTCTGTCTGTTTTATCTGGTTCAACGAATGTAATAAACAGGCTTTGAATGTGTAGGTTTTTGGCAGAATTTTCATTGAAGATTCCTGCAACACATATAGGCTAGGGCATTATGTCAAAACAAGGTAGGAGACGGGATCTTAGTAATAGTTATAATTAAGGTTAGGGAAATTCTTTAATAGATTATTAGGAGCAGGGTTTCCGATTTGTAATTGAATATTAAATCATTTATAAAATATCAATACATTTTACTGCGCTGTCATTCATAATATCAATATTTACACCAATAAATACTTCAAAAATTTATAATTTTAGCTTGTATCTTGTTTGCAGATGATATCGTTATTTTCCTATAAATTAGGGAAATAACATTATCACACCAAAAATAGAAGCTGGTGATAGATGGTTGTAGAACTAAGATTGTGATTATGCAATAAATCACAAATCTAATAAAAGTTTGTCGTTACAAAAGGTTACTGGAAGATATCTCTGAATTTATTGACAACCATCAATATGGAACAGAACAGGTATACTAATCACCATTACTGGAAAAATTATTGCACTTGTTTTTGAAAATTGGGTGAAAAATAAAGGTCGGTAAGCACTACATGTATTGTTTGCACTTAATTTTCCGATGGCTTTGTTAGACTTGAAGGCAACATTCAGGTTAGAAAATTGTTTGAAAATAATTTCCGATTTAATAAGTTTGAGTGGATAATTAGTTAATCGTTCGAAATCTGGTAAATAATTCACGATGTATTATCTCCTTAGTTTAAAGATCACGCTGGGGTGCCCCAGGGCACAACATTAGGCACAATTGTGGTTCTTTTTTATTAAATGATGCATGTCAACATTAATTTTTATGACCTTAGTTTAGTTGAAAATCGTTTATTACAAACACCATCTGTATTGTCAGCTGAATGCATTAGTTAACTGGTCTTCTGAAAATGATACGAAATTAAATAAAGAAATATCAGAATCACTTCTAAAAAAAAAAAACACTTTTGCCTAATATATTCTTATCTTCTCTGAAATGTACAAAAACTGTAAAAAATACTTGGTGTTTTTATGCAGTCAGATTTAAAATGGGATAACATATTTCAAATATTATAAACAGATGCAAATATTATACAAAGATGATACAAAAAGTATATTTTTAGAATGGTCAATCAGTATAATTTCCCATGTCCGACATTCAGATTTACAATGGATACATTCATCCAATATTGGAATACTGTGTCACGGTGTTTATCTATTTATTAACTAGAATATACTAGTGTGCACAATGTAATGATAAGATGTGGATTGGAATATTTACCCCCCCCCCAAAAAAAAAATAATAATAATAATAATAAAAAATAAATAAATAAATAAATAAATAAAAATTAGAAAAATAAAAAAATTAAAAAATTAAAATAAAATAAAAATAAAGATAAAAATAAATAAATAAAATAAAATAATAATAATAATAAATACAAAATTAAAAATGAGACAATACAGGCTATGTAATGAGTTTGCAAAACTATTTTTTGAAATCCCCACTTCAATAAATGGCTGCCGAAAAAGAAAAAAAATCAATATCATTATGACATGTTCTTAGCTTTACACAATTCAAAGGCGAATCTTATCGATTATGAAAAAGTACAACACCATTATTTCAAAGACTTAAATTACGAATCATACTCATATTTCCGAGTTATCTCATTATTCTATAACCTCCATTTTTATTCAATTTGAATTCTTGAATTTCAATCAGATTTTGAAATTGTATTTATTGATATGATATACCTTGTTGTTCATTATTACTTCAATTTCCAGAATTTATATTCATTATCACAATTTGGAAATGTGTTTATAAGATCTTAGTAGTATATGAAGTGAGTCAGAAAAAACTTTACACCTAGAAAAATGTCAATAAAAAGAAAACCAATTTATAAACCCCAAATTCTTCTACATATTCTGAAAGAGTAACTCCTCCCGCATCTTTTGGTACTAATTTTGTGTGTTATATCTTTACGCTTAGATGAACGCGACGCATTGTTTGCGAACATGTCAATTTCGAATTGTGCCAGAATGGGAGTAAAATCAAAACAACAAAAAGCCAGAAAAAAGCAACTTCATCCTGATTAAAAATTGCATAACTTTTTAACGAAATTTCTTCCGCTTAATAACTTGGCAGGAATGTTGTTACATATATTGACTACATTTTGTATGAAAATTAGATAGATCTGTTGAGTCAGGCACGAGTGAGCACACGTCAAAGACAAAATAATCACTTTTCAAAAGTATTAGGATCCCGTTTTAGGTCTGTCAGTGGCAATTTACTCTTTAATGTGTACTCATTCGTGCATTACTTGACGAGTCAATCTAATTTTCATACAAAATGTAATCGATATGTGTAACAAAACCCCTACCAAGTTATTAAGCGGAAGACATTTTCGTTAAAAAATTATGCTATTTTAATCAGGATAAAGTTGCTTTTTCTAGCTTTTTGTAGTATTGATTTTACTCCCATTCTGGCACAATTCGAAATTGACATGTTCGCAAACAATGCGTCGTGTTCATCCAAGCGTATAGACATACCACACAAAAATGGTACCAGAAGATGCGGGAGGAGTTACTCTTTCAGAATATGTAAAATAATTTGGGGTTTAGAAATTGGTGTTCTTTTTATTGACATTTTTCTAGGTGTAAAGTTTTTTTTGACTCACTCGGTATATGTATGTTTTGTCATATACACTGTTCGTCATAAATGTGGAATATTTATTTTTGGCTGAAGCGACATTATGTTGCTCCGGCTTTAATTTCTTGAATGTGTTTATCACCGCTTTCATTTTCCGGGATCCTAGCTATATCTTGGACGTTCCCTCAACCCTTCCCTGGGATTTTTCTTCCAAAAAGTTTGTCACCCCCGAAGATGGCCATTTTCGTCATTTTTTCTTATTTTGGGGCCCTTTTTGTTTACGTGACGCACCAAGGCCCCCCAGTCCTACCCCAAGGAAACACGTGTGATGTTTAGAATTGTTATTGTTCTTTAAGTTAAATCTAGTTTTATGGTTACAGGCTCGACTCTTTTGTCTAGGGGAGGGGTCAAAATTTATTTTGATTGGGGTTAAACATTGGTTTTATTGATTTTTACACCGTGGAAATATTTTTATCTTCCTTAATTGTATTGTAAAATCCCAACCATACATTAATTAAAATAATACATTATCTACAATTACCATTGTCATCAAGGCTGACCAAAAACTAAGGGGGAAATGATGACAATTAAGGGTTAAAGGTTGTTTTTTTTAAAATTTATTTTGTTTTCAGCATGAAGATGGAATAAAATATTCTGAATTTTCACCAGTCTCACTTTTTACTTCAACTCCTCCCCTAGACACGAGACCTAAGCCCGTCCCCATAAATATAGATTTAACTTAAAGAACAATATAAACAATACACCTCCGACGCGTTTCCTGGGGGTAGGACTGAGGGGGGCTTGATCGGCCGGGAAAACAAAAAGGGGCCCCAAAATGAGAAAAAATGAGAAAAAATGGCCATCATGGGAGTTGACAAAACTTTTTTTAGGGAAGAAAAAAAATCCACGTGAAGGGTTGGAAGAATGTCCAAGATATAGCCAGGGTCCCAAAAAATAAAAGCATGGACAAACATATTCAAGAAATTAAAGCCGGAGCAAAATCATGTTACTGTAGCGGCAAAAAATATTCCACCTTTATGACGGACAGTGTATATTTACGTATGAATAACCTTTATGCATTTTTATTGTAAAAATATTAATTTCAGCCTATCGGCCATTAATTGTTTTTTTTTTTTTTTTAATTCACATTAAACCATCAATTCTGTGACAAGTCATCCTTATCTCAATCTTTATTTACAAACATTTAGCGTAGTATTGTTCGGTTAAAAGTGGTTTTTCACTTGCCATGAAACGGGTTTGAGAAGGGTTTATGACTAGTTTCTCAAGTCATTTTATTGCATTTTTTGCTAGAGATACACGCTTGCATGGTTTAAATGGATCAATTAAAAAAGAGAGATATATTAAGGCATTCAAGCGAAATATAAAAGCTTAAATTGCCCCGCTTCAGGCAAAGAATATGTCTAAATTTCAGCTCGCGCCCTTGGAGCTCGAATGTTTCATTTGAAAAGGAATTTTACCAAGTCGTCCTTAAAGTTACGAACGACTGGAACATGTTCTTGGGTGCTATTTTAATCACATGCTTTATAACTTAGCTCAGGAACTGATCACCAGTTGTTCTTAAAGTCACTTACAAACAACTTGGTGAAACACAATCTGACTGATTTTACCTTCGTTTTAAAATTAAACTTTCTCTGGAGATTAAGTTTGAGTGGAAGGTTTAGAATAGCTTTGTGTTTGTGCGGTGCTATTGTTCGGTTAAACCAGGACTGAGCCTCAACTCTAAACCTCGGTTCAGAATACGGGCTGAAGTGTTTCCAAAGAACAAAAATAAATTTACCGAAACTGAATCCCAAATTTTTTGCAATTCAGTGGCACATTCGTTGAATCTTAAAAAATAAAAAAATAAAAAAATAAATAAATAAAAAATAAAAAAATAAATAAATAAAAAATAAAAAAATTAAATAAAAAAAGAAATAAGAAAGTAAGAAAAGAAAGAAGAATACTTTTCATGTCCATCTGTCCCGCTATCATGGCTATTGCGATATATCACAGCCACATCTCATACTCAAGTGGTTCTTGATATATCGCAAGAGCGGGAACAACGGACGTAAAAACATATATCGTTAGTGGGCAGTGGCGTATCTAGGGGGGGGGGCAAGGGGGCACGTGCCCGGGCGGAGCTTCAAGGGGGGCAAAAAAGGAAAAGAAAAAAAAAAAAAAAAAAAGGAAAGAGAAGGAGAGGAAGAAAGGAGATCGATGATCCACAGTCGATATCATATGAAAACGTGAACAATCAAAAAAGGACAGTGTTATTTTATACCAAACACGCACAGTTCCACTACAGTGCACTAACGACCAGAAAATCTTACGGGAAATGTGTGTACTGGGTATAGACTCTCTCTACGTCTGACCGTCGATATCGCGATAACAATGCCCTGAATAAGACCGTGTAAAAGGAGAGTGCAAGCTGTGCAGTCAGGATCGAAGTATTTATCATGATATTTTTTTTTTATGATATCAAAAACGCGGGAAATATTGACCAATCACAAAGAAGTTAAAATCATTGGAAAGAGAAATTAATATATTTACTTCACTCAGCGTAACTAGGAAATCGATGCGCTGCTGAATTTTACAGAAAGCTTTTAGTGACTGCTTTTGACCAAATATCATTTTCACACAGAAAACGACCCAAAAATGACTAAAATGGGAGATTTTAAAGCTCAAAACGCGAGGGTTAGGGGTAAAAAAATATTCTTCCCAAGGTTTTATCTTGTTTTTATACATTAACCCTCATAAAACCTGTGTACTAAGTAAATGATCTTCTCGATTTTTTTTATTCCAGTATATTCAACAAAACTCCCGTTTTTCGGCATTCCTTCCATTGACAATCGGTGCGTGAAATGGTTTTCCTAGAAAGAAGCCCCAACGTTTTCATATGTGGGGTCATGTTTCCTCCCATTATTAATTTGGGCGCCCCTACATAGCACCACTAAGTTTAACTTTTGGGCCCAAAAGTTTCCAGTAATTTTTTTAGGTTTAGTACCTTAGTTATCTTAGTTTCGGTCAATTTTGCGCCCCCTGTATATTAAAGATCAAATCGGCGCCCTTAACTTCAATTTAGCGTCCTTTTATAATGTTAAGATCAATTTGTGTGCCCGGTGTGTACACTCCTAATCCTAATTTTAAGACCAATTTGACATCCCCTGAGTTTCAATTTAATTTAGAGTCCCTTTAAATAGTTTAAGATCATATGGCACCTCAAATTTCATGATCAATTTCCATACTTTTTCTCGCTGCCTAATTATTCCCTTTTTGTTCTTCATTGTCAATTGTCTTTGTTTCCGTATTTTATGACTATTCGGTCTCAAGACCTGTTCCTTGCAAAGCTCATTCAGTTCAGAGCTCTAGAATTTTTCGCTCGCGCTTCTGCGCTCGCATTATATATGTTTCAAAATCATTTGAGGAGGACCAACAAAAAAGGTTTAAAATTATTATTTTCCTACTAAAAAAAACGAATCCGATGCATAGGTCTACAATTCCCAAAACATTTTGTGCAATAGGCCTTTTGACACCCTGAAGGTAAGGCATTTTTTTATTATTATTGTACCTTCGTTGATAACGAAATCTGTATTAATGATTCTTAAATGCGCAGATTCGAGTAATGCACGAACTCAAAATTTTCCGCTCGCGGCTTCGCGCTCGCATTAAATTAAAAAATATTTGAGAGGAAATAAAAAAAACTGATAAGCTACATGTATGTATGGACAGCAATCATCCCAGATCTGAGGACATGTATATGAGCCACTGGTACAATTAACTAAAAACAAATCGTTGAGCAAAACTGGAGTAGACCGGGGGCGCAAAGTCAACAATTGCCGGGCGCACTTGCCCTAGATACGCCACTGTTAGTGGGTGGTGTGTTTGTATGTATGGTGTGGAGTGTGTGGGTGTGTGTGTGTGTGTTTGTGTGTGTGGTGTGTGTGCGTGTGTGTGTCTTAGATAGAGAGAGAGAGAGATAAGAGAGATGGAGGGGAACTTGAGAGAAAATGATAGAGGGAGAGAGAGAGAGAAGAAGATGTAAAAAAAAACATTTTATGGTAACACTATCATTCGGTCATTAAACACTAGTCTTGCCACGTGTTGAATAAACAAAATCTAGATATCAGCAATACTATACCCAACAAAAAAGTAAGTCCCCCCTAATCAAAATGATGAAACTTTTGAACGGGAATGTTTTGAGCACAGTAATTTAGAGTGAGGTTTTCTACACTTATTGAGTACCTTCTGTGAAAAAATGACATTGATCCCCTGAGACATGCATGAGTAATGGACATTTTCAAAAGTCACAAGGGTCATTTTTGGGTCTGTAAAAATAATAATTAAAAAAAAAATATTATTTTAACCTTGCGTTTAATTGTTTTGGTGGTTTAATCATGCAAATTTTGACCATCCAACAGCAATCACGACACATTTCACTATTTTTCATGGATGAGTGAGCACAATTTAGAAGATTAAGCTCCGACCTCCAAAAATGGTAAAATCTTAAAAAATTTATTTAAAGAATTGACATCAGATATTATTATCAACGTTATCGACACATTTTGTGAGAACATGAGCACTATTCGTCGTGTCATGGAGCACACTTTAAAGGTGACTTTTGTGACTTTTGTAATGACAATTTTGCCTTTAACGTGTGTTTATTCATGCATTACGCAACGGTTTTTTTATCTCATTTTCGCACATAAGTTAGTCGATGAGTATATAAACATAACCGCCAACCGATATTACCCAACACCTTTTTGTTATAAGTTCCAGCATGTAGATTTGGGGTTTGTTTTTGCCTCGAGATTGTACACAATGTCAATTGAGAGGAAATCAAAGTTTTAACAAAATTGAAATTCGGCTTAATTTCATTGATGATTTTTGTTAATTCTACTGAGAGTTTTTTCATGAAACTCGGCACACAACTTCAGTGTGGTAATAACTAAGAGGAACAAACGCTAAATTGATAATATGATAAGGCACGAGGTGGGGCCAAAGCTCTGAAATTTCTTCTTATTTGCATGTTTTTCTAATAACTTCTGCTCATTGAAACGTAAAACCCTGGAATTTTCGTGAAACTAAAATCAAATGAACTATCCATATCCAAGAAAGTCTGTGACAATTATCAAAAGTACGCAATTTAATTTTAGTGCACAAACGAAAAAACGGCTTTTCACGTTTCACGTGTTCATTGAAGCGTGAATTTTTAATAAAATGCCATAACATCATTTAAAAAAATTGACATAGGGTACATGCAAGTAATATGGGCCAGCAGGTAATATGGGCCACCTGAAGCAAATCATGTCGTGACCGTCGACCGGTGACCGGTGTGAGCACCATAATGTTGTTCATATGTACTGTATACGAAAATATATCGTCGTGAGAGTATCTGATGCCGAAAATTCTCTGAGAAAATTGCTGAAAACCAACAAGGTAGATAAAAGTTACGGCATTTTTTTACCCTGATGTAAAATTTGATATTTCACAGAATGTGATGGTGAAAGAGTGTTTTAGGGGGTAACCTCGATTGTTTTGTATATTTAGTAAGCTTATAGTTTCATTTTGATCATACTAGCGTGTACAGGTTAATTTGTTTTAGTGAAGGGGTGCAATGAGGCATTGAATGCTTGCCTGACACATCAACATTAGTGCAGGTAATATGGGACATCCAAAATGGCGGAAATGATTCTGGTACTTAGTATTGGGATGAGGCATCAATCTCTTTGCTACGATTTTGTGGGGTATATTCACAGTATATAATTAATATAAATAACTTATTGTAGGCCTATATTGACTTGTATAATGAAAATAATATTTAAATAATATTAAAACAAGAAATAATATACAAAATACATAACATTAAAATATATAGTCAAAGGATTTACTGAAGGATCTTATAATTTCGAATTATATCTTAAAGTTAATGATTTTCAACATTTTAAGCAAATTCCAGACATGGTAGAGTCATTGTAGTTTTTAAAACATACATTAAATACATGTGCCAATATTACCTGCACATGCAGGTAATACGGGCACTTTGGTATTGACGTCAACTTTGAATATTGCAGACAGGGGGGATGGTGATAATTGGTTTTCTTCACAATAAAAGTTAGAGCAGTAGTTATTGATTCATATAAACAAAGATTAGACTGTGTGTCATTTCGTAATTTTATGCAAATTAGGCAAATGAGCTTAGGGTGCCCATATTACCTGCATGTACCCTACATATAGCAAAAAATGTTGATAAAATGATTGTATTACATAAAAAACAATACTTGCCTAAGAAATTTGAAAATATCCCTTAAAAATTTTGTTAAATTTTTTATTGAGTGTTCATTCAACAGTAAATTGATGGGTATTGTTTAAAACACTCTTCCAGATTGCATATTCCGTCATAATCAGTAATTTTTAAAAGTAAAAATGTGTTAAAAATGCAATATTGCAAATTTTACCTCATGTTCATCCAACCGTGAAATTTAAAGCAAAAGTCGTTTGATGTGTTATAAATTAAATGCAACAACCCTTCTGAACACATCTTTTGTTGAAAAGTTTGAATTTGTTAAAATAATATTTAATTAAAGTTATGAAATTAACCTTGTGACTTTCGAAAAGTGACATTTTTGCATTTTGACTGTGCTCATTGAAGCATGACGAAACGAATTTCCGTAAAATTCACTAAAATGGAAGTTGATAAAATTACCAACAATCACATGTAAAAGAATTTGTAAAAGTCCTCTTTTATATAAAAAAAAAAGAAAAGTTACATCAATTAGATTAGGGGGACTTACTTTTTTGTTGGGTATAGATAACAATACACATTTACAGTATCATGATATATCAGATAAGGTTTGTCTTGAAAAAAAAAAAGAAAGAAACTGGCTTTGAAAAGAAAAATGGCAAAATAATATACCAAATAAGGACATGACAGAAAGAGTCTAATTAAATAATTATGTATTATTAATGCATAGATAACGACAGGATATGACACCATAGCAACGAGCTCAAATACACGGGAGTGAAAACATCAATACATAATTGCGAAATTATTAGATAAATCAAATAAGGTTTTTTCTTAAAAAAGGCTCATGTGAAAAAGGACAAAATATATACCAAAATAATAAAGACACAACACAGACAGTAAATAACATAATCATGCATTATTAATATTGTGCAATTGATATGAAGCGATAACGACAATATACTGACACCAAGCAACGCGGTTAGAGTTCACCAGAGCAAAAACATCAATACATAATTGCAAACTTTATCATTTGAAAATACTCTCTGTGAATAAAAGACAAAATATAGCCTTAATAAAGACACGACAGAGTCAGAGAGAGTCCAATTAAATAATTATGTGTGATTATTATTGTATAATTTAGTAATGAAGCAATAACGACAGGACACTGACACAGATCTGCACTGACACTATCATATGCAACGAGGTCGATAATTATTATTATTATTATTATTATTATTATTATTTAACCCTGTCATCACCCTCTTCGTCTTCTTGACAATCGATTCCTTCAGTCATCATTTGTCCTCGGCTTCCGTCCTCCGATCACAATCTCTCCGAATTCATTGGACGAGTCGAAGACGAGTCCAATATTTAGGAAAGCGAGTTCAGTATATCCTTGTATTGACCGAAAATAGGACATCTAATCTTTTCATTATTACCGAGGATTTTAACAATA
>CALNVZ010003432.1:10136819-10150952 GCA_940671915.1 Paracentrotus lividus | reverse complement strand
AAATTATTGACCAATCACAAAGGAAGTAAAATCATTGGAAAGAGAAATATATATTACTTCACTCAGACGTAAACTAGGAAATCGATGCGCTGCTGAATTTTTACAGAAAGCTTTAGTGACTGCTGTTTTGGGACCAAAAATATCATTTTCACACAGAAAAACGACCCAAAAATGACTAAAATGGGAGATTTTAAAGCTCAAAACGCGGCAGGGTTTAGGGTAAAAAAAATATTTCTTCCCAAGGATTTATCTATGTTAATACATTAAACCCCTCATACAACCTGTTGTAACTAAGTAATATGATCTTCTCGATTTTTTTTATATCCAGTATATTCAACAAAACTCCGTTTTCGCATTCCTTCCATGACATATCCGCTGTGCGCTGAAAATGGTTTTCTAGAAGAAGGCCCCAACGTTTTCATTAGTGGGGTCATGTTTCCTCCCATTATTAATTTTGGCCGCCCTCCTACATAGCACCACTAAGTTTAAACTTTTTGGCGGCCCAAAAAAAGTTTCCAGTAATTTTTTTTAGGTATAGTTACCTTAGCTTATCTTAGTTTCGCGTCATTTTGCGCCCCCTGTATTATTAAAGATCCCAAATCGGCGCCCTTAACTTCAATTTAGCGTCCTTTACTAAAATGTTTAAGATCAATTGGTGTATTCCCCCCGGTGTGTACACTCCTATCCTTAATTTAAGACCAATTGACATCCGCTAGTTCAAATTTTAATTAGATAGTGCCCCTTTAAATTAGTTTTAAGATCAATATTGGCACTCAAATTTTCCATGATCAATTTCCATACTTTTTCTCGCGACATGCCTAATTATTCCTTTTTGTTCTTCATTGTCAATTGTCTTTTGTTTCCGTATTTATGAAACTATTCGGTCTCAAGAACCTGTTCCCTTGCAAAGCCTTCATTCAAGTTCAGAGCGTCTAGAATTTTTTCGCTCGCGCTTCGCGCTCGCATTATATTATATGTTTCAAAATCATTTGAGAGAGGACCAAACAAAAAAGGTTTAAAATTATTATTTTCCTACTAAAAAAAAAAGAATCGATGCATAGGCTACATTTCCCAAAAACATTTTGGCAATAGGCCTTTTGACACCCTGAATAAGTCATTTTCTTTATATTATTGTAACCTTCTGATAACGAAATCTGTATTAATGATTCTTAAATGGCAAGATTCGAGTAATGCCACGAACTCAAAATTTTCCGCTCGCGTTCGCGCTCGCATTAATTAACAATATTTGAGAGGAAATTAAAAAAAACTGATAAGCTACATGTATGTAAATGGAAACAGCAAATCATCCCAGATCTGAGGACATGTATATGAGCCACTAGTACAAATTGTATAACTAAAAACAAATCGTGAGCAAAACTGGCAAGTTAGACGGGGGGGGGGGGCGCCAATCAACAATTTTGCCCGGGGCGCCACTTGACCCTAGATAACGCCACTGTTAGGGTTGTTGTGTGTTTGTATGTATGTGTGTGAGAGTGTTGTGGGTGTGCAAGTTGTGTGATATACTGTGTGTGTGTGTGCTGTGTGCGTGCGTGGTGTGTTTAGATAGAGAGATGAGAGAGATAAAGAGAATGAGGAGGGGAACTTGAGAGAAAATGATAGAGGATGAGAGAGATTAGAAGAGATGCTAAAAAAAAACATTTTATTGGTAACACTATCATTCGGCATTAAACCAACTAGTCTTGCCACGTGTTGATATAAACAAAATCTTAGATATCAGCAATACTATACCAACAAAAAAGTAAGTCCCCCCTAATCAAAATTGATTGAAACTTCTGAAACGCGGAATGTTTTGAGCACAGAATTTAGAGTGAGGTTTTCTACACTTATTGAGTACCTCTGTTGAAAAAATGACATTGATATCCCCTGAGACATGCGATGAGTAATGGACATTTTCAAAAGTCACAAGGGCTGGTCATTTTTGGGTCTGTAAAAATTAATAATAAAAAAAAAAAATATTATTTTAACCTGCGTTTAATTGTTGGTGTTTAATCATGCCAATTTTGACCAATCCAAACAGCAATCACGACACATTCACTATTTTTCAATGATGAGTGAGCACCAATTAGAAGATTAAGCTCCGACTTCCAAAAATGGAAAATCTTAAAAAATTATTTAAAAGATTGACATCAGATATTATTATCAACGTTACGACACATTTTGTGTCGAGAACTGAAGCACTATTCGTCGTGTCATTGGAGCACACTGTTTAAAGGTGACTTTTGTGACATATTATGTAATGGGACAAATTTTGCCTTATAACGTACATAATTATCATCTATTGTTTATTCATGCATAAACTACGCAACGGTTTATCTCATTTTCGCACATAAGTTAGTCGATGTAGTATATAACATAACCGCCAACGATATTACCCAACACCTTTTTTGTTATAAGTTCCAGCATGGTTAGATTTGGGGTTTGTTTTTGCTCTAGATTTACACAATGTCAATTGAGGAGAAATCAAAGTTTTAACAAATTGAAATTCGGCTAATTTCATTGATGATTTTTGTTAATTCTACGAGAGTTTTTTCATTGGAAAACTCGGCACGACCAACTTCAGCTGTGTAATAACTAAAGAGGAACAAACGCTAAATTGCATAATATGATAAGTGCCACGACGGTGGAACCAAAGCTCTGAAACTTTCTTCTTATTTGCATGTTTTTCTAATAACTTTCTAGCCTCATTGAAACGCTTAAAACCCTGGAATTTTCGTGGAAACTAAAATCAAATGAACTAATTCCAATCCAAAGAAAGTCTGTGACAATTATCAAAAGTACGCATTAATTTTAGTCGCACAAACGAAAAAAAAAAAAGGCTTTTCACGTTTCAGCGTGTTCATTGAAGCGTTGAATTTTTAATAAAAATGACCCATCAACATCATTTAACAAAAATTGACATAGTGTACATGCAAGAATATGGCCAGCATGTAATATGGCGCGCCACCTGAAGCAAATCATGTGCTGGACCGTTCGACGGTGACCCGTAGTGAGCCACATATGTGTTCATATGTACTGTATACGAAAATATATCGTCGTTTGAGGAGTATCTGATGCCGAAAAGTTCTCTGAGAAAATTGCCTGAAACCAACAAGGTAGAAAAAGTTAAAAGCGCATTTTTTTACCCTGACTGTAAAATTGATATCTTCACAGGAATGATGGTGAAAGAGGATTTAGGGGGTAACCTTCGATTGTTTGTATATTTAGTAAGCTTATAGTTTCATTTTGATCATACTAGCCGTGTACAGGTTAATTTGTTTTAGTTTGAAAGGGGTGCATGAGGCATTTGAATGCTTGCCCTGAACACATCAACATAGCTGCAGAATATGGGACATCCAAAATGCGGAAATGATTCTGGTACTAGTATTGCGCGATGAGGCATCAATCTCTTTGCTACGATTTTGTGGGGTATATTCACAGTATATAATTAAATATAAATAACTTATTGTAGGCCTATATTGACTGTGGTTATAATGAAAAAATAATATTTTTTTTTAAATAATATTAAAAACAAAGAAATAATATACAAAATACATAACATTAAATTATATGTAGCAAAGATTACTGAAGGATCTTTATAATTTCGAATTATATCTTAATGTAATGATTTTCAACATTTTAAGCAAATTCCAGACATGTAGAGTCATTGTAGTTTTTTAAAACATTACATTAAATACATGATGCCAATATACCTGCCACATCAGGAATACGGGCCACTATTGGTATGACGTCAAACTTTGAATATTATGCAGACAGGGGGGATGGTGATAATTGGTTTTCTTCACAATAAAAGTTGAGACAGTAGTTAATTGATTCATATAAACAAGATTAAAGAATGTGGTCATTTTCTAATTTTTGCAAATTAGGCCCAAATGAGCTTTAGGGTGCCCCATATTAACCGTTGCATGCTTACCCTACATAATAGCAAAAAATGTTGATAAATGATTGTATTACATAAAAAACAATACTTGCCTAAGAAATTTTGAAAATCATCCCTTAAAAAATTTTGTAAAATTTTTATTGAGTGTTTCATTCAACAGTAAATTGATGCGGTATAGTTTAAAAACACTCTTTCCAGATTGCATATTCCGTCATAATCCAGTAATTTTAAAAGTAAAAAATTGTAAATTGCAATATTTGCAATTTACCTCATGTTCATCCACGTGGAAAATTTAAAGCAAAGTCGTTGTATGTGCTTATAAATTAAATTGGCCAACAACCCTTACTGAACACATCTTTTGTATTGAAAAGTTTGGAATTTGTTTAAAATAATATTTATTAAAGTATATGAAATTAACCTTGTGACTTTCGAAAGTGGACATTTTTGCATTTTGACTGTGGCTCATTGAAGCATGACGAAACGAATTTCCGTTAATTCACTAAAATGGCAGTTGATAAATACCAACAAATCACATGTAAAAAGAATTTGTAAAAGTCCTCTTTAGTATTAAAAAAAAAAGAAAAGTTACATCAATTAGGATTATAGGGGGACTTACTTTTTTTTGGGTATAGATAAACAATACACATTTACTAGTATCAGATATAATCACGATAAGTTTGTCTTGAAAAAAAAAAGAAAAGAAACTGGCATTTGACAAAGGAAAAAATGGCAAATAACCTATATTACCAAAATAAGGACATGACAGAAGAGTCTAATTAAATAATTATGATATTATTAATGCAGTAGATAACGACAGGATATGACACCATAGCAACAGCTCAAATACACGGAGTGAAAAACATCAATAACATAATTGCGAAATTATTAGATAAATCAAATAAGGTTTTTCTTAAAAAAAAAGGCTCATGTGAACAAGGACAAAATATATACCAAAATAATAAAAGACACAACAAGACAGTAACATAACATTAATCATCATATTAATATTGTGCAATGATATGAAGCGCATACGAACAATATACTGACAACCAAGCAACGCGGTTTAGAGCTTCACCAGCACAAAAACATCAATACTAATTGCAAACTTTATCATTTGAAAATACTCTCTGTGAATAAAAGCACCAAAAATATAGCCTTAATAAGACACGACAGAGTTCAGGAGAGAGTCCAATTAAAATAATTATGTGTGAATTATCTATTGTATAATTTAGTAATGAAAGCAATAACGACAGGAGCACACTGACACAAGATCTGCACTGACACTATCATATGGCAAACGAGGTCGATAATATATTATGTCATATTATTATTATTATTATTATTACCCGTCATCAACCCCCCACGCCTTGACACAATTCGTTGCTTCCTTTTCTTCCAGTCATCAGATTTGTCTCTTCGGCTTTCCCGTCCTTCGATCACAACTCTCCGAAATTCATTTGACGAAGTCGAAGACGAGGTCCAATATTTAGGGGAAAGCGAGTTCAGTATATCCTTGATTGACCGAAATAGGACATCTAATCTTTTCATTATTACGAGCGATATTTAACAATAGCCCCCCCCCCCCACCATTTTTTTGGTTCAGATTTTTATTGTTTTTTTTTCATTAGGATTCTAAACTCCCACCCTCATATATCAATTTCTGGATTAAAATTCTTTATTTATTATTCTGAAAATAAAAAAAAAATTAAAAAAAAATAAAAAAAAGTGCCCCCCAAAAAACAAAAACAAAAAAATAAATATTGGCCGCCCCCAGAAAAAAAAATTTGAAAAAAAAGAAAAATATAATATATTTTTAGATTTCTGGAAAAAAAATGAATTAAAACAATTCCCCCCCCCCAAAAAAAAAGTTTTTTCTTGCAAAAAAAGGACTCATGTTGAAAAAGCGAACAAAATATATACCAAATTAAGAACACAACACAGACAATAAATAACATAATCAGACATTATTAATATTTGTTACAATGATATGAAGCCAGATAAGAAAACAAGATGCTTGACACCATGCCAACGAGTTTAGAGTACACCAGAGCGTAAACATCAATACATAGTTTGCAAAACTTATCACTTGGAAAATACCAATAAAGGGACAAAATAAGCCTTAATAAAAAACATGACAGAGTTCGAAAGAGATCCAAACAATAGTTAGTTGTGTTATTACTATTGTATAATTTAGTAATGAACCGATAACGACAGGGATACTTGACACTAGCAACGAGCGTCGAATATTATTATTTTATTCTTCTTCTTCCTTATTGCTTTTTTCCCCTGTCATCACCTTTGGGCCTCTTGTCTTCTGACAATCGAGTCCTTCCGTCATCAATCGTCGTCGGCCTTCCTTCCTCCCGCATCGCGAAAAGGCGAAGGCCCGGGTTCGATTCCCGGCAGAGACATTTTTTCGATCTCATCCAAAAGCAGTATCCAAAAAGGGATGGATAAGTCTCTGGTGGGAACTTTGATTTGGACTACGTCATTATTATTAAAACTCTTCACACATTTCTCTCTTTCAAATATAAATATAATATATACCTATAATATATAAACCCCAAAAAACGAAAAGAAAGTTCCCCCTATTTCCAGATATCAATAATTTTGAACCAGGAGCGATTTTAAACACATCTAATTTATGTCCGTGTAGGGGAATTTAATATAGCTACCTATAGGCCGGATTCTTAGGAAAAATTATCAGTTCATGCTTCAGTGCATTAATAGGTTGAATGCAAAAAAGATCATTTTTTGAAGTTCACACGCCAAAATCATACAACTTTGATTCAATGATATCGGACCCCATTTTCCAGATTCTTAAACAATTACACGTGCAGAATGTATGCAAAACCGTGCTTCCCAACAACGAAACGAAATTTTGCGTCTCAAATTTCACGTTGAGTCGCATGCAGCAAAAACTGCCCAAAACTACGATTCTTAACTCTTTGCCACTCGTTAAATCTTGATTAACTGAGAGGGAATTCCTGTTTTTGGAAGTGTATGCACCAAATTATCAATCACATTCAGGTTGAATGAAACCCATCAATCACCAAAAGAATAGCCATTTTAGAGATACGAAGATCATTGTAGTAATTTTATGCACATTAGGGATAAAGCATCTCAAATAACATTTTTTAGGTGTTATTATATTCTTTGGAGCACGTTGTCAATGATCTATGGCATTTACTTAAAAATTCATGCTTTCAGTGAGCAACGTGAGCACCTTAGGAAAAGCCCTTCTTCTCCACCCTATGGACTAAAAATTAAATTCTTACTTTTGCTTGAATATACAACTTTACGGGCAGTACTTTTTGATTTATATTTCATAAAACATCCGCGATAGTTTCCACGCCAGTGGGCACAAAGATACAAGAAATCATGAAACAAGGAAAGTTTCGGGCGCTTCGTCTGTTCAGTGATTTTCGCAATTACGTAATTTTGACATTAAGATCATCGTAGTCCGGCACGACAGTTGAGATGCTGTGCACAGTTCCTAACTAATCAAGTGAGACATGAACAAAAATCGATCATTAAACTTGTATGCCGAATTTCACATTTGTCAGTGTATTGATTTCCTCCTCCAATACTTATATGTAGGGAAGACCGGGTATGAAGTTACACGAGGTCAGTTGTTACGTTCTTCAGTGTGCTAAGTTTGCGAACATAGAGTTCGTTTGCTAACTGGCATCTAAATACAGCCTAACACATAGCCTTGTGATGAACTGCGGTAACGTGCAAGGCTTTCTCCGTTGTTTTATAAAAAGTAAATCAACAAAAACCATTATTTTAAGTCCAAGTGAATTTATTAACAAATATTAAAATTGTAATAGCTTCTTACAAGTGAAGGCACATGATGGATAGTCTATGCGTATTGTATATAATTACATGTAATGTCACTAATATACCCCTACCATGCCCTGTAATTCTACCCTAATGGCTTTGCTACAGTTGATTTTATGTGTAAAATCACCCACGGGGTAGAGTTGTTACAACAAACCACCGCCAATGTCGATGATGTACCAACCTACCCCAATTTACATTACACATGTAAAGTAATTTTGTTTCAATTTTCAGGGGTTAAATATTTTGATATTTCTATACTACTTATACTAGTCTATGCTAGAGCCTCTACTGATCTACTTTGCTTAAACGATACAAGAAACTGGGAAAGTGAAACAAAAGTATGTTATAAAAGATTTACACATTAAACAAATTACCCCGTATGTTTACATAGTAACAATTACCCCCGTATGTTACATACCTACCGTTATACGGGCGGTAGTTCGTATACAAAAAAATGGCTTCATTAATTAAGCTTTGTAGTTATATTAGTGTTTACATGTTTTTCAATTTTATGCTGCCCTCAGGTTTTAGCCAACATAATAGCGCTAACTACTGACCCAAAATGGAGTGTGTGAGTACTTTCATTAGAATTATCTGGCCCAAAATGTGAATTTTGTAACGTCCATACCCGGTCTCCCCTACAGAGGTTTAACAAAAGTTTAACAAAAGTGAAATTCGGCATAATAGTTAATTGTCAGTTTTTGTCCATTTGACTGTGAATTATTTTATGAAACTTTGCACATAGCTTCAACTGGTCTCTAACTAACATGATCGTTACTCAAATTACGTATTCGAAAAATCACTGAACCATGACGAAGCCCCAAACTTTCTTCTTATTTTCATGATTTTCTTGTATCTTGTGCCCACTGAGGCGTGAAACATCCGGATGTTTATGAAAATAAAATCAAAAGTACTCCCCGAAAAGAATTATATTCAATCAAAGTAAGAATTTGAATTTTAGTCCGTACGTGAGAAAAGGGCTTTTCCAGTCTCACGTGCTCACTGAAGCATGAATTTTTAAGTAAATGCCATAGGATCATTGACACGTGCCCAAAGAATATAAATAACACCAAAAAAATGTTATTGAGATGCATTTAGTGCATAAAATTACTACAATGACTCTTCGTAATTCTAAAATGGCCTATTTTTTTGGTTGATTGATGGGTTCATTCAACCGTGAATGGATGGATATTGGTTGCATACACTTCCAAAACAGGAATTCCCTCACATTTAATCGATTATAACATGGCAAAGAAGTAAGAATCGTAGTTTGGGCAGTTTTTGCTGCATGCTCACTCAACCGTGAAATTTGACGCAAATTTCGTTTCCGTATGTTGGGAAGCACGGTTTGCATACATTCTGACGTGTAAATTGTTTAAAATCTGAAAATGGGTCCGATATCATTGAATCAAAGTTGTGATTTTAGGCTTGTGAACTTCAAAAAATGACATTTTTGCATTAACCATTGATCACTGAAGCATGACTTGATAATTTTTCCTAAGATTCGCTCCTATGGTAGCTAATTAAATTCCCTACATGGACATATAATTAGATTGTTTAAATTCCTCCTGGTTCAAAAATTATTGATATCTGAAATAGGGGGAACTTTCTTTTTGTGTTGTGTTTATATATATAAACACAACACAAAAAGAAAGTTCCCCCTATTCTAAATATCAATATTTTTTTAAATAGGAGGAGTTCAAAAAATCTAATTATATGTCCATGTAGGGAATCTTATTAGCAACGATGGGAGTGAATTTTAGGAAAAATCATGTTGTCATGCTTCAGTGAGCAATGGTTGAATGCAAAAATGTTATTTTTTGAAGTTCGCAAGCTTAAAATCACAACTTTGATTCAATGATATCGGACCAATTTTTAGGTTTTAAACATTTCACGCATCAGAATTTACGCAGAACGTGCTTCCAAACATACGCAAAGGATGTTTGCGTAAAATTTCATGGTTGAGTGAGCATGCAGCAAAAATGCCAAATCTGCGATTTTTACTTCTTTGCCATAATAAAATTGATCAAATATGATGGGATTCATGTCTAGGAAGAGTGTTTTTAACTTCTGCAAAAAATTTAAATCAATTCACGGTTGAATGAACACCAGAAAATACCATGTGAAAAACACTAAAGAAGTATTCTTTCCATTTTGTACACTAAAAATCACGTGAATATCTGTTTTTGTATTATTTTTATGACCGGTGCACGTGTGTACATGACCCTATTACATTTATTAAAACTTTCATGCTTCAGTGAGCACGTGGCACTGAAAAAGCTGTTTTTTTATGTAGAGACAAAAATTAAATTGCTTACTTTGCTTAACCATAACAATTCGTTTGAAAGTATTCATTTGATTTCATTTTCGCAAAAATCCAGATTTTTTTATGCTTCAGTGAACACAAGATATGAGAAAAACATGAAAAAAGGAAGAAAGTTTACGGCCCTGGCACGGCCTAATGGTACGTCCGATTCTCAAGTTGACCAAATTTCTTGTTAGTTAATGACTTCTTAAAGATTTGTGCCAAGTTTCAAGAATTAACTCACAGTATAACGAACAGAAAATTACAATGAAAATGGGCAATATTTGACGTTTGTTCACTTTTTGTTCAAACTCTATACGTAAAGTCAATGGGGAGGAAATCAACAGTGAACAAAAGTCAAATATTGCCCATTATCATTGTAATTTTTTTGTTCGTTATACTGTGAGTTAATTCCTGAAACTTGGCACAAATCCTTTAAGAAGTCATTAACTAACAGGAACTTTGGTCAAATTGAGAATCGGACGTACCATTAGGCCGTGCCAGGGCCGTAAACTTTCTTCATTTTTTCATGTTTTTCTCATATCTTATGTTCACTGAAGCGTAAAAAATCGGGATTTTTGCGAAAATGAAATCAAATGAATACTTTCAAACGAATTGTTATGGTTAAGCAAAGTAAGCAATTTAATTTTTGTCTCTACATCAAAAAACAGCTTTTCCAGTGCCACGTGCTCACTGAAGCATGAAAGTTGTAATAAATGCAATAGGGTCATGTACACACGTGCACCGGTCCTAAAAATAATACAAAAACAGATATTCACAGGATTTTTAGTGTACAAAATGGAAAGAATACTTACTTAGTGTTTTTCACATGGTATTTTCTGGTGTTCATTCAACCGTGAATTGATTTAATTTTGTTGCAAAAGTTAAAAACCCTCTTCCTACACATGAATCTCATCATATTTGATCAATTTCACCATGGATACAATGTAAAAATCGCACTTTTTGCATTTTTTGCTGCGTGCTCACTCAACCGTGAAATTTTACGCAAATGTCCTTTGCGTATGTTTGGAAGCACGTTTTGATGCGTGAAATGTTTAAAATTTAAAAATTTGGTCCGATATCATTGAATCAAAGTTGTGATTTTAGGCTTGCGAACTTCAAAAAAATGACATTTTTGCATTCAACCATTGCTCACTGAAGCATGACTTCATGATATTCCCTAAAATTCGCTCCCATGGTTGCTAATTAAATTCCCTACATGGACATATAATTAGATTTTTTGAACTCCTCCTATTTAAAAAATTATTGATATTTGAAATAGGGGGAACTTTCTTTTTGTGTTGTGTTTATATTTATATATATATATATATAAACACAACACCAAAATATATCTTTAGGATTCTGGAAAAAAATTGAAAAATGCCCCCCCCCCCAAAAAAAGCCGGGGGGATGTTTGTACAGGCCATCCCCCCTCCTCAAAATCTGGGGGGGGGGGGTGTATCCCCCCTTCCCCCGGGATTTACGCCCGTGAATACAAGGATATATTGAACTCGCTTTCCAAAATATTGGACTCGTCCAATATTTTTGCAAAGTTCGTCCAATATTCCTTGTATCTACCTCAAGGCCATCCATATTCTATAAATATTATCTGCTCACAAAAAAATAAATAAATAAAAAAATAAATACAAATTAAGAGAGCGAATTCGGAGAGATCATGATCGGAAAAAGGAAGCCGACGACGAGGGATGACTGAAGGACCTCAAAATAAATAAACAAAATAATAATAATAAAAAAAAAAATATGTATATTAATTTCTCTGGTTATCTCACTTTCCTTAACTAATCACAGTGTAATTTATACAAACTTTGGGGATTTTCACTCTTGCTGCCCAATATTTTTTATATTGGGCAGCGAGACCAAAATATTGGGCAGGTTCAACGAACTTTGTAAAGTAGGTCGAAGTTTATGAAATGCATCAACAAAATAACACTTGTATTTGGCCTCTAAAACCCTCTGTATGAATAATAATATTTCATATCATTTTATTGCCATGATAGCATCGAACAGAAAGCAAATTGTGAAAATTTTAGGCACGGGTGGAGGGGGGGGGGGCGGGCCTGGACCCTCTAAATAATAATAATAATAACAATAATAAAAAGCGATAACGACAAGATACTGACACCATGCAACGATGTTAGAGTACACCAGAGCGAAAACATTAATACATAATTGCAAACTTTATCACTTGAAAATACTCTCTGTGAATAAAGGACAAAAATAATATAGCCTTAATAAAGACAGAGTCAGAGAGAGTCCAATTAAATAATTATGCGTGATTAATATTGTATAATTTAGTAATGAAGCGATAACGACAGGATACTGACACTAGGCAACGAGGTCGATAATTATTTTGTTTTCTTCTTCTTCTTGTTTTTTCCCCCTGTCATCACCCTCTTGGCCTCTTCGTCTTCTTGACAATCGAGTTCTTCAGTCATCACTCGTCGTCGGCTTCCTTCCTCCGATCACGATCTCTTCGAATTTGCTCTCTTAAAATTGTTTTGTGAGCAGATAATGTTATTTCTTTGTTTTGTTTCGCTTTGTTTGTTCGTTCGTTTTTTGATTTGTTTTTTTAATTTAGAAAAACCACAATTTTAGAGCAAGGTTCGTGCAGTTACTCTCCGTTCTGTCCGTGTACAGTCGCATAAATATATCGTTATTCTGACAATGGTAAACAAAATATAATTAATATGTTCATCGTAACTATTTTTGTGCTAACATCTGGCCGGAAATGCTGAGGGTTGCTTGAATTGCATGTTGGGAACGCCCAAAGCAACCATGGACCTATATAATTATCTCAATTACAGCATCCTTGCCTGGGGTAATGGGACTAAAACTCAACAGGAGAAAATTCTTATGATTCAAAAACGAGCACTTAGAAACATTAACCATGCTGGATTCCTTTCTCATACAAGACCATTGTTTCTTAAAAATAATTTGCTTCGTATCGACGATATTTATATTTACAATTTAGAAATATTCATGCACCAACTGTCTGTTAATGAAATACCTTCGGAAATAGCCAAACTTTTTGAAAAGAATAGCTCAGTTCATTCATACCCCACACGTCAACGTAATTTATTTCATCTATCACGTAGGCCTACACGAACTCTTTTTACCCAAAAAAACTATTATATATACTGGTCCTAAGTTATGGTCTGACCTCCCCAAACAATAATTGAATCAACCTCTTCGCATACTTTTAAATGTAAGCTAAAATGCCATTCATTAAAGGGTAACAAAACAAAGGCGGAAAATGACCCATGAGCAATTGTTTTTATAGTCCCATAAACATGTATGGTCATCTCAATATTAATGTATGTTTATAATGCAGTGCCGAGATGCTGTCGTCATTCTACAACAAATTACGACATCATCTCGGTACCCCTCACTTTTTCCATTGCGTATATCATTAATAATGTATGATTATAATACCGAGACGATGTCGTCATTAGGGGAGACCGGGGATGGACGTTACAAAATTCACATTTGGGGCCAGATAATTATAATGAAAGTACTCACACACTCCATTTTGGGTCTGTAGTTAGCCTATTATGTTGGCTAAAACCTGAGGCATATAAAAATTTGAAAACATGTAAACACTAATTAACTACAGCTTATTTAATGAAGACATTTTTTGTAACAACCTACCCCGTATACGGGGTAGGTTGTTACACCATACGGCGTAAATTGTTACCGTTACCATATGTAAACATACGGGGTAATTTGTTACAATGTGTAAATCTCTTATTTGTTTTAACTTTCCAGTTTCTTGGTATCGTTAACAGTAAATCAAGTAGAGCTCTTGGATAGGCTAACGTAATAATAGAAATATCAAAATATTAACACCTGAAAATTGAAACACATTACTTTACATGTGTAATGTAATTGGTAGGTTGTTACCCCATGGGTGATTTTACACATAAAATCAACTGTAGCAAAGCCATTAGGCAGAATTACAGGGCATGGCTCAGGGGTATATGTGATACGTCTTGTCGAAATGAGAGAGAAGTCGCAGATCAAAGATCCGAGTAAATCGACAAACTAATAAAAAAACTCAAAATTT